>OZ005736.1:140302200-140842200 GCA_963930755.1 Eudasyphora cyanicolor | reverse complement strand
GCGCGTTATTTTTGGTCAAGCAGCGCTTAGTTTCAACAATTTGTCAAAGACTTTCGTAATTGTTTTTTTTTTAAAAAAATTTAAAGAAGAGACAACACATTTTTTTTGGCCTGTGGGAAAAAGCGGCTAATGGATGACAAACCATACATACTAGTGTAATAAGCATAGTCGAGGCTTATACATAGATCCTAAGAAAGTTTGAAAATTTAAAATGATATTACACTTGAATTAAATAAAACTCATCCCTTTTTCCCCAAATTACCCCCAAAATTAATCTCTCAAAGTCATGAACAAACTATTTAATATTTTATTAATTAATTATTAAATACGATTAGGTATAACAATTGGTTTTGGTTACATTATTATTTAATTGGCATTTCCCTTCCACCAGAGAAAATCAAGATAAATTTAAACGTATAATTTTCGAATTTTAGTTTATAGTATTTTTCCTATTCTTTTTATAGACACACCATTAAATTCTAATTTTTACACAATAGATAATTAATTTGGATGTGGAAAAAACCCCATAAGAAACACGTTTCACATTCACATTCACGAGCACTCACTTTGCGGGAGATATGTGTAATTGTTGTAATTCTTTTAGAGTAATTTATGTGAGTCGATTCGTTTTCGAAAAATTCTTTAGATTTGTCGGTAAATTGTAAAAAAAAAACTACTCATACGTCACGTATAACTTACCCACAATATCGGCGTCGTAACGTATGCGCATAACTAGAGATACGTAATTGCAATTGACGCTGTCGGTAATGGCAAATACTCAAATGAAATTACAGATTTCAAAAATGTTTGCTCTAAACCATAAAACATTTGATTTGCTAAAACAAATGTTTAAATTTTTTTGTCATGGAACCGTACATTAATTTCAAAAGAACACAGCTTTCATTCAAAGAAATATTTCTATATATGTCGGAAGTACTTATACACTTTGTTTTTTTAAATCTTCACTTTAGCGCAGGTGGAACTACGAGTATATCATTTGTTTCGGGCAAAATGTGTAACTTATGGAAGGAATGACCTAAGATCCTATGTTTATTTGGATGAAATCTGTTTAAGAATATTTTAAATCACTTAAGCAATGTCCGTTCATCTGTCCGTCTGGCTGGCTGGTACGTTCGATAACTCTCGATAGAAGTAACCGAGTGACTTCAAACTTGGAATGAGGTAATATTTTTCCTCTCTCAGGCTAAGGTGGGCCATATATATAACAGGTGGCGCAAAAGTAACCTTTCGATGTTTTTTGTGCCAAAGTCACCGACCGATTATTGGTCAAATAAATAGTCAGCAATATTCCGCGTTCTGGAGCAGTGTAGCGTAACATTGTTTATTAACGTGTATTTCGCATGTGTTTACTACACAAATGTCAACATTAGGCATTAGGGGCCAATCGCAAAATTTATACATTTTCTGATAGGAGGATTACTTTTGCGCCACCTTGTATTTCAGTTAGGTAAACCGACTATGGTATACTCTCACTTTGTGAGCAATGTAAATATGCACTGGTATATGTAATAATATTGTGTGCTATTTAATGTTGGTATATACTCGTATTGGTCTTTTTGTATGGGAGGTACAAAAACGGGGGTGCTGATAACTCCCATTTATAACAGAACCATAGGAATTTAAACAACTGTACACCGTGTAAAAATTTTGAGTATTTTTATGCATTGGTATTCACGATATAAGGTGTTAACTTTTTGTACAAAATAGTAAGTTTGTGTGAGAGATAACAAAGGGGCGTGACAGTAACGCACATTTTTCGTCAGACTGTAGGTACTATAAAAACATTACACTGTACAACATTTAAAGTATTTGTACTCGTATGCACTAGCATTAATGTTATAAATTGTTAACTTTTCGTACAAAATTGTACCTTTGTGTGGGAGGTACCAAAAGGGGCAAGGAGATACCAAACCATTAAACTGGTCAAAAGTTCAAGTATTTGTAGGCACTGGCATTAAAATTATAAGCAGTTAAATTGTGGTGCAAAATGGTCCATTCGTGTGGGTGGTACCAAAAGAAGCGTGCAACTTCACCAATTTTTCTCGAGTTGAGAGCGACTAATAAACTAATACTATGTGCAGAATTCCAGAAGATTCGAGTAAGTAGAATGAGTAGTATAGAAGTTATTAAAGAATCAACATTTCACTAAATGTTAACCCTTTGTGGGGGAGGTACTAGAAGGAGTGGAACAATATGACTCATCTTCAAGTTTAGTCTGAAATAAAAAAAGAATACTATCATATACTAAATTTGAAGTCAATCCGTTACTCCCTTCGAGAGCTATCGCGCGCACCAGCCATATAGACAGACGGACTATACAGCTTGTGCACGAACTGAAGCAGCCCGACCTTCCCAAGCGACATCGCTTCGCTCTATGGGCTCCTGAAAAGTTCCGAGAAGATCCGACGTTTTCGAGCCAAATTTTGTTCAGCGATGAGGCCCATTTCTGGCTCAATGCGTATGATGCCGGTGAGAACGTAACCATCAATGGCGACCGTTATCTTGCCATGATAACCGACTATTTGATGCCTGAAATAGAAGCTCGTGATCTCGGCGACAATTGGTTTCAACAAGACGGCGCCACTTCAATCAATGGATTTATTGAGAGAACACTTCGGTGAGCAGATAATTTCACGTTTTGGGCCGGTCGATTGCCCACCAAGATCGTGTGATATCACACCGTTTTTCCTGTGGGGATATGTAAAATCTAAAGTTTATGCGGACAAACCCGCTTCGATTCAGGCCTTGGAGCAAAACATTACGCGTGTCATTCGCCAGTTACCAGTCGAAATGCTCGAACGAGTCATCGAAAATTGGACTCAACGGATGGACCATCTGAGACGTAGCCGCGGCCAAATTTGATAGACATAATCTTCAAAAAATAAATGCCACAGAATGTTCTTTCAAATGATAATAAACATTCCCCATTCAATTTGAATTTTCTGTGTTTTTTTCTTTAAAAAAGTAGAGAACCTCGAAATGGATCACGCTATATATGTGTACGCAAACAGATTACCGTACATTAAGATTTTGGGTTGACGATCGCAAACGCTATGATAACGTACGGTTGTTCGAACGCAAACGCTACCTCGTAGTGGTTGTGGTACTATGTTTAAAGTTCTGTTCTTTTTTATACCGAACACCAAAGGTCGCAAATATGAAGCGATCTTTATGAAAATTGGTACAGAATCATATATTAGACTAGACTCTATTGAAAATGGGGCACATCGGTCCATATATTGATATAGCCCCCATTTAAAGGGCCCCACCGATATAAATTCCTGACGCTCTGGAGAACACATTTTTCAATAGATCCGGCTAAAATTTAAGAATTTACACTGTATATCGAATCTAATCGTCTCTTGTAAAAGTGGGGAACATCGGTCCATGTGTTGATATAGGCCCCATTTAAAGGTCCCCACCGATAACACTTTTTGACGCTCTGGAGAACACATTTTTCAATAGATCTACGTACGTTATCATAGTGTTTGCGATCGTCATCTCAAATCTTACAGCCTGTTTCTGTAACTTAAAAATTTGCTTTCGTTCGCCTGCCAGACGACAAACAGTTGATTTGGGTTTCACTAACTACCATCACAACGAGAAGTCGTACGATGAACTAGTGCGAAAACGTAATCATTTCAGTGCAAATTTTGGTTTCTCTATCTCTCTTTGCTGTCATCTCGGCGAACACAACTGTCAGATGGAGTCACATTATTTTATTTGTCGACTGATAGGAACAATGGCAAAATAAACATTATTAAAAGCAAAAAATAAGTAGATATTAATATAATTATGGTAAAAACAATTAAATAATAATAAAATTGTGTACATATTAAAGCATAAAGAAGTCAATATTGGCTGCTCGCTAAGATGGAAAAAAATTATCAGTGCACAATGAGAGAGACGTGAGAGAGAGAAAGAAATGAGAGTCTTGGTGCAGCTCAGCTGACCACCCAGGGTTGCTTTTTTGGCCACCGCTAGTGTAAATATTACAGAGATGTATTTGTTAAGGTCGACCATAGAAAAATGTGTGCTTTTTTAGACCGGAAGTGGTGAAATTATTGATCTGGCAATTACATTCTTATCCAATTGGTACATTGCTAACGTCATTGACGTAAGGCCAGGCGAACGAACGATAGAACGTTAGAGAAACCAAATTCCTGACGAAAGTGAGTGACTGGTTTTCGTTCGCAGAGACTTTCGTTAGACATACAGAAACAGGCCGTTAATGTACGGTATTCTGTTTGCGTACACATACACAATCACTAAAAATTTCTTTAGTGTATTTTGTACTTCTTGTAAGGAATGTGTTTGCGTACTGTTCGCCATGAAGTACAGTACAGAACGCTAACGTACTGTACCTTAATGTTTTTTTCCGAACGCTGATTTCTGGCGAACATGCTAAGTTCACTCCTTCGATGTGAACTTTTTTGGCCCATAGTAAATAATAATACCCTCCTTCACTAATGTGAGGGCATAAAAAATGTATAAATTAAATATTATTTAATATAACACATTTTTAATTAAATGAATTTCCAAATTTACCTAATACTCCATTTTGTCATTTCATTAGGTTTCATTCATTCATTTCCATTTTGATATCATTATAATTTGATTTCAAAGTTACCATTGAACTTATATATGTATATGTATGTACATCCACATATACAGCGACAATCCTAAAATACACATACATACATTGAGTGTATGCATTTTTTGTTGTGTCTGTGTAGGTTAAATTGAAATTGTGTTAATTGTCATTCAGAACTTGGATTTCCACAAACAAAAAATTTCGTTGACATGCAATTATTTTTCATTTCGATAATAAAAATAAAAAAAAAAGTTTGTAAACAAATTATTCGTACTTTGGATAGCTCATCATTATCATTGTCAAAGTTGGCTTTTTATTCGTGCAGCTAGGTATATATGTTTGTTTGAATACTCGCATCGTACAGAGATGATTGTGATTATTTCAATTGAGCGTACATTTAAAATAAAATTAATCTTTGTTTTTATGATACGGTGAGTAAATAAGAAAATCATCAAATCTCACTAGCCGTTGATGACAAATTAAATTAACGACATTTTTTAGGCCATTTTACAGAAAGAATGCAAATTAATCTAAAAGCAGTGATGATTGTAAAGTTGTATCAATATTGCTTTAATTCTAACTCGGGATATAAGTGTTTACGGGGGCTACATATATATTTTTGAAGGAAATCTGCTTAATTTTATAAATATTTATTTAATAATTCGACTTCTGGCCAATTCTGAAGGTATTTCAATAACTTAGCCAGGCCACTTTAGTTAGGAAATAGCTTAAAATGGTTTTCTTACTTAATTTCAGTGGTACCATCCAAACAGCTGCCAGTTTAGAGACACATGCTGAAAAAATAGCTTCCGTAAAATATTGTCCCATACATATTCTGCTTGATATATATACATGTTAAGGGTACAAGTGATATATATTATATTTGGCTCCCACAAATGTTATATATTTGGGAAGATATTGTTCTAAACAAATACCTGTTTTTGTCCTAATATATTGGTACTATTATTTAAAAACAAATATTTATTTGCATTTAAGTATTCAAAACAAATAACAATACATTCCAGCAAAATTTCTCATTACCAAATAATCCGACGAGTAAGTAAAGTTCGATAATGGTAAGTACTTATTATTTAGCCACTTTTCTCATTATTTTAACATGGGGATGTCATTGGAGGAAAGTACTTCCCAAAAGCATACAATAAAGTAGCATAATAAGTACTTATTTGTAGCTCGATTTTATGTACTTGAATAATGCATTACCAATAAGCTATAAAATAATTAGTAGATATGTAGAAATGGCCATTTAAATGATTTTTTGCAAATATTGTCGCGCAAATTTCTCGCAACTTACAACTTCCTCATGCCACATTCGAATATCTGGTATTTTCATTCAAATCTGCACGTATTGTTTGAAAACATGTTGAAATATATATAAATAATGTACAATAACCCACATATAGCCAAAATGGCATTATAATAAAATTTGCCAAAATGATTTTGATAACAAAAAATCACTTATATCTGTTATTATTGGTAAGTCATTATTAATAAGCCGAAAGTAATGCAGCGAATAATGAGATGTCATTATTTGGTAATGCAGGGAATAATGACAGGTACTTACCAAGATTTTGCTGGGTTGTCGCGCATATTTCTCGAAACAAACAATTTCCTCATGCCAGATTCGAATTTCTGGTATTTTCATTCAAATCTGAACATATTGTTTAAAAACATGTTGAAATATAAATAAATCTTGTACAATAACCTACAAATAGCCAAAATTGCATTATATTAAAATTTGCCAAAATGATTTTGATAACAAAAATCACTTATTTCTGTTATTATTGGTAAGTCATTATTAATAAGCCGAAAGTAAGCAGCGAATAATGAGATGTCATTATTTGGTAATGCAGGGAATAATGACAGGTACTTACCAAAATTTTGCTAGGTTAATTTTAAGATATGTTTTGTGTTTTTCAGATATTTTAAATTTTCGTAAAATTCTTTTATAATTGATGGGTTGATTACAAATTATGACTTGGAATAAATATAAATTAAAAATTAGTGCTTTAAAACAAATTTTATTGCTGTTTATGTCTACATACATTGTAAGGTATAACTCGAAATTAATGAAAAATTTAAATTCGAAAAATCTGCAACGATCTGAAAAGCTTTTTTCAACAAAGTATATTTGGAGAATTTCTAAATGTATTTGCTCAGAATAAAAATATTTAAAAAATTGTGTTCCAAATATATTTTCTTTCGATTCAAACATATCAAAAAAAGGGATTTGTCCCCGTGTAGGTAATCGGCGATACTAAGTGGTAGTACAGTCAGCTGTCTTCAGGAGAGTAGTAGAAGGAGCAACCGTAGATGTGTGTGAACTGGTAGCACTAGCTTACAACAATTTTGCCGAAGCGCTGTGCGTGAAATGTTCTGGTGTAATTTGGTATCCTACTCACGAAAAACGTTTTTATGTAAATTTTTCTTTTTTTTAAATTTCAATTTTCATGGAGTTCACCTTTAGTATTTGGATCATATTTTTTAAGTACACACAAAGAAAAGTTTCTGCGAAACGAAATATTAGACAACTACAATTCTCGTTTACAACGATTGAAATTTCTTTTGGTCAGAATATGTTTCTGTCACAACAAACGAAATTTCAGTTCCGGCAAACGAGAATTGTAGTTGTCTAATATTTCGTTTCGCAGAATCGAATTTTTTCTTTGCGTGTATGAGTCCGATAGAGCCGGTACACACATTTAATTTAGAGAAATTATTAGACCTACAAATGTTGAAAACATCACATTCACGTAGAAATTATGGTTTAGTAACAGACATTAAAAAAATAGAAACAATTTCTTATTTTTCAAAAAATAATCTTTTTTTCCGGCTCAAGAAAAATCATAAAAAATCGCAAAAAAAGGTTTGTTATCTGTGGGTAAACGTAGAAATTAGAGCACTTTAAGTAGAAATAATATAATTTTAACATAATCCGGTTTTTATACCCCCACTATTGAGATCGAGAGTATATATCAGTTGGTGCGGGCCAAAAGTGCAACACGTCCAAGGAGTGACCTATGAGACCTCAACAATATTTCTTTTGGGACATTTTGAGTCATTTGATCAACGTACGTCTGTCTTTCTAGCTGATGCGCACCAGAAACTTTCAAAAGACCGCTAAACGTGACAAATTCCCCTATATGATACCTACTAACTTCAAATCGATATATCTAGATTCCTAGACGTGACCAAGCGAAATGTCGCGACATGTATAACCATTTTTCACCGATATAACTTTTTCCGTTAGTCAAAAACACCCGTCGTTCACTGACCCCTGCCATTTGTCGCACTATAAGTAGGTAGTGATCACTAAGGTTACTGCTCGACACACATTTCCCGTAGAACTCCCTGACAGGACTCGGGGAACAACGGGACCAACAAGAAATGAGTGGACTACAAACGTCGCACAGTGTCGTGCTTTCTCTGTACGGTTGGCCAAAAATGGAAGGAGTAGATGTAGGTCATCGAAATTTTGCATAAGTAGTTTTTATTTGCTAAATAATGTAAAAACAAATTCTGGACCAAATCCGTCAAAGGACACGCTCATCTCCCACATATCCTGAAATGCAAAAATACAATATTTTCTAAAACTTCCCACCGAATTCAACCAAATTTTGCCCAACATACTTCTAAGGTGTTTTAAATTAATGCATGTAATCGCTGAAATTGCAGCAAGGATTAAATTATCCTTAAAATAACCTTTTTGAGTAGTTGCTAGTAAAATATGCAAAAATGTCTTCAAATGTAATATGCGGAATATTTTATTGTCAGAAATATAATTTCTTTCGACCTTCTTTAAATTCGAAATAATTTTTTTCAAAATTTTGATTTTTAAAATATTTTGTCCAGATGTAACCAAAGTTTCTCAAAAAAAAAAATAACAAATTAAAATATTTATTGTAGCCAAATTCGCAAATATTCGCAGCTAGATTTTATTTACATTATAACTACATTATAGCTAAAAATCAAAAAAAATATCGTTGGTGAACTGTCGTTATAAGTAGCTTTTTAGGTCCACTCAAAAAGGGTCCACTTAAAAAACACACGTGTTTTTTACACACAAATTATCCTATCGGTTCTTTCTATATGAGTTATATTTGGACCAAAAAATAATTTTGTCATATATCAGAAACAGTGTTGTAAAACAACTAGATACAGGTCTTGCAATTATTTATGAATAAATACAAATTTTAACCCATTAAAGATCATAAAAATTATCAACTTTGAAGCCCCATATCTCTGAAACGGCTCTATGCATCTAAAAAATATTTTATATGCTTTCTAAACTAACTGTTTTCCATCGATTCGTGCTCACGACACTGTGCTTCGCTGCTCTCTTGACTGGTAAATACAGACTAAGCTGGGTAATTAACAGATTTGAGCCATTTGGGTCAGCTAGTCCAGATGGCATTTCTGCAGTAGATATTCAGAAAATGTTGCAATGCATTATTAGGAGATACCCGCTTTGGGTATGAATACCACTTTGGTATTCCACTATCGATTAAGAATATAAGAGATCCCATTACGTATAGGTAGGAGAACATTTACGTAATGGGATCTCTTATATTCCCAATCGATAGTGGAATACCAAAGTGGTATTCATACCCAAAGCGGGAAAGATATCACACACTGGTCCAAATGACTTCAGACTAATTAGTCTATCCTCGTTTCTGCTGAAGTATCTGGAAAGGCTCTTAGTTTATGTCATTAGAGAAAAACTGAAAACCATTCCCATTCTTGTCGGGAAACCAACAGGGCAACAAGTCCACTTCCCTTTTCTCCCTTTAATTGACTGTGAACGGGGTAGGTATCATGAGGGTAAAAGAAGAGCAATTCAGCGTCCACGCACATTTATGAGCGTTTATGCACCCGCGTTTCTATGTTCTGCATTTTCATTACAACATTTCCTATACATAGAACATCGACGAAACGTCCCTACGGTATTGTAATGAGGCATTTCCAAAAAAAAACAGCATATTTGTGGATTTGTAATCCAGTTATAGAGCAAAAAAGGTGAAAAATGGGGGAAAATGGGTACTTTTTGTTCCGCATTTTTTGCTCCTATTCAATATCTACAACTTTGCTTCAGACACAAAATAGATAAGAGACACCGAGATATAACCTTGTTAAAATATGGAAAAGGTGCTAAAAATACACTTTGGGCAAAAAAACGTATGGCCATTAAATTACTAATTGAGCCAACTTGACTAAACGAATTATGTAGTTTTTGGGACTAGTTTCACGTCCAGTTCACAGAATTGGTTCCCAAATCAATGAGCTGGAAAATGCTGTACTGTGTCATGTTCCACATGTGCTAAGATTTCCCCTCGGCTAAATGGAACTCTGCAATCTAAACAGGAAAATTCTCCTTCATACTAATGTTCAAGTAAAAAATTCTTAATTTAAGCCGAAATCTTACAATAAAAATTTAAGTACGTTCGTACTAAGTTTTTCTTAAAACAAGTATAAATCGGCTTAAATTGAAAAAATCAAGCGCTGAAAGGCTTGAAATCAAGTAAACATTTCTTGCAAGGAAACTTAAGCCTAATATGGCTTAAAGCAGTGATGCCCAAACACTTGTTAGAACAACGAAGATTAATCGGCTTTTTCATATACACAGCCCGAGCGTCAACGAAAATAAAAACAGAGAGCGTGAAAAACAAAACAAAATTCTTCAGTTGCTTGTTAGTAGTCAGCGAAGAAGGTCTATGTCGTTTTGTTTAATAAAATAAGTACACTGAAAATATTTTACAACAACGAATGATATTTTTTTATTGTATTCATTTTCAATTTAGTATAAAATAATTTTGATTTTTTTACTTTTTGTTATTTTTTAGTTTATCAATATATAAAATTATTTATATATATTTTTTTGCCCAATAAATTATTGGCAAAGAACACATGTACCTATTTTCTTGAAGAAAATTTTTTTGTTACATATGCATTGTTTTTATTTTTATTTAATTTTTTATTGGCTTCATTGCTAAAATTTAACACACAAAAACATAAATAGTAAAACAATATAACAACGTGAACAAACAAAACCAAGTGATTTTGTTCAGTGCAATTGTACCACTACAATCTCATTTTTGTGTAACCTAACTAACACATTCTCATTTCTCTTTGTGGGCACCACTGGCTTAAAGTAAGAAAAAAAGCTTACTTTAATCTCTGAGAGACAGAACCAATATAGAGCACAATAAAATTACACTCTCAACCACTCTCATGCAAGTGGTTGATTTTGGCTGACGCAACATCAAACATACATGCATATAAATTGTCGAGATGTACGTGTATGTACAGTTCGTGCGCGACCATATCCAATTCGTTTCTCGCTCAAGCAGTGTTGGCAAATACATTACTTGGCGTGATATTTTTTTATTTTAGTTTTTTGAAGTTGTTAATAATTCTTATTCGTTTCGTTGATGTTATTCCTTATATGTTTCATATTTAAATCGAATAAATGCAGCAAAACTTTTACTTTTGCTGTCAAACAATTGTGTTTTGACATACCATTTTAAAAAATTGCATTCTTTGCAATACAGTGGCAAAAATGGTATAATTAATATAAATGGTATATAGGTATAAAACCGACGAAAGCACAATAAATCTAGTATGACCAGGTTTAAATCAAGAACTGATAAGGCTTAAATCAAGTATTATCAGACTTAAATCAAGTATTGGGCAGGCTTAATTCAATCAAAAATTTCTTCATTGAAGCCCGTTTCGCACTCAAATTAATCCGATAAAATGCTTAAATCAATCGCTTTATGCTTAAAATAAGAATTTTTCGGTTTTAAATCAAGCCTAACCTGGCTTAATAAGCGCTAAGATTAAGAATTCAGGGCTTAAAAATCCGTACTTGATTCAAGTATTTTTTACTTGGTTTAAGAAAATTCGTACTTAACGTACTTCTGACGCCGCTACGGCTTGATTCAAGTACGGATTACTAAATTTTTTCTTTGTGTGTACGAACACGGTTGCCTTATATTCCTGTAGGAAAGCTGTAGGGTCACGTTGGCCCTCCCTCCTAAAATCGACCAATGTACATACATATCAGTAGTTTGCCCAATGCTACTGTACAACATTGTGGTGTTGTCGACGGCAACTGATAAGCGGTCCTACACCAGTCAGTTAATGAAGCCTCAGGGAACTGCCTATCTAAGCATAACTACAGCAAATAAATCTCTACAAATCCTATGCCGATTGATATTGTGGTTAGAAAAGTTGCTAACATAGCGGTATTAAAGAAAAAGAAAAGAGCATAGCGCAAAGAAAAAATTCGTTTCTGCGAAACGAAATATTAGACATATACAATTCTTGTTTACGAGGACTGAAATTATTTTGGTCAGAACAAACAATCGCTTACGCGAAATAAGTTTCTGTCACAACAAACGAAATATCAGTTCCGGCAAAGGAGAATTGTAGTTGTCTAATATTTCGTTTCGCAGAAACGATTTTTTTCTTTACCTGTGGATCTACGGCCACTAGAGTATATTACATGGTAGTTCAATGGTAACAGAAACGGTGTTCAACTTCGAAAGGAACTTTGTCGCTAAAGTCCCTGCCAGAGAGGAATGTGTTGGCAGAATATCATAGAATATCAAGAATAGACATAGAAACTATCTTCACTTCTTTACAGATGGTTCAAAGAAGGATGGCTTAGAATTACAGTGTAAAGAACATACTCTTGATATAGCTTACAGTCTACCAGGTAAATACAGTGCCTATAAGGCCGAAATAATATGTAGCAATAAGGGAAGTTGCCAAGTGGCTGAGAGGCATATTCTCGAAGAATTTCCATATATTGTTGTGCCACTGTCCACGTGCTGAAGTAATATGTATTCAGGCAGTCCAATGAGAGATGTATAGAAATTGACACATTGCAAGCTAGACAAATCTGGCCAACATACGACCTGAGAAGGTCAAAATATCTCTTCGTACTAGGGAGGATAAACTGTCACGATAGTGTCGGTTCTGACGGCACACTGACTGATCGGCGAACACACCAGGAATTGAATCCAATGACTTCTGCAAAAGATGTGGTAATGAGGAGGAAGTGGAGAGCATGGTGAACCTCAACCTAAAAATCAGGGCCTAGGGGATCTGGCACCCCGGGGCTAATATATTTTTGATTTTTCCAAAATATTTTGTAGAAAATATCAAAAACACAACACCTGTTTTCATCTGAGGAAATTCAGTCCTCAGAAATTCACATAAGGAAATTCAAAGAAATCAACCAGTCCAGTGTTGTAAATTTTCTAAGTTTCTTCATCAGTGAGTAAAACTGAAAGCAATTATATTTCCTACATACATATATTGTGAGATTGATACTTAATTAAATTTTAGGGAAATCCTGCAATGGAACACATTCAAGTTGTTGGGGAATACCCCTAAAACCAAAGTGGGGAAAATTCATCAAATCCCACTACTCTTAGGTCCTCTATACTTTATCAACCAAACTTTAACCAAATGTAACACTCAATAAATATTTTAATAATAAAAAGTGAGAGGAAAACACAATTTTTTTGTATATTTAGCTTAAATTTGATTTTGTGACAGGAACAAAAGAAAATTGTATTTCACATAAATAATAATAATAGAGTAATACAATAATAATAATAAGAGTCGTAAAAAATGACTAAATAAACATAAAAAGTTGCACACATGTACAACAACAATGGATTTGGAAAATTTATTAGCAACAACAATCACAGCAACAGCAACAATACGATAGTCGTAATAGTGAAAAAACGACAAAGAAAATACATTGTAAAATTAATTGTAGGGTTTACGCGTCACAACGACAGTGATGAGATTTTGAAGTTGGGGGTTTTTATGTCAATATTTTGGTTCACATGTGATTATTATCTTTTGTTAATTAATTCCTAATACATAATTAATTATTAATGTAATGATGATTAATTAATTAGAACCTGTCGGTTAAAAAAGTTTTGTCAAATTTGTAAAGGGAAAGTAATAAAAAACAAGTAAGGAAGAGCTGAAGTCAACTGGTGCCGACCATATTGTACGCTATACCATATTGTAAAATGTTATCAATGTTGGTTTATTTTTTGTTTCATACAACGCACAGTGGGTGAAATTAAAAAAAGGATATATTTCGGCAGTTTCTTAACCAGTGAATCGATTGCAACACAACTTGGCATGTTTGTAGAGGTGTTAGAGAAGTCATGTTTTAACTTTGGGTCCCCTACGGTATACAGGGGCGGAGATAGAGGACCTCAAAATAGCCCACCGCGAATGAACAAAATGTTTAAGCCTGGGTAACTATTGTCTTTTTCGCATGATTCATAAAATCTTTGTAATCTCGTATAGTTACCGAGATATCTGACCGAAGTCTACAAATGACTTTTGGAGGCTAAGAGTTACCTCGAATAGTTATCTGCAATTCAAAATAAAATTTTTAATTTTTTCCCAACGTTGTCGTAGTATTTTGTGAATATCGGATTTCTTCACACCTTTTTTGAATAAGCAACAAAATTTTCTATATGATGAAAAAAATCGATCTTATTTATATACCCAATAAGACAAAAGTTACAGACATTTGAAGTTACACTTTCAAAATTTACTTTTTGTAATTTTTTGGGAAAACAAGTATATTTCGTATTTTGGAGTTATAGAAGAAAAAAGTATGGAATACACAGTACAGCTTTATTCAGCTCATTGATTTGGGACTCAATTCTGAGAATTGTACATGAAAGTTGCCCCCAAAATAAAAACTTCTGCATCACTCGTTTAGACAAGTTGTCCCATTAATAATTTAATGGTCATACGATTTTTTTTGCTCAAGATGGATTTTTTGCACTTTTTCTATATTTTTTCTCGGTATACCTTATGGAATATCTCTTTTGTGTCTGAAGCAAAGTTGTAGATATTGAATATGAGAAAGAAATGCGGAATAAACATCGCAAAAATTTTCTGTTCTGTTTTAAAATGTTCTGTTTTAATTTCTGTTTTATACGTATACGTATTTTTTAATATTTACTGACAGGTATTTTATGACTTTGTGGGCATTTTGGCACTGGATGCACTTTTTTCGGGTAGGTTTGTTCCGCATTTTTTTCTAAATAAATCCGTGAAAAGTGACCGAAATGGACATTTTTGGATAAAATTCGTGTTTTTTATGATAAGTACCAAGAAACAGCTTTAAGAAATTATATATGTTTTCTATTTTCAATGTCTTATACTTTTTAGCAATAAAATTGACTTGAAACAAGTAAGAAAGTTCAGTCGGGTAAACCGACTAATGAACAGAGTATGAAGCCGCCGAGCCGAGCCGCCGATTTTAGCCGCCGCCGATCTTTTTTCAACAGCCGAAGCCGCCGCTAATCTTTGCGGCTAAAATCGGCTGAAACACATCCGCCGTACCATAGAAACTTTAAAATATGTATAGATACAATTTACATTTTTGATAAACAAATAGCTACGAGTATATAGCAGATATATCGTCCCCTTAATACACTATTGTTTTTTATTGCATTTTAATAATCTACGCAATTGGTTCTATATCTGTTGAAATTCTACTTCCACAAATTGGGTGTTTAAAATCGTTCATTAAGTTTCGAGTTTCAATTTCACAAAGACTTCAAATATGATTTTCTCGAAACGACAAATCAATTATACACTATTCATTTATTGGGTGGACGATATGGAAGTGAGTGATTTTTGTTTTGATTCGTTTATTGTCACAAGCGGGAGCTTAACATGTCTTAAAAATTCTAATAATAAGATTTTTTATATATTATTAGATTATCTACATATAGATAAAAATATTTTCGGAAAAAAGTCAATGGAGTTTTTAAGAATAGTATAACATATAAATTAATACATCTAAAGAATCAATCAAGTTAAGCTCAAAACAGTAGAGGTCATTCCGTTTAAACCACAAGGTAATTCCACACAAATTTAACATTTCACTAAAACGTCGATTCACCTCTCCTGGAAACAACCTGTTTCGACTTAAGCGACGAATGGCGGAAAAATGCAACCCTGTGAACGTACAACCGTGTGAACATACAATTTTTGTCTTGCAACGTTGTCAGAAAAGACATTGTGAGATAATTTGCAGATTGTAATATGTGCAAAGTTTATGCATGTGACAACGGCGCCATTGTCAGAAAAACATTTAATTGGCCACTGTCTATAAAATATTTTTATTGGCAATCCTGCATATAAATATTTACAACATATATTTTAACTATATGAATTTGTAAGAGTTTCTTGCAATCGTCTTCACCTTTGCCTAACAATCTGTCATTGTCCGTACATTTGCGGCACTTTAACAGGATGTCCGATCTGACAATCGTCTATACATAGCTTTAGCATACTTTGAAAATAGAGTATATCATATAGCCGCCTAGCGGCATGGAATCGATGATTTTTGTACCTCACAGTATCTTACAATTAACTTAAAAACATTTATTATTTAAGAATAAATACCAGAGCTTAACTTTTCAACTATTATTTTAAATGTTAAAATGTCTAACATAGAGCCGCCGTATGTAAATTTTATGTCGGCTTAGCCGCCTAGCCGCTGCCGCCGATCTATAATTTTCAATGGCAGCCGCCGCCGCCAATTTTGAATCGGCTTCATTCTATGCTAATGAACCCCCTCACCTTGAGTCCCAAAAAATATTCGTAAATTTATATTTATTTTTTTTATTTGAGCGTCCCAGTAGATCTGTTGGTAGCGTGCTCGCCTATAAGTTTGGGGGTCGGGGGTTCGATTCCCACCAGAGGCTCTGGTCTGTCGCTGCAAAATCTAGCAACATTGTCCTTGTTACCCGGCTATAATGGCGATTTCTTTTCTGCAAAAAAGTGCAACATTTCCGTTGCCCTTTTCCCGAAAACTGGTCCTTTATACCATTCTTTGGATTTTGCCTCAGCCTCAGGATAACGTGAATTTGCATAGTAATCAGAAAAATCTAAATACATTAAAGAAAGTGGAATATTTAAGGATATTAAAGTAGCTCTCATTAGAATAATACACTTCATGGTTCATCCAAAAACTAGAAATTCGTCTGTTGCGGACGTTACACGACAATTTTAATACGTTAAAACGAATATATTCTGCAGAAATTTGTATATAATGTTATAATATCGATACCTCCATTCTAATCTATGCTAAGTGTAAAATATAATTTTTTTAAATTAGTGCGGATATCTTTTATGATGGAAATTGAATGACCTGTACTGTTTTGTGAATAATTTTTGATTGGGTTGACGGACAAAAACACCAAATTTTAGAATGCAGATATCAATACATACTTTATGGAACCTGGTGAACGTGTCATTTCAATGGTGAGATCATTAGAATGGTCCGCAAAATAATGATTTCATTACACACCTGGCAATTTTGGTATACAGTTTTTCGGATTACCCATATACCAAACTACATATTGATAATACATATTTCACCAAAGTGTGGGTCTATACTTGTTTTAAAGAAAAACTACCTATGTTCATTTAGATTATTTAAAATTTCATGGCCCATCAGTTTAGTACGAAGTATGTTAAACTTCACCTCAGGATATTTTGGAAAAAGTATATTTTTCAGTAGAATTATTTCTTCAGAGCTGAAAATCTCAGATCTATAATACATTTATTCAAGCAATGCAATGCATAGGCTATCAGGTTAAGCACCGATTACGGTACAATCTGTGAATAAATTACTAAGATAACAGTGGTATTTCGTCATATTTAATCATCAAATGAATTCGCTTACGGTTTTTGCAACATTTTGAGTTTTGCAATGTTTTCCTATCTTTATGATATTTCAATAAAAGAATAATTATCTCTCAGGTAATGTATAACATGTCTACTTTTCTGTCTCACAACAGGTCTGGGATAAATTGAATGAAATGTTTATCATTGCGAAACTGGGGAAACATTCTATCAATCGCTTTAATATATTGTCAATACTATTTTACTTAAGGAGGAAATAATTTTCAAGGCGCAGAAAGGTATGCTTCTGAAGACAACCGATTGGCAAATCAATATCTATAGTCGTAAAAATTTTGTTATATATATTGGACACACACATACATTTATATCTTGGAAATATTAAGTCCTCTCACAATTGTTTTCTGGGAAATTTCAACAGCTTTCTTCTTATCCGCCGGAGTTGTTGACTTAGCCTTTTGGTTGCGTATACGCAATTATTGCAGTAATTAATTACACTATGCAACAACATTTTTGTCGAAGGGCTGTGCATAACTTCTTCTGGTGTAATATTGTGTCCTAAACACAAAAAAAAATATTTAAAAAATTTAAAAAAAAAATTATTTAAATTTTCAATTTTCCTGGCAGGTGCCTTCAGTATTTGACCATACTTTTGATAGAGCCGGGATTAAAATTAAAGGAAATTATGACTACTACAAATGTTGATAAGGTTTAGTAACAGTCGTTAAAACAATTAGAAAAAATTTTGTTAAAAAACCAGTTAGGAAAGGCTAAAGTCGGGCGGGGCCGACTATATAATACCCCACACCACTCTCGTAATATTGAATAACTCTGATATATAAATTTTGTAATTCATGTATAAATTGTTTACATAAATTTACTTTTGGGACATTTTATACTTAAATAATACCCTGTTCCGGCAATGTTCGTCCATGGATGAAGAAACTCTACCATTCTAAATTTCAAAACGATTGGATGTAAAATACAGCTTCTATAGAACTAAAGGGCCAAATCGGACGAAACATATATATGGAAGCTATAGCTAAATCTTAACCGATTTGCTTTAAATTCGGTAGTGTTGGTTTATGGATCAAGAAACTCTTCCATTCTAAATTTCAAAATGATTGGATGTAAAATACAGCTTCTACCTGAAATATACACAGGGTCTAGCTGTGTTATTTTCAGGTATTACAAACATCTGCCGTGAAACAAACTTATAATACCCTGTACCACAGTGTGGTGTAGGGTATAAAAACGATTTTTTCTGGAATGAAAAAAGCAATTTAAAGTTGACGAAATTACATTTTTTTCTAAAAGGTGTGTTCATTCTTGAGCTTGTATCTCCTGAAATACGGATTTTAATGTGCTATACCTTGTTTTGAAGGTAATTTCAACTACTACAACTAACTGGAGTCAGCACTGCGACACATATACTAATTTTTAATGTTTTTGGCTTTTAATACATACTTTCTTTTAATACTTACATATTACACCCATCGATTTTTTTTAAATTTTAATGTCGTGTACTTTGTTTTCTACTGTGTGAATTTGGAAGTGCTGAATTGATGGGAACTATTTTTTATAAAAAACCATTTGCCTAATTTCTGTGAGTGTGCTTTAAATAAATAATAAAATGATAAAAAATAAGTATATGTGCAGTGCATTGCTCCAGTTAGTTGTAGTAGGTCACGTATTTCAGGAGATACAAGCTAAAGAATGAACACACCTTTCCGAAAAAACGTAATTTCGCCAACTTTAAATTGCTCATAACTCTTAAAGAAATTTTTTTTAACTATGTATAAGATATGTTTAGGAAAATAATACATACACAAAATTTCGAAGCAATCAAAAATAGTTATGTCAAAAATCGTCCCGTTTGGCATGGAATGACTCATATAGAAGAATTTCAGTAAATGTGTGTATATAAAATTGCTTGAGACTCAATTTCGAAAGATTTTGGTTCGCTGATGTTTGTTATCTGTTTATGTTCGAAAATATTGAATTTTGGCAATACATATTTGAGGATCTCATGCGAAGATTGTAAAATTGTAAGATTCATAAATATAATTTCCTTGGATTAAAATTTCACAGGTAAAAAATATAAAAGTGTCATCGTAATATTGTAAGATTCATAAATATAATTTCCTTGGATTAAAAGTTCACAGATAAAAAATATAAAAATGTCATCTCCATTTATGAGAATTCGGCATTTTAACGTATCATTCAAAGTAAACAGTTTCCCTTTAGAAAAATGTGTAGTTATTAAAAAAAAATATATTCAGGCTGATACCTTAAACATCGATTTTCATAAATGATGTCGAATTTTTTATATTTTCTGTTAAAAACAAGGAAATGGTATTTATGAATCTGCAAATCAATCCTTGAAATAGGGAGTCAAAATGATTCCATCGTTCTGGCGTTCTTTCACATAAAGAACCAGAACCACAGTATCATATTGGAGTACATACATATACCCCCAAAGTAAAAGTATACCGTAGTTTGTTTACTCGAGTGAAATTTTCTTTCTTGTTTAGAATTATTAAAAAATTCTACAATAAGTTTTTGTGAGTACTGCTAATATTTTAACCGAACGACTTCTTGCGATCCAATCGCAAAATTTAAAAATACATATGATTTATTTTTTCATATGGTTAAGAATTAATTAAGAATTATATGAAAATAACGATAACAAATGTGTTTATTTCACTGCGAACTTTTTTATTACATTGGCGCTGATAGTTTTTGACCGCAGCTGTATATGTAAATAAATGGCGTTCTTTTACAGGATCACAACTTTATATAATTTGACAGAAATTTTGTGTTGATGAAAATCCCTTTTCGCATTGTTAGGGAGGTTTAGGTTATTATATAGCCGTCCCTACTCGACTTCCTTTTTTCGAAAGAATCCATAACGACGATCTTTTAAGACGAACACTTTTCCTGTTCAGTTTATGCACACACACACACACGTAACAATGCCATAGTTTTACCACCTCTATTCATTTTTTTATCATCCAATCAAAAAGCGTTATAATTACTATTATTTGACATATTAATATATATGTTGCTGATTAAGTAATTCACAATTATTAACTTTTGTTAACAAAATTTCCGTCATTAATTTTAAGTTATTAGAATTTAGTTTTTGTTGTTTTCTATAATAAAAAAAAACAAGAATGTTTCTCCGCTTGGTATGAATGTAAGCTTTTTAGGTTTTTTTATAGTATTGTATGTATTAGAAAACTAGAAATGCAAATTGTCACGATGTGCTACACTGTAATTTTCACAGTGTCTGAATGCAATTGTTGGATATAAAGGGCCATACAAAGCAGGGAATTATCTCACAATATTAAATTGCTAAATTATATATCTTAAAATATGAATTTCCAATTTAAAATTAATGTATTACCAATTTAAAATTAGAAACATGCTGAAAAGTCGCTTCTGTAGTGTATTGTCTCAAACATATTCTACAAGAAACATACATATGATAAGAATACACTCGCAATATGCCATAGGCATTTGATGCAAAACATAAAATACTTAAGGTCTTAGGTCACACATTCGATGCGTTACACTTTTAGCCCGTAGCAAATGACACCTTCTCCACTAAAGAGAGGGTATAATTAGCTTGGATGGTGATAATAAAGATCTAAATTTCTGATATGTTTGAATTGAAAGAAAATATAAAGGGGTTTTCAACAGGGACGCTACAAAAGTAGACCGACAGGGACAGCAAACGACGCCATATTTTTTGCCGCTCTTTTGACATTTCTCTTCAGTAAGGTTTGCCATTTCATGATGGAAACATATACGAGCCAACAACGAGTCGAAATTATTAAAATTTACTACCGAAATTCGGAGTCAGTGGCCTCAACGTTAAGAGCGCGAAAAATCGAAAAATCATCTTCAGTGATGAGGGGGTCATTTCTGGCTGAATGGCTTCGTCAATAAATAAAATATGCGTTATTGGTCAGACAGCAATCCACACGTACTTCATGAGTCATCATTGCATCCCGTAAAAATTACGGTTTGGGGCGGTTTATGGGCCGGCGGCGTCATTGGGCCGTACTTCTTCCGTGATGATCAAGACCGGCACGTTACTGTGAATGGGAATCGCTACCGTTCCCAATTGGATGATATGGACTTGGAGGACATGTGGTTCCAACAGGACGGCGCCACAAGCTACACAGCGAATGCCACAATCAATTTATTGGAAACCAAGTTTGGAGAACGTGTTATCTCACGAAATGGTCCAGTCGATTGGCCGCCTCGGTCGTGCGATTTGACGACGTTAGACTATTTCCTGTGGGGCTACGTCAAGTCTATGGTCTATGCCAACAAGCCAGCGACGATTGATGAACTTCGTACGAATATCGAACGTGAAATTGCAGCAGTATCGGCCGATTTATGCTCGAAAACCATCGAAAATTGGGTTCAGCGTCTGGACTTCTGCAAGCGTGCCCGTGGTGGCCATGCAAAAGAAATCGAGTTCCATACATAATGGCATCGAACGTACTTTCACAGGAATAAAGAATTTCATTGATATCCAAAACCGTTTTTGTTTTATTTAAAAAAACTTTTGTAGCGCTCGTATTGACGGACCCGATATTTGAAACCAAAATTTTCAAATATTATATATTTGTGAACAAATAAATTTTATTGGAAAATCAAGAAATTTTGTTTGGAACGCATATATAGTTCATTCCATGACAAACCGAACAATTTGTGTGAAAAATATAGTTTGGTAGCCCCATATATCTTAAACGAACGCTGACATTTTTGTGATTTTATTTATTTATTAAAAAATTCCTGTGATTGAATTTGTTCTATGTACCGGGTTTTCCAAAAGGGACATAACAATTTCGTATCTGTATGTCAACGCACATTTTTAATGATCTTTCAGTGTCAAAACATTAGTCGAAGTCAACATTTTCATCATGGTAAAGTTCACTTACGTGCAACGTTTGGAAATCATTAACGTTTGGATTTCATGTCGGAGGTGTGATTGGGCCGTATTTTTTCGTCGATGAAAACAATCGTCATGTTACCACCAATGGAGAGCGCTGTCGTGCCATGTTAGAAAATAATTTTTGACCAGAATTGGATGAGCTTGACTTCGCCGATATGTGGATTCAAGAAGACGGTGCCACTAGCCACACAGCACGCGTAGCAATCGATTTGCTGAAAGGCAAATTCGGTGAACGTGTTACCTCGAGAAATCGCCCGGTCGAATGGCCACCTCGTTCATGTGATTTAACGCCATTGGATTTCTTTTTAGGGGGGGGGGGCACGTCAAGTCATTGGTCTATGCCAACAAGCGCACAACTTTAGACGAGCTCAGAGACAGAATCCAACGCGAAATTGCCAACGTTCCGGTCGAAATGTGTGCCCTAAATCTTAAATATTCTGTGTTTTAGCTTTATATATAAACCATAAAAGCGAATGGACTGAAAATTGAACAATATATTCAGTTTGGGATCATTTGTGTTTTAGAATTATTTGCACCGCTATAAATTGCGGAGTGGTCAAGTTATTTGCAAAATTCGAATTTCCGGAGCGATTTGTAGTGGACATATGGTCAATATAAATTTTTTATGTATTTTTCCTGAAACTCGGGATGGGCAGGACAACGTCTGCTGGGGTCAGCTAGTTAATATATAAAATTGTTATGTGCTTAATGGAAAAACCTGTAATTTAAAAACGCGTTTATGGATTTATAAAAATTAGAACTCTTCTTGAAGGTCTTAGCTCGCTTCTGTAGTATATTGTCCCAAACCTATTCCGCTTGAAACATAAAGGGTGGCTAAATTGTAAGGGCCGTTGTTGAATGTGAACCACACCTAAATGTCAAGTTTTTTTCCGCATTTCATTTGACATTTCTCAATTTCAGACTAACTCAATTTGAACCATGGAAAGATACACAATCGAGCAACGCGTTAAAGTTTTTTAAGCCTTTTACGAAAATTGGCGTACAAAGCAAAATGCATTTTGTGCACTTCGTGATGTTATTTTTTTTCAGCAAATTTAATGGCCGTGTTATCTCACGTCGTGGCGATGTCAATTGTCCGCCAAGATCATGTGAATTGACATCGTTGGACTTCTTTCATTGCGGTTATTTGAAAGAAAAGATGTACGTCGATAAGCCAGCAACAATTGAAGAGCTAAAGGATGAGATAATTCGGCACATTAACGGCATAGAACCTCAATTAGGCCTCAGCGTCATCGAAAATTTGGACCATAGGATGGAGGTGTGCCGCCGAGTTCGCGGCGGCCATTTGGCCGATATTTTGTTCCATACATAATTGAACCATACCAATATTATCATAATAAAAACAAATGACAATAATTTCCTAAACAATTTGTGTTTTATTCAAAATCGACATCGGCACTTAAAATTTCACCACCCTTTAACATATTTGACACACACAATTATTGTATGATTGGGAGGATATTGTTCTAAACAAAGCTATGTTCCCATCCTACTAAAGGGTCCGCCAAATAACTTTTTTTTGAAAATGCTTTAAAAATAAACTACTGAATAATTTCTCAAATTTATTTTTTTATTTGAAAGTACAATCCTTCCGGTTAATAATGGCAAATATTTCATTCAAATGACTGCATCGGCTGGCCATGCAGTAGCCTACACGATCGGTCCAATTTTTAAGCACATTATCGATTGTGTGCAGCTGTATTTCACCTATGGTTTCACGAATATTGTCCTTTAAAGCGTCAATTGTCTCTGGCTTGTCGGCGTAACACTTATCTTTGAGGGCACCCCACAAATATTAGTCCAACGGTGTCAAATCGCAGCTCCGAGGTGGCCAAACAACATCAGCTCTGCGGCTGATAATGCGATCTTCAAAAACAGGGCGCAAAACATCGAAAGTAGCTTCGGCTGTGTGGCACGTAGCGCCGTCCTGTTGAAACCAAATGTTGCCAATATCCTCCTCTTAAATTTTTGTGAACAAAAAATCGTTCAACATGGGCCGATAACGATCGCCATTGACTGTAACGGCCACTCCTTGCTCATTTTCAAAGAAAAATGGTCCAATTATGACTCTGGACCAAAATCCGCACCAAACAGTGACTCGTTTTGGGTGTATCGGCTTTTCAATGTATGCGTGCGTGAACGCAAATGCGACAATTTTGCTTGTTTACATACCCGCCAAGATCAAAATGAGCTTCATCTGAAAAGATGATTTTTTTTGGCAAAATCGGCATCTTCTGTAAGTCGATCGCAGGCCCACTTAGCGAAGCGAAAACGCATTGGATTCGTTCAGCGAAAGGATAAAACTAATTATCTGTCAAATCAGACATGAGCTAAGTGTTACCATTCATGAAATAAGCACTAGTTGAAAAAAAAACGTTAGATGGCGGAACCTTTATTTTTTGGCCGCGGCTATGTCTCAGATGGTCCATCCGTTGCGTCCAATTGTCGATGACTCGTTCGAGAATTTCGACTGGCGAATGACACGCGTAATGTTTTGCTCCAAGGCCTGAATCGATGTGTGTTTACCCCATAAACTTTAGACTTTATATATACCCACAGGAAAAAGTCTAACGGTGTGATATCACAAGATCTTAATGGCCAATCGACCGGCCCAAAACGTGAAGTTATCTGCTCACCGAAGTGTTCTCTCAATAAATCCATTGATTGATGCGATGTGTGGGAAGTGGCGCCGCCGTCTTGTTGAAACCAAATATCGCCGAGATCACGAGGTTCAAATTCAGGCATCAAATAGTCGGTTATCATGGCACGATAATGGTCGCCATTGACGGTTACGTTCTCACCGGCATCATTTTTGAAGAATATTCAAATTCAGGCATCAAATAGTCGGTTATCATGGCACGATAATGGTCGCCATTGACGGTTACGTTCTCACCGGCATCATTTTTGAAGAAATATGGACCAATGATTCCACCGGCCCACAAACCACACCAAACCTCTGTTTTTTTCTGGATGAATTGGCATTGGCAGCGTCCCAAATGTGGAAATTTTGCTCGTTTACATACCCATTGAGCCAGAAATGGGCCTCATCGCTGAACAAAATTTGGCTCGAAAACGTCGGATCTTCTTGGAATTTTCAATAGCCCATAGAACTAAGCGATGTCGCTTGGGAAGGTCGGGCGGCTTCAGTTCAAAAAAGGCTATTGAAAAAAGTATCTCTATTTGGATCACCCGTTTTATTCATATATTTGAACAAAATATATTTGCGAACTGACTTTCACAAATAAAATATGTGTTTACACACAAAAAAATTGTTTAAGAAGTTTCCCAAATATATATTATTTTAAAAAAATTTTAAAGCTTTGCTGACTTTTTGGAATTTTTTTTAGTTTTTCCTAAATTTCGTTCTAAAATGTCAGCGTTGTTGTACAGCACTAATTTTTATACACGCTGAAAAAAAATCGCTTCTGTAGTATATTGTCCCAAACATATTCGGCTTGAAACATATATATCTTTAGGATACACTCTAAACATATAATATTTGGTACACACAAAAATTATATATTTGGGAAGATGTTGTTCTAACCAAATCTTTGTTTACATCCCAATGTGTTTATTTTGGACTATTTTTTCCGAAACAAATATTTATTTTCATTTAAGTATTCAGAAAATATCTGAATTGTGTTAAATTTTTCAGTAATTCAAAGTTAATTTTTCAAAAATTTTAAACGTCTTAAACATAAAAAATAATAATAATTGAAATCATATAATCTTGGATCGAAATATATACTTGGAGGATTGACAACCAATGATGGCTTGGAATATTCAGAAATTTTGAATGATTGGTTTAAAGCATAAGGATGAGACGCGGGGACGACTGTTTTGAGAGAAACAAATTCTCCAAAGGTTCCCTTTATATCGTTCTTTGAGCTGAAGCGTGTATTCCGAAGTCTTCCACTTCAAAATAACTTCCGAGATAACCAAACTTTCTCATTTTCTTGCAAACTTTGTGGTCGTATATCGCGAAAACAAGGGCTTACGTAGAAAAAACGGCTAGCACCACTGGATTCAGCAAGGTCGAAATAGGTATGTATATCCATAGGGTCTCCTTTCTGTTGCAGTTTAAAAGTGTCCATTTCGAGCACAGTGTAATTGAATTAAAACCAAAAAATAAATCAATTTACGAATATTTTTTGGGACTGTTGAGGGTGAGGTGAGGGGATTCGTAAGTCGGTTTACCCGACTGAATTTTCTTACTTGTTCCAAATATATTTTCTTTGAATTCAAACATATCTTAAATGGCGACTTTTCCCCGTGTGGGAAAGATCAGCTGCTTCGCAAACGAAAATTTTAAGAACATAATATAAATAGTTGTCATGTTTGCTTTTCAAATGGTGGTCTTCCCTAGAGTATGCCTTCTTACAGAATTTTTACAAAGGGCCCTTAGGTTAGTTCAGTTTAGGTTGATGAGAGGAGACAGTTCAACGTCTCATGTCCATGGACATACACTTAAGCCAGTGGTTAGGCCTGTTGTGCGCTCCTTATTTATGATCTTTTTATACCTCACGAGTTACAGAAAGTCGGTATCAGACACGAATTTTCTCTGTATCTTTCAGTCATATCCTCTGAGATAAGTCAAGTGTGGTAATTTGTCGGACCCGAGGGCCCTTAAGATTAGACTTTTTGCCGTTATACAGGGCGCATTTTTTAACCAATCGAAATGAAATTTTAGCTTTTATACTGTATGTTGCATTAAATGGGCACTAGTGAAAATGAGACACAAATGAGGTCCCAAACGAATTTGACTTCTTGGCTGTATACGAGTATATGCTACGTTTTCTATCCGATATTTAAAACTTTGTACTCTACTTAACATTCAACAATTCCCTACATTGCCGAATAACACTATGCTATTTTTTTTTTTGTATCCGAGACCTAAAAATTAGTTTCGTGTGTAAAACGACGATTTTTGAACAATAATTTTATATAGTTGTTGCATTACCAGAAACTTACCGATTTATCTCATTTATGACACAAATCAATCTTACTAATGAAAACATTCATAGGTACCTCCGAATGAAGGCGAATGATACGAATAGTACGATGTTAATTAATTGAATTAAATATTATTATAGCATTTGAAAGAGTTATAAATCTGCACAACACACAAGAGTGCCTTCATACATATCGCGACACGAATAAATTACCATCGAAACATGTTTATCGGATTTCAAAAGACTAGTTTAAAATATTATTTCGAATATATTTTTAATATTTAAATTTTTTGGTTTTTGCCCACAACAGACCAAATTTGGAGAAAATATTGTTTCCGCATCATTTTAATGAAGGAACAAATAACAAGGAAATACAATATGGATTCGAATCGAATTTCATCTAATAGGTAATCTGCTGTTGCGTATTTCATGAGTATGATGATCTACCCAATTGGTAACAGCATCGAAGTAATAACATTCTCACTGTGGAGTTGAAACGGAATTTTTGTTATACAACAATTAGAAAAAAATCTATCAATCATTGCTTTCAATCCATTTTGTGAAAGCTATCATCCTAACGTAGAAAACAATGTCGTTTTGCAAAAAGTATATGGATAAATGTATATATTATAACCCATACTGCAAAAATAGGAATTTAAAAAAAAAATATTTTTTTATATTTTGTTTGGGAGGTACCAAAATTGGCCTGGTAATAACGCCCTTTTTTAATATACAGTATTTTCCAATAAGAGTGATATGATTTCTTTGAAAAAAACGCACTTATTGTTAAGAAAATTCAAAAGCTTCTTATTTAATGTGAAGTTATTTAAATGGCCTCCGCGACTTCTTCTTCCTCCACGACCAGAAAATGTTATGCACAGCCTTTCGACAAAAATGTTGTTGCATTGTGCAATCAATAATTTGTAAGCTATGTTCCTTTGTTAGTCTATTCATGATGAAATGTCAAGGTAAACTACACTGAAAAAAAATTTTCATAAAATTAAAGAATTGCTCCAAATACGTCCTTAGTCTTCAAAATAAATACATTTTGTACTTAAAATTAAGAAAATGTACTTAAAATTAAGTAAATTACTTAATATTAAAGAAATTATCTATATTTTAAGTACAAAATGTCTTTAATTTTATGACAATTTTTTTTTCAGTGTAAAAATTTTTGACACAAGTCACGAAGCACGCGTAAGCTGCAAACAATTAACATTGAAAGGGCGAATAACAGAATTTAATGTAATCCACGACAAAGATCAGTTCAATTGGCAAAAAATAAAATATTGATTGAATTGACCGATTGATGAGTCACACAAAATACAAAAAGTTTAAGATTTAACACCTATAGTATTTTTAGCAGAATATAACGTGCACGGGGCAAAATCGTCTTTTTTGATATGTTTGAATCGAAGAAAAATATATTTGAAACACAAATTTTTAAATATTAATTATTTCTGAGCAAATACATTTTATTTGCAAATCAATAAAATTTATTTGGAACACATATATTAATATATTACAACAAAATGTATTTGCAAACTAATTTTCTCAAATAAAATATGTGTTTATATACAAATAAAATTATCGTTTAGGAACCTGTCCAAATATATTTTGTTTAAAAACGATTTTCAAAACGTTGACAATTTTTTGAATTTCATTTCTAATTTTTAATTGATTTTAAGTTATAAGTTTTTTTTATTAAAAATTACTTATGAAGCAATAAAATTCGTTTTAAAGCACTAATTTTTAAATCACATATATTTATTCCAAGTCATCATTTGTTGACAATCCACCTTGCATAATACATCATTTCGCAGGATTATACGATTTCAATTATAATGGATTTTTACGAACATTTTAAATTTCCGAAAAAAATAACGTTGAATTACTGAAAAAAATAAAACTTGTCTTAAAATTAAGGCATTGCTTTATTTTCTGAATACTTAAATACAAATAAATATTTGTTCCGTAAATAATAGTCCAAAATAAAAAACATTAGGACGGAAACAACGATTTGTTTAGAACAACATCTTTCCAAATATATAATTTTTGTGTGTGACAAATATAATATATTTAGAGTGTACCCTAAACATTTTTATATTTCAAGCAGAATATGTTTGGGACAATATACTACAGAAGCGATTTTTTTTCAGCGTGTGTGTTCTATTTATTTCCTTTTGAGGTCTCCATCGATTTGTTTTGAAACTAGAATATTGTCCAGTTTAAAACCATATGGTATTTACAGAATATGAATTTTAATTAACAACAACATTTGCTAAGTGTTGTTAAATGAGTTAACAAATACACGGGGCAAAACCGCATTTTTTGATATGTTTGAAACGAAAGAAAATATATTTGGAACACAAATTTTTAAATATTTTATATTTCTGAGCAAATAAATTTTATTTGAAAGTCGATAAAATTTATTTGGAACGCATAAATTAATATATTACAACAAAATATATAACAATAATTTTATTTGTATATAAACACATATTTTATTTGTGAAAATTAGTTATTTTCACAACTAAAATATGTGTTTATATACAAATAAAATTATTGTTTAGGAATTTCTCCAATAATATTTTGTTTAAAAAAGATTTTAAAAACGTTGCAGATTCTTCCAATTTATTTTTAAATTTGTCAGTGATTTCGAGTTATACCTTATTACTGGAAAACATTATGAACAACATTTATAAGTATTATTAGTGAAAAACTTGTCCTAGAATTAAGTATTGATACATTAACTGAATACCTAAATGCAAATAAATATTTGTTTCGTAAATAATAGTCCCAAATTAAAAATATTAGGACGGAAACAAAAATTTTATTAGAACAACATATTTCCAAATATATACTTTTTGTGTGCTAAATATTATATGTTTAGAGTGTACCCTAAACATGTATATATTTCAAGCAGAATATGTTTGGGACAATAAACTACAGAAGCGATTTTTTCAGCGTGTACACATTGAGTAAAAACTTGTAGGCATTTAAGCTTAAAATAAATAGTTGTTGGAATAAACCGACTAAAATATACTCTCACTTTGAGAGAAAAATAATTTTACTTATTTTTGTATAATATATATAATATGAAGACCTTTAGATGGCTGTCATAGAAGTTACTGGAAAATTATTGTAGTCTGAATTAGTCAATTTGTGTGGCAGGCACCAGAAGAGGTTTAACAATTATTTCCATTTCGAGCCGAAAAGTGGGAAAATAGCTAATTTTGATATGTTTGAATTGAAAGAAAAAATATTTGAAAACAAAATTTTTAAATATTACATCGTGTGACACTAACTTTTGATCCTGCACGTAGCACAAATTTTTAAATATTATATATTTCTGAGCAAATCAACTTTATTTGAAAATCAATAGAATTTGTTTGGAACGATGCATATTAGGGCGGGTCGATTTAAAAATCGCCCATTGCTCAGTGAAAATCGTATTAAAATAAGAAACTTTGCCGAAGGAACCATACCTCTAAAACGAATTCTGATGTCCCGGAAATATTCCACTTTGACCCATTTAGAGTGCTCCAATCGAGTCCAAATGTATGGAACCCCCAGGGGGTTCCATGGGGTGTGCCACTGGCATGGGTAGGTCGGGCCTCCAAAGTTAGTGGGGGTCGGTCATACATTTGGACTCGATTGGAGCTCTCTAAATGGGTCAAAGTGGGATTTTTTCCGGGACATCAGAATTCGTTTTAGAGGTATGGTGCCTTCGGCAAAGTTTCTTATTTTGATCCCTAGAATACGATTTTCACTGAGCAATGGCAACTTTTTTTGCCTCCCCACAAATCGACCCGGCCTACTGCATATGGTATTATAACTGGAAGGTAAAATGCGAAACCGAGGAAATGTTAAAACAGAAATTCGAAAAATTCAGCAAAGTTTTGAAAATCTTTTTTAAATAAAATATATTTGTAGAAATTCCTAAACTATAATTTCATTTGCATTTATAGGCATATTTTATTTGAGAAATTTAGTTTGCAATTATGTTTTGTTGTAATATATTAATAAATGCGTTCCAAATATATTAAAAAGAAATGTATTAAAGAATAAAGAAAGTGTATTACAAATATACTTTCTTTGGGTTCAAACGTATCAAAAAAGGCGATTTTGACCCGTGAATTTTGTACATTTGTGTTTAACACTCAAAAGAAGAAGAAAAAGACCGATCGTTTATTAAAGCGATCGACTTAAAATCACTTTCTTTGTTGATTTAGCTATGTCCGTCTTTTCGCCTGTCTGTCTCTGCATATGTTCTTGTAGTCAAAGTACAGGTCGCAATTATGGCCTGATCTCAACGAAACTTTGCACATATCTTTGTTAATTGTTAATTTTATTTTGGCCCTAGGACGATCCCTATTGAATTTGGTTAAAATCAGTTCAGATTAACATATAGCTCTCATATATAAATATCTACCTCCGATTTGGCACGTATAAGAAAAATTTTTTAACCGATCAGTATAAAAATTAACAGAGAGAAGTCTCTTGTATATATGTTACCCCCGATTTGACATGTAAGCGCTGTAGAACATGAGTTTGATATCGGATTAGTACGAAATTCAACAGAAAGATGTTTCATATTACATCAGTGAACACTACCAAATTTAGGGCAAATTAGTTAAGACTTAGATATAGCCCCCATATTTACTTTCCCCCCGATTTCGTATCAAAGCGCTATATACTCGTAAGTTGTACTTTACTTCCGATAATTAGAAAATTTAGCCGAAAGAAGTTTCTGTTTAGACTATATATAGTACAATCTATTTCTGATCAAGTTTATTATGATCAATATCTTTAACTCGTACTTGGAATACGCCTCGATGAGTATTTGGAGCTAAGTACTTTGTTAACTGAAACGAAGCCTCTTTTCGGATTGTTATGTAGGTGTAGGGTATTATATAGCCGGCCCCGCCCGACTTTCTGTCTTTCTGTACTGGTTGTTTTGGAATGATATATAAACAACAAAGTTCAGTCGAGACTTATGAATCCCCTCAACTTGAATCCCAAAGAAATATTCTTGAATTTATTTGTTTTGTTTTAATGAAATTATTATCAATTCAAATTGCATTTAATAACTTTAAAGTATGTACTAGTATTAAAGTTAAAAGCTGTTTACATTTGGTACGAAATGGTCCATTTGTGTGGGAAGTACCACGAGGGGTGTGCCAATAACGGTCACTTTCTCTGGACTCTAGATACTATCAAAGCATTACACTGTAAACAATTTCAAGTATTTATATTAAAGTTAAAAGCTGTTAACTTTTGGTACAAAAAGTCCATTTGTGTGGGAGGTACCAAAAGGGGCGTGTCAATAACGCCCGTGTCAATAACGCCCCGCCCGACTTTCTGTCTTTCTGTACTGGTTGTTTTGGAATGATATATAAACAACAAAGTTCAGTCGAGACTTATGAATCCCCTCAACTTGAATCCCAAAGAAATATTCTTGAATTTATTTGTTTTGTTTTAATGAAATTATTATCAATTCAAATTGCATTTAATAACTTTAAAGTATGTACTAGTATTAAAGTTAAAAGCTGTTTACATTTGGTACGAAATGGTCCATTTGTGTGGGAAGTACCACGAGGGGTGTGCCAATAACGGTCACTTTCTCTGGACTCTAGATACTATCAAAGCATTACACTGTAAACAATTTCAAGTATTTATATTAAAGTTAAAAGCTGTTAACTTTTGGTACAAAAAGTCCATTTGTGTGGGAGGTACCAAAAGGGGCGTGTCAATAACGCCCACTTTTCTCTCGACTCTAGGTACTATAAAAGCATTACACTGTACAAAATGTCAAGTATTTGTATGAACTGATATTAAAGCCATAATCAGTTAACTTTTGGTCCATTTCTGTGGGAGGTACCAAAAAAGGAGTGGCCACTTCGCCCATTTTTTTGACGTGTTAGCGACTAACAAGCTAATACCATGTGTGGAATTTCAAAAGATTCGAGTAAGTTGTATAGAAGGTATTAAAGAATCAATCACATACGGACGGACGGGCGGATATTGCGGGCGGATTTCCGCCGAAAATACTTAGGATCTGAGGTCACTTCTTTGATGTGTTACACTTTTGACTCGTAGCAAATTATATATACCTCCTCTCTAAGGTGAGGTGATTAAATTACGGTATATTAAATCAGTGGAAGTGAAAGTATTAAACTTATTATTTGTGATTTCATGTTGAAAGATTTGATAAGAATTGCAAGAGCAGCGTCAATAAATATTTTTTTTTTAAAAGCTATATCTTATTTTCAATAAAATGAACTCAATCTTAGAAGAAATATAATTTCAGAAATTTATGCTATTAAACTGCCGGAGTAAGAGTCGAAGCATTCTGAAAGATTTGATAAGAATTGCAAGAGAAGCGTCAATAAATATTTTTTTTTTAAAAGCTATATCTTATTTTCAATAAAATGAACTCAATCTTAGTAGAAATATAATTTCAGAAATTTATGCTATTAAACTGCCGGAGTAAGTAGGAGTCGAAGCATTCTAAAAACCGACTCCGGGAGTCGGCCTCCACAGCTCTGCGTGTATTGCTTGGCAAATAACGGAGGAGCGACTTCACCCAATTTTGTCTTCTTTACTTGTTTACATTTAAACGACAAATCGGTTTTATAATTATTTGAAAGCTAGAGACAATTACAAATGATTTCTATTGCCAAATCACATATATTGCGACTCTAAAAGGGTCAACCAAAATATTTTTGGCTTTTTCCATCATTAATATTTCACTTGTTGAATATTTAATGAAATACATAATTCATGAATTTTTTGTTTGTTTCTTTACTTTTGGCTATTTTGAGCGTCGTTGCTGCTGTTGTCTTAGATTAATTGTTGTTATATTTGAATTCGTTTACTTTTTTTGTTGTTAAATTTTAGTTGTATTTTTTGAAGATTCTTCGACGTTGGTTTTAGAGTTGCATGATCTGCGAATATTTGTAGATATATACAATGTATGTACTTTTTTCCCGAATTTTTTGTGTTTTTTTTTGTTTGCAATTTTTTGTTTGTTTATTTATTCTCAGATTTGTTATTTATGCCATTCAATTGCATGACAATTGTTGTTATCACTACTACACACTTTGGATACACAATAGGCAAAGTATTTTTTTTATTCTTTGTTTGTTATAAATATGTTTTCTTTTCTTTATATTGTTGTTTTGTTCAGATTGCGTTTTCGGTTGTTTTTTTTCGTAATTGCTTTTTTGACTTTTATGTCTGTCTATTCACATTCAATGCAATGCAAGACCAGAGATCAACTGTTGATGTCGGCTTAAAGTCAGTGACTAAAATTCGCATTGAGTCGTTGAGCTTCAGCTACCGTTAGCTCTAAGTCAAGTTCAGTCTGTAGTCGTAGTCGCTGTCGTTGTTGACGTAGACATTGACGTCTTCAGTCAATCAGACATTGGAGGCGCAGTAGCGACATGCGATGAGCGATCTGCGTTGCCTAGATAGCTTTATCTCCCCCAATCGGTCTCTGCAGCGGTAGGTCAGCACAGCGCAGCGCGCACTGTTGGCGCACATTAAACGAGCGCTTCTTCAAAATACAATAATAAACAAATCAAGACTTCCGCAGTCAACCGAAAGTTGCTCAGCTGTTAAACGTCATCGTTTGACGTTTCGTAGCGTAATCGTAATAGATAGTAGAAAAGGAGGGAGAGCTCAAAAATAAATCTGTTTTTTTTTTTTAATTTAGATTTTTGTTTGAAATGTAATTTTTTTTTTCAAAGTAAAGAACACAAAAATGCGTTTGCGTTTGCTTTTTGTCTATTGTTGATATTTTGTTAATATTGTTGTATGTATGAGGTTTCTATTTTGCAGTAGCCCATTGTCGGAGCATTCAGTGTTTGTTGTGGCATTCTATACAGGTATCTTCTATGTATCTACGAGTATCAATTATTGTGATACATCACTCCTCTCAATCCATTACCGCGTGCAGTCACCGGTTGGGATGGTTTGTCTGTCCATCCAAACGTACGTACCACCCGCAAGTAATACATCCAGCCATCCATTCATCCATCCAACTCTCCATTGTCATACGATTTGAGTGCGGTTTGATTTGATTTGATTTCACAGAACAAAAAAAGTAAGTCAAGTTTACCAGCAACCAAACAACACACAGACGTCGGACAGACCGATAAAAGCACGGACGGACACACACATTAAAGTATTTGTACAGTGGGCTTGAGCTTAACTTGGGTTTTCCCTAAATTTGAAGGAATTTCTTAACCACAAATACGTAAAAACAGGGCACCGTGGGAGCAATTCATAAAAAAGCTAGGCTAGGTTAGGTTAGGTTAGGTTAGGTTAGGTTAGGTTAGGTTAGGTTAGGTTAGGTTAGGTTAGGTTAGGTTAGGTTAGGTTAGGTTAGGTTAGGTTAGGTTAGGTTAGGTTAGGTTAGGTTAGGTTAGGTTAGGTTAGGTTAGGTTAGGTTAGGTTAGGTTAGGTTAGGTTAGGTTAGGTTAGGTTAGGTTAGGTTAGGTTAGGTTAGGTTAGGTTAGGTTAGGTTAGGTTAGGTTAGGTTAGGTTAGGTTAGGTTAGGTTAGGTTAGGTTAGGTTAGGTTAGGTTAGGTTAGGTTAGGTTAGGTTAGGTTAGGTTAGGTTAGGTTAGGTTAGGTTAGGTTAGGTTAGGTTAGGTTAGGTTAGGTTAGGTTAGGTTAGGTTAGGTTAGGTTAGGTTAGGTTAGGTTAGGTTAGGTTAGGTTAGGTTAGGTTAGGTTAGGTTAGGTTAGGTTAGGTTAGGTTAGGTTAGGTTAGGTTAGGTTAGGTTAGGTTAGGTTAGGTTAGGTTAGGTTAGGTTAGGTTAGGTTAGGTTAGGTTAGGTTAGGTTAGGTTAGGTTAGGTTAGGTTAGGTTAGGTTAGGTTAGGTTAGGTTAGGTTAGGTTAGGTTAGGTTAGGTTAGGTTAGGTTAGGTTAGGTTAGGTTAGGTTAGGTTAGGTTAGGTTAGGTTAGGTTAGGTTAGGTTAGGTTAGGTTAGGTTAGGTTAGGTTAGGTTAGGTTAGGTTAGGTTAGGTTAGGTTAGGTTAGGTTAGGTTAGGTTAGGTTAGGTTAGGTTAGGTTAGGTTAGGTTAGGTTAGGTTAGGTTAGGTTAGGTTAGGTTAGGTTAGGTTAGGTTAGGTTAGGTTAGGTTAGGTTAGGTTAGGTTAGGTTAGGTTAGGTTAGGTTAGGTTAGGTTAGGTTAGGTTAGGTTAGGTTAGGTTAGGTTAGGTTAGGTTAGGTTAGGTTAGGTTAGGTTAGGTTAGGTTAGGTTAGGTTAGGTTAGGTTAGGTTAGGTTAGGTTAGGTTAGGTTAGGTTAGGTTAGGTTAGGTTAGGTTAGGTTAGGTTAGGTTAGGTTAGGTTAGGTTAGGTTAGGTTAGGTTAGGTTAGGTTAGGTTAGGTTAGGTTAGGTTAGGTTAGGTTAGGTTAGGTATGTACTAACATGCTTGTAAATTTGGCGTTTGTTGGTCAACGCGGCCGGACTTGTTGCAAAATGGTCAATTTGTGTGGGAGGTACCAAAAGGGGCGTGCCACCTTCTTGAGGTCTTAGCTACCAATATAAATATACTATGTGTACAAATCTGTGAGCTGCTGTAGGTTTAGTTTAGGTTTAGGTTAGGGTGGAAGAGGAATTATTTTATAATAGCTCACATAGACCAGTTTAGGTACCTAGTGTTACCACTGGCTGAAATGCCCCTCATCGAAACCAACCTGTTTGATATACAAATTTATCGATAGTACGAATATCGGTATTGGAAAGATCTGTTAGGCTGCCAAGAAAGGCCGACCGCAGTATGTCCAGTCGTCGTTTACTCAGAGCGGGGCAGTCGCATAGCAAGTGCTCAATGCTCTCCACTTCTTCCTCATCTCTACAGCTTCTGCAGAAGTCATTAGAGTCAATACCCAATCTTTTGGCGTGTTCGCCGAACAAGCAGTGTCCCGTCAGAACTGATACTAACGTAGACAATCTTTGCCTCTCTAGTGCGAGGAGATATTTTGATCTTCTCAGGTCATACCTAGGCCAGATTTTTCTAGCTACCCTGCAGGTGCCGATTTCTGTCCATCTTTCGTTGGAATGTCTGATTGCCTCCTGACTAAGCCAAAGCTTGCACGTGGATAGTGGCGCACCAATATATGCAAATTCTTCGAGAATTTGTAATGTCGTCCCTTTCCTGGCAAGTTCATCGGCTTCGCAGTTCCCCGGGATATCCCTATGCCCGGGCACCCATATGAGGTGTATATTAAACGGCTCAGTCATCTCGTTAAGAGATTTGCGGCAGTCGAGGGCTGTTTGTGAATTTAGGTATGTTGCCTCTAGAGAATTGATGGCAGCCCGGCTGTCCGAGTAAATGACAACGCCAGTGTTGGTTACTATGTTGCGACTCAGCCACTTGGCTACTTGCCATTATTTCGGCTTGATAGACACTGCAGGTATCTGGTAGTCTGTGAGCTATATCCAAACTAAGCTCTGCACAGTGTACTCCGAAGCCAACCAACCAACCAACGATGCGAACAAACTGGAGTGTGTCTAATATCTATACGCACAGTGGCCATCACGCCAAATTATCCGGGCATGTGATATCTCAATGACCAGGAGAGGAAGTAGGGAAACTAAACCAACCGTATATTGGTGGAATGAAGATATAGCAATGTTGCGTGGGGAGAGTATAAGAGCTCGATGATTGTATACCAGATAAAGAGGACGTCAAACAAACCAAACTCATCACCAAGTATTCAAGTAAAAAAAGAAAATTCTGAGCCAGGCGATAAAAAGAAGCAAAAGACAGTGTTTCCTGGAGACATGCGACGACCTAGACTCAAGCCCATGGGGACTAGCATATAAAATTGTTAAGAAGAAGCTTAAATGCATCGCCACCGAAAGAAACCGCTGTTCTCGATGAGATTGTTAAACACCTTTTTCCAGAACAGACACCTCCATACTGGATGGATCATACCAGCAATCTACCAGTTTCACCTGTACCAGTAACTGTTCCTGAAGTTTTAAAAGTAGTTTCAAGGATTAAGGATAGACAATCACCGGGCCCCGATGGAATCCCCAACCGAGTACTAAGGGAATTTGTTAACACTTGCCCGAACCAAGTAACGCTGTTAATGAACACATGCTTGCAAGGAGGCTCCTTCCCTAAAATTTGCCTAAGTACTTATACCTAAGGACAAGAAACCCGCGGAAAACCCATCATCATACCGACCATTGTGCATGATTGATACGTGTGGTAAATTATTGGAAGGTCTAATATGTGGACGGCTAGAAGAGCATATTGAATGCATTGATGGCCTATCAGAGTTCCAATTTGGATTCAGGAAACGCAAGTCTACAATGGATGCAATAAAAATAGTAGTTAATACAGCTGCGACTGCTATACAAGGGAAAGGTGGAAAACATGGCGGGAAAGAACACTGCATTGTTGTGACACTGGACGTGAAAAATGCTTTCCATCCTATCTCGTGGAAATTGTCAAGGACTACTTTAGAAATAGATATTTGTCTTATGGCACTGACGAGGGTCCGAAGGACTACAAGGTAACAGGACGTGTTCCACAGGGTTCGGTGCTTGGACCACTATTATGGAACCTGATGTACGATGGTGTACTGAGACTACATCTACCAGACAATCCCAAGATTGTTGGTTTCGCGGATGATATTGCGCTGGTGATAGTGGCAAAATACCTGGGAGAAGCAGAAACGGTAACGAATTCAAGCGTTAAATTGGTACAATCCTGGCTTAACAAAGCAGGTCTAACGTTGGCAGAACACAAGACGGAAGTCGTACTGATTAGTAGCCCCAAAGTGATGGAGGAGATACAAATTATAGTTGGTAATTGTTCCATACGCTCCAAACCATACCTAAAGTATCTTGGAGTGCTGATCGATATGAGGCTATCATACAAACCTCACCTCACCTACATTAGTGAAAAAGCTAGAACGACGTTTATGGCTTTATCTCGATTAATGCCAAACACTAGAGGCCCAAAGTACTCCCAACGGAGGCTGTTAGCAGGGGTTGTCAGAAATGTCATCCTGTATGCAGCTACAGCGTGGTCCCAGTCAATGAAATACCAATCATATAGAGATGAAATCGCTCCAGTTAGGTTGGCGGCTCTACGAGTATGTGCAGCTTATCGGACGGTATTGGATGCGACGGCATTGGTCATTTTTATCCCTCACCGTAGAGAGGAGCGTATGTATATATCATTTGCTACGAGCCAAAAGTGTAACAGATCGAAGGAGTGGCCTAAGACCCTAAGTATGTTAAGCGGATATCCGTTTTGGGTCATTTTAGTCGAATGAGCAATGTCCGTCCGTCTGTGTGTCTGCTGGCTGGTGCGCACGATAATTCTCGAAAAGATTAACCTATTTGGTATGCGGTAATATTTTTCTTTATCTCCGGCTAAGTTCGAAGATGAGCCATATTGGACCACTCCTTCTAGTGCCTCCCCCAGAAAGGGTTAACATTTACTGAATATTGATTATTTAATAACTTCTATACTACTTTCTCGAATCTTCTGAAATTCCACATATAGTATTACTTTATTAGTTGCTAACACCCCAAGAAAAATGTGTGAAATTGCCTCGACCCTTTTGGAACTTCCCACACAAATGGACCATTTTTCACCAAAAGTTTACTGTTAATAGCTTTAATAATGGTACATACGTACAAGTTTTAAATATGTTGTACAGTGTGATGCTTTTAAAGTACCTAGAGTCCAGAGAAAAAGTGGGCGTTATTGGCACGTCCCTTTTGGTACCTCCCACAAAAATTTACCATTTCTAACAGCCTATAACTTTTATACCAGTTCATACTCTTTAAATTTCTTAAATGCAATTTAAATTGATAACACTGTGCTCGAAATGGACACTTTAAAAGAAGGGAGACCCTATGGATATACCTATTTCGACCTTGCTGAATCCAGTGGTGCTAGCCGTTTTTCTAGGTTAGCTCTTGTTATCGCGATATTTGGCCACAACGTTTGTAAGGAAATCAAAGAGGTTAGTTATTTCGGAGGTGATTTTGATGTGGAAGACTTCGGAATACAGTTTCAGAACAAAGAACGAAAAAAAGGTAACTCTTGCAGAATTATTGCTCTCAAAATAGTCACCCACGCTTCTACTAAATAAACTGTTTATCGAAATGAAATGTTATAAAAAATAATAATTTAATAAAGAAGCAACCAATAAAAATTACCATGAACGTGTTAACAAATAACTAAATAAAAAATATTTTCGAAATTCCGCCATCCGAGTATAGCGGATGAAAAATCTATTAGCAGCTGAGAATTATTCAGAAATTAATTTAAATAAATCTTTTCACTAATGTACAATTGCAATGTTGCTTAAATTTCAGATATTATTTATGTAACCAACAAAATTTGGTGTTTCAAAAAACAATTTTATTAATATCTAGTAATATTAAATTACACTTTATTATCGTAGTGAGAATTTCATTTTGTTTTAAATTTAAAAGATTAAAAAAGTTGACAAATTTCAAAACAGTCATCAATCAAAGTAGGCAATTCATCATTATTCAAAATATTTGAGTTGTTTAGGAAACCACTAATTTTAAAATGGTAATTAGCACATTTAACATTGAATTGCTGGCACACTGGATACAAACATGTCGATATCTATTATGATATTTCAAATGGATTACAATAATTTAAAGAAAAAAAGGAGTGTATTAGCAAGTATTTTCGATTTTTTGATTCCAATTCTGCTGATAAATATTTTTTTGTAATTCTATTCTGGTTTTGAAAAAACAAGCATTGTTTCAGGAAATCCTAATATATAAAGTGTTTCTACATTCGGTCCACGAAAGGTAAAGAAAATAATAGACATTTTGACAAAGAAGCCTAACTTTTCGGGAAGAAATGATGCATATGTGACAGATTGCTCGTAGACATTTGTGAAAATAATTTAAAAAAGAGTCTTGTTAGAAGACGTACTAGTGTAAATGGCGCAAGGAAGAAATTAAAACAAGTAAAAGTGTTAAGTTCGGATTTGTCGAATCTTATTTACCCTTCACCATGGATTGCATTCAATTTTATTACTGGAAAAATCTTTGGATGTGGAGCAAATCATGAAACGATCATTTTTGTTTAAGTAAATTATTAAAAAGAACGAACCCTGCAATTTTTAGGCCGCAAATTCTTTAGCAAAACTTCACCTGAAAACCAGTAAGGAAAGGCAGAAAGTCGGGCGGGGCCGACTATATAATACCCTACACCTCCCTAACAATGCGATAAGGGTCATTGCCATAATAATTTGGAATAATTGGTAAATGGGTAGAAACATATTATCTAATTCTGAAACGATAATCGCTAAATTAAGCAATATTCGTTCCTAAATTGAGAAACATCTTTCTGGAAAATTTTAATAATCGGAAGTAAAATACAACTTCTATAGCGGTTTGATACCAAATCAGGAGGAACAATCAATATAAATCTGAACCGATCTTCCCTGAATACTCATTCATGTAAAAAGACCTCCTTCTGTCGAATTTCGTACTGATCGCATATAAAATACAGTCTCTACAGCGCCTACATGTCAAATCGGGGTTAACGTATATATGGGGGCTATATCTAAATCTGAACCGATTTTCTCCGAATTTAGCAGTATTCCTTCATGTAATAAGAAACCTCTTTCTGCCAAATTTTGCACTGATCGGATATAAAATACAGGTTTTACAGCGCTTACATGTCATATCGGGGGTAACATATATATGGGGGCTATATCTGAACCGATTTTCTCCGAATTTAGCAGTATTCCTTCATGTAATAAGAAACCTCTCTTTGCCGAATTTCGCACTGATCGGATATAAAATAACATTTTTACACGCTTATATGTCAAATCGGGGGTAATGTATATATGGGGGCTATATCTAAATCTGAACCGATTTCTTCCAAATTTAACTGAGTTCATTCATGTAATAAGAAACCTTTTCCTGCCGAATTTCATACTGATCGGATATAAAATAAAGTTTTTACAGCGCTTACATGTCAAATCGGGGCTAACATATATATCGGGGCTATATCTAAATCTGAACCGATTTTAACCAAATTCAATAGGGATCGTCCTTGGGCCAAAAAAAAGATATGTGTAAAGTTTCGTCGAGATCGGACCATAATTGCGACCTGTACTTTGATTACAAGAATACATGCACAGACAGACAGACGGACAGACAGACAGACGGACAGACGGACAGACGGACAGACAGACGGACAGACGGACATAGCTAAATCGACTCAGAAAGTGATTCTAAGTCGATCGGTATAATAAACGATGGGTCTATTTCTTCTCCTTTTGGGTGTTACAAACAAATGCACAAAGTTATAATACCCTGTACCACAGTGTGGTGTAGGGTATAAATAGGGTGGTTGTGGCTTGAAATAGCTTTTTTAAGAGCTACATCTACACGGAGACTACAACAAAATAAAATGTTATTTGTATACATTTGATTGAGATAAATTCTTGCCAGAATAGAATACAAACAGCAATGTTTCGACATCTATAGGTGGACTATAACAAAATATGAACACCTCTATAGGGTAACTATAACAAAATATGAACCGTTTTGTAAAATTTTTGCTGTGGTGAATTCTTGTCAAAATAGATTAAAAACTGCTGCTGCTAAATTGCTTTAAAAATGTGGTATCTATGGCTCAAACCCCGTATTTTGGAGCGCCATCTATAGTGGAGCTATATGAAACAATGACCGATATGGCCCATTTGCAATCCCAATCAACCTGCAACTATAAGAGATATTTCTACCAAATTTTATCAACCTATCTCTATTATTACGGACTGTAGCGTGATTACAACAGACGGACGGACATGGCTAAATCGTCGTAGAATTTTTCGACGATTGAGAATATATATACTTTATGGGGTCTCAGATCAATATTTAAAGGTGTTACGAACGGAGTGACAAAATGAATCTACCCGCCATCCTATGGTGAGGGCATAAAAAGAATAATGAAGCAATACATAGAGTTCAAAAATTGCAAATGAATTGTTTGTCAAAGTATTTTAAGGGTTTTCCAACAAGAGGTGTTATTTTGAATCACCCGGTATTTCTGTAGCTATCACTTTTGAAGCTTTTATTCTTTGACATATGAGAAGTAGAAACTACGCCATTAATAAAAATTGAACGATACCAGATTCAACAACGCATTGAAATTATTAAAATTCGAAAAATCATCTTGACTGATGAGGCCCATTTCCACCTCGGTGGTTACGTCAACAAGCAAAACCCTTTACGTGTTATCCGACTTTTTGCAATTACAATGGCAGGAGTTTTATATTGCTTATAGTAGGGGGAAGAGTTCCGTGTACAAACGAAGTCAAAGTTTCCCAAAAAGTTTTTAGTATAGCTAGCTATTTGCACAGGTAGGGAAAGAAACAGCATATTCGTAGCCTTAGGAGCCATAAATACTGAAAAGTATCTGAAAAATGCCTGATTACTTCCATTTACAAGAAAATACGACGTCTCTAAATTTTGCTCGCATAATCTTTCGTCTTGTATTCACAGCAAAGGGGCTATTGAGTGGTACCAGCCGAATAACATTTTATTTATACCAAAGGAGGATAATCCACCTATTCGGACTTAGTTGAAAGGTCGTTTAAGGCCGCAAAAAAAGAAGCAAATTATGTCACATAGTTGGAAAGAATGTGTGCCACATGCTCCAATAAGGCAGAATTTATGCAAAACTCAAAATGTTTGTAAAAAAATTGTTAATAACTGTAACTCAAAATTTATAATAAATTAGAATAGTGCACTATTTATAAGAGTGTAAAATCTGGATTAATCAGTCCACTCAAAAAAATTTCATTGAAATTTTTTCGTGTGCAGTCCTTATTTATAAAAATCTACAGATAAATGTATAAATAATAAATTTTAGGGAAATTCAAAAAATTATTTTTCACATTTTTTTTCTCCATTTTATTGAGGGTCGTGGCAATAACGCCCATTTGTCACGGAACTATAGGTAAAATCATTGCAAATGCACAAAATTTCAAGTATTTGCATGGACCGGAATAAAAGTTATAAGCCGTTAACTTTTTGTGCAAAATGGTGCATTTGTGTGTGAGATAACAAGAGGGGCGTGGGAACTTCGTCCATTTTTCTCAAGTGTTAGCGACCGAGAAACTAATACTATGTGTGGAATTATAAAAGATTCTGATAAGAACAGGGTGGCCCAAACTGACCGAAGGGGTTTGAGTTCATTATAACATTTTATTGAAGACATAATTATTTAATGGGGATTATTTTTAATTTAAATATGAAAAATTATATCTCACAAATGGTGGCCACATTCTACTCCGCCTATTCGTGCTCGTTAAAATGTGTACTGTTCTATTTTATTCCCCATGTCTTTTTCACAAAATACTGAACAAAAAATAAAAAAAAAAGTAAGAAAGTTCAGTCGGGTAAACCGACTTTAGAATCTCCTAGGAATCTCAGTCCCAAAAAAAAAATTCCTAAATTTATTTATTTTTTGGTTGTAATTAAATTATTATCAATTTAAATTGCATTTAATACCTTAAAAATTTGTACTAGTATTTAAGATATAAGCTGTTAACTTTTGGTGTAATCTGGTCAATTTTGTGGGAGGTTCAAAAATTAGCGTGTCTAAAGCGCCCACTTTTCTCTGGACTCTAGGTACTATAAAACATTACACTGTTAAAAATTTCGAGCATTTGTATGGACTGATATTAAAGATATAATCAGTTAAAATTTGGTGCAAAATGGTCCATTTGTGTGGGAGGTATCAAAAGGGGCGTGCTAATGACGCCTATTTTTTACGGGACTGTAGTTATTATAAAAGCAATATACTGTAAACAAGTTCAAGTATTTGTAAGATGTGTACTTTTGTTACAAAATGGTACCTTTGTGTAGGACGTACCAAAAAGGGCATGGCAATTACGTCCATTTTTATCCCCTCACCTTAGAGAGGAGGGTATATATCATTTGCTACGAACCAAAAGTGTAACACATCGAAGGAGTGACCTAAGACCCTAAGTATGTTCGGCGGATATCCGTTTTGGGTCATTTTAAGTCGAATGAGCAATGTCCGTCCGTCTGTCTGCTGGCTGGTGCGCACGAAAACTCTCGAAACCGATTGACTTCAAATTTGGTATGTGGTAATATTTTCTTCTATCTCCGGCTAAGTTCGAAGATGGGCCATATTGGTCCACTCCTTCTAGTACCTCCCCCACAAAGGGTTAACATTTAGTGAAATATTGATTATTTAATAACTACTATACTACTTATTTGAATCCTCTGAAATTCTACACATAGTATTAGTTTATTAGTCACTATTATCCAAAAGTTAATAGTTTATAATTTTATTACCAGTGCATACAAAGACTTGAAGGTTTAATAGTATCTACAATACAGTGAAAAATGGACATTATTGCCACGCTCCTTTTTGGTACCTCCCACACAAATGGACCATTTTGTACCAAAATTTACCAGCTTTTAACTTTAATACCAGTGCATATAAATACTTGAAATTTTGTACAGTGTAATGCTTTTATAGTACCTAGAGTCCAGAGAAATGTGACCATTATTGGGACGCCCCTTTTGGTACCTCTCACACAAATGGACCATTTTGTACCCAAAGTAAATAGCTTTGAACTTTAATACGAGTACATATTTTTAAGTTATTTAATGCAATTAATATTGATAATAATTTAAATAAAATAAATAAATTTACTAATATTTTTTGAGACTCAAGATGAGGGGATTAATTAGTCGGTTTACCCGACTGAACTTTCTTACTTGTAAACTTATAACTTTAACACCAGTACATATTTATTAAATTCAATTTAAATTGATAATAATTTAATTAAAACAAAAAATAAAAAATGCGAATATTTTTGGGACGGATTCTTAAATCGGTTATCCGACTGAACTTTCTTACTTGTTCGTAGGGCTTTAGATTCATAACAGCAATACGCTGTGCACAATTTTGTATTTAGTATTGGTACTCACGCTATAAGCTGTTAACTTTTGGTGCAAAATGGTCCATTTGTGCGGGAGGTACCAAAAGAGGCGTGGCAAATTTGTCAATTTTCCTCAAGGGGGTAGAGGAATTTCAGACGATTCGAATAAATAGTATATAAGTTATTGGATAATCAATGTTTCACTACATTTTAACCCTTTGTGGGTGATGTACTAGAAGAAGTGGACAAATATGTCTCATCTTCAAACTTAGCCTGAGATAGACATAAATATTAGCTCATACCAAATTTGAGGTCAATCGGTTGCCTTTTCGAGAGTTTTACTCCTAGTGCGCTCCAACCAGCAGACAGACAGACGGACGGACAGGCATTGCTCAAATTACTTAAAATATCTTAAACCTGATTTCCGCCGAACATACAAAGGGTCTTAGATCACTCCTTCAATGTGTTACACTTCTGGCCCATAGCAAATGACCTTACAACCTCCACTAAAGTGAGTTTGTAATGAATAAAAGCCCCACAAATGGATGATCTAGATTTGGGTTGAAGTTCATTAATCTGTGGGCGACTTTTACACCCTCACTTTAGTGCATCGAGGGTAAATATCATTTCCTAAGGGTCAAAAGTGCAACACTTCGGAAAAGTGACCTAAGACATCAAGTATGTTCGACAGAACTCCATTTTGGGACGTTTTAAGTCATTAAGGCAATGTCCGTCCTACCCTCTGTCTGTCTGTCGGCTGGTGTCCAACGATAATTTTCGAAAGGAGTAACCGATGAACTTCAAATTTGGTATGTGGTAATATTTTTCTCTATCTCAAGCTAAGTTCGAAGAAGGACCATATTGGTCCACTTCAAAAACATTACACTGTACCAAATTTTACATTTTTATGTGTATTGGCATTAAAGATGTGATCTATTAAGCGCCAATTTTTTTTGGCATTTAAGTTATAAGCTGTTAACTTTTGATACAAAATGTTCTATTTGTGTGGGAGGTACCAAAAGGGGTGTGGCAACTTCGCACATTTTTCTCAACGTGATAGCGACAAGTAAAGTAATTCTAAATGTGGAATTTTTGAAAAAAAAGTATAGAGGTTATGAAAGAATCAATATTTCCATCTTCGATCTGAGGTAGAAAAAAATATTATTACATTTCGAAAGCTCTCGAGCTCTCCAGCCAGATAGCCAGACAGACGAACGGACATTGCTTATTTGACTTACTTACTTACTTACTTGATGTTTTAGGACACTTCTTCGATGTGTTACACTTTTGGCCCGTAGCAAATGATATATACAATCGTTACACTAAATGTACAAAAATGTTTTTCACCGTTCTGGTATTTCCCGACCGAAGTGCCAAGCTCCATATTACATTACTCACACCATATGATGGGAGGTATATTCATTTTGTCACTCCGTTTGTAAAACCTCTGAATATTGATCTGAGACCCCATAAAGTATATATATTCTTAATCGACGTAAAATTCTAAGACGATTTACCATGTCCGTCTGTCCGTCCGTCCGTCTGTTGTAATCACGCTACAGTCCGTAATAATAGAGCTAGGTTGATCAAATTTGGTAGAAATATTGCTTATAGTAGCAGATTGTTTGGGATTGCAAATGGGCCATATCGGTCAATGATTTGATATAGTTCCCCTATAGAGGTCGCTCCAAATACATTTATTGAGCCATAGATAACACATTTTTAAAGCAATTTAGCAGAAACTTTGCAGTTTGTATTCTATTTTGACAAGAATTCATCACAGCCGAACTTAATGCTTTTGCTGGTTTTCTTACTTGTTCAATATATATTTTTGATTTTTTATGAATAACCGCCCAAACAATTTTACATTGTTTTTTTGGGCGATTATTCGCATATCCCATAAAAATGTATCTGTTGCTATCGCCTTGAGAAAAATGGGCGAATTTGCCACTCCCTTTGGACAACAAAAGAGCCCATTTTGTACTAAAAAAAATCACAGCTTATAACTTTAATACCAGGCCATATAATTACTTGAATCTTTGTATGGTCGAAAAAGCTTTTACGAATTATACCAAAATTTAATATCCAGTGTAGTTAAACACTTACAATTCGGTATGGTGCACTGTACTTATATTTGAACAGCCTTCTGTTTAGTGCAAGACAGGCGTATTTTTAAGCCCCTTCTGGTACGCCCACACAAATTGACAGATTCATTCGATCACAACATCCCCATCTGATTTGTAATTTAGATTGTATTTTCGCGCTTCTTTTTGATTACAGTGTGTTGAACAATTATTTAATAATAAGTTATTTGCTGTTATTATTATAAATAATAACTACAACAAAACACTGACGTTAACATGTGAATACCAGAAATTGTGCAAACATACAAATACACACTTAAATTCACGAGATGTACATTTGATACATTGGCCTGAGCTCGAATACAACATTCGGAAAATCTAAATATTCTATTTGAATATGAATTTCAAAGTATTGAATATCGAAAATGTACTGAATGGTTGAACGAGCGGATGGATGGATTTATGGCCTTTGGTATTTCTGAGTCGTTGTGCAACTGCAAAAAAAAACAATTTATTTTATTGCAAACATATCGGAAAAAAATTAATTTGTTTGTGTGAATAATTTTCCACTTACTTAGGCTTGCGGAAAATGTTAAGAGGCTAATTAGAATTAGAAATAGAATAAAATATTTATTCGCCTATACAATTTTTACACGTAGAGATGTACTCGTTGATGTAAGTAGATTAAACATTATGTTTCCGAGATACTTACTAGAGACTTTGCATGCCGACTTAACAGGAATTAGAATTATGGAAATAAGAAGCCTTTGAAGCTCGTCCGATATTTACGCTTAGATAAATGCATTTTAATTTAAATTGATAATAATATTATAAAAAAAAGTCATCTATTATAGAACATCTAATAACGCTTAACCTGTAATGAGATTAGTAAAATCTATGGGTAATTTATAGTAATTTTATGAGTAAAACTCTTGCCCATTTCAATGTTCATTTTTAGGAAGAGTATTTTATGCCAGATTTTTAACATATACGATATTCGTGTGTAGGCGATTTGAAAGATCACATCGAAATTGTATTTTAGTGGGGATTAAAGTTTCCCCACTTTTCTTTGTTCGTGTATTGGAAAAATCAGATCGATATTTGGTAGTGACAAAGAATGTTTTATTCTTGACAACAGAAATCGTATCAACAGACCAAAGATGACTATTGCAACGAATAATTGGTTACTATAACAGAAAAATATTAATAAATAATCGTTTTTATTGGTTATCCCAATAATTTTCCAAATTTAGAATAATTTAATATATTTTGGGAAATACAACCGAAAGCTTGGTTGCAGTTCTTTTGTTGACATAAATAAATCTTCAACATTTTGTTAAAGAACGGTATATGCAGTCAAATATAATTTCATTTGGATAATAATGTGTTGAATGCAGAAAAATGTTTTATATAAATAAACCAGTAAGGAAAGGCTAAAGTCGGGCGGGACCGACCACATAATACCCGTAATATTGAATAACTCTGATATATAATTTTTGTAATTCATGTATAAATTGTTTACATATATTTACTTTTGGGACATTTTATACTTAAAAAATACACTGTACCACAGTGTGGTGTAGGGTATAAAAACGATTGGATCTACAGAGCCAAATTGGGTGAAACATATGTATTGGCTATAGCTAAATCTTAACCGATTTTCTTCACATTCGGCAATGTTGGTTCATGGATCAAGAAACTCTACCATTCTAAATTTCAAAATGATGGGATGTAAAATACAGCTTCTACAGGACTAAACAGCAAAATCGGACGAAACATATATGTGGGAGCTATAGCTAAATCTTAACCGATTTTCTTCAAATTCGGCAATGTTGGTTCATGGATCAAGAAACTCTACCATTATAAATTTCAAAATGATTGGATGTAAAATACAGCTTCTATAGAACTAAAGGGCCAAATCGGACGAAACATATATATGGGAGCTATAGCTAAATCTTAACCGATTTTCTTCAAATTCGGTACTGTTGGTTCATGGATCAAGAAACTCTACCATTCTAAATTTCAAAATGATTGGATGTAAATTACAGCTTCTTCAGGACTAAAGAGCAAAATCGGACGAAACATATATATGGGAGCTATAGCTAAATCTTAACCGATTTTCTTCACATTCGGCAATGTTGGTTCATGGATCAAGAAACACTACCATTCTAAATTTCAAAACGATTGGATGTAAAATACAGCTTTTATAGGACTAAATGGCCAAATCGGACGAAACATATATATGGGAGCTATAGCTAAATCTTAACCGATTTTCTTAAAATTCGGTAGTGTTGGTTCATGGATCAAGAAACTCTACCATTCTAAATTTCAAAATGATTGGATGTAAAATACAGCTTCTACAGGACTAAAGAGCAAAATCGGACGAAACATATATATGGGAGGTATAGCTAAATCTTTACCGATTTTCTTCAAATTCAGCAATGTTAATTCATGGATCAAGAAACTCTTCCATTCTAAATTTCAAAACGATTGGATGTAAAATGCAGCTTCTATAGGACTAAAGGGCCAAATCGGACGAAAGATATATATGGGAGCTATATCTAAATCTGAACCGATTTCAACCAAATTCAATAGCGATCTTAACAGCTGCGTAATACTCTAAACTGCAATATTTCAGAACGATCGGAGTGAAATTGCGACATGTAGTCGACGAACAACTTTACATGGACAGACGGACGGACGGACGGACAGACATCGTTAAATCGACTCAGCTAGTGATTCTGAGTCGATCGGTATACTTTAAGGTGGGTCTAGCTGTGTTATTTTCAGGTGTTACAAACATCTGCCGTGAAACAAACTTATAATACCCTGTACCACAGTGTGGTGTAGGGTATAAAACTAAAAGCAACAATCATTAAATAAAAGCACAAGGTTAAGCGATATTTGCATAAAATTTTGTTATACATTGTGCTCTCGTGTACTAATAACTATTTATGTCAAATATTTCCACATCACATAATAGTGATGAATTTGTAATATGGGATTTTTAATTTTTTATAAATTGTTAGGTTTTAATCCCCTCACCTTAGAGTGGAGGGTATATATCATCTGCTACGAAGCAAAAGTGTAACACATCGAAGTAGTGACCTAAGACCCTAAGTATGTTCGGCGGATATCCGTTTTGGGTTATTTTAAGTCGAATGAGCAATGTCCGTCCGTCTGTCTGTCTGCCTGTCTGTCTGCTGGCTGGTGCGCACGATAACTCTCGAAAGGAGTAACCGATTGACTTTATATTTGGTATGTGGTAATATTTCCTTCTATATCCGCTTAAGTTCGAAGATGGGCCATATTGGTGGACTCCTTCTAGTACCTCCCCCACAAAGAGTTAAAATTTAGTGAAATATTGATTATTTAATAACTTCTATTCTACTTATATGAATCCTCTGAAATTCTAGCTTATAACTTTATTACCAGTACATATAAAGACCTGAAATGTTGTACAGTGTAATTGTTTAATAGTACCAACAACACAGTGAAAAATGGGCATTATTGCAAATGGGCATTCTGGTACCTCACACACAAATGGACCATTTTGTACCAAATGTTACCAGCTTATAACTTTAATACCAGTGCATACAAATACTTGAAATTTTGTGCAGTGTAATACTTTTATAGTATCTAGAGTCCATAGAAAATGGACGTTATTGGCCCGCCCCTATTGGTACCTTCTGCACAAATGGACCTTTTGTGCCAAAAGTTAAGAGCTTTTAACTTTATTACCAGTGCATACAAATACTTGAAATTTCGTACAGTGCAAAGCTTTTATAGTACCTAGAGTCTAGAGAAAATTGACCGTAATTGGCACGCCCCTTTTGGTACCTCCCACAAAAATGGACGATTTTACACAAAAAGTCAACAGCTTATAACATTAATATAAATACTTGAAATTTTGTACAGTGTAATGCTTTTATAGTACCAAGAGTCCGGAGAAAAGAGGCCGTTATTGGGACGCCCCTCTTGGTACCTCTCACACAATAGGACCAACTACTTTTAACTTTAATACCACTGCATACTTTAAAGTTATTAAATGCAATTTAAATTGTTTATAACATAATTAAAACAAAAAAATAAATAAATTTACTAATATTTTTTGAGACTCAAGGTGAGGGGATTCATTAGTGGGTTTACCCGGCTGATCTTTCTTACTTGTTATTTCGAAAATTTAACACAAAATGTTTTTGATAGCTTTTTCTTCAATCTATATACATATGATGATTTTTTTTTACGAAATTTAAAATTGTTTTTGCATTTTTAGCAATAACCATATTTTAATTTTTGTTTGCTGCAACGCAAAATTGTGTCATTTAATAGCTTAAAGACAATTTATGGGATGGAACCTGCTTATATATGAAAACAAAGATAAACACCGAAAAAATAGAGGTTGCAGGTTGCATCACATTCTTTAGCATAACTCGATAAGCATTTATCCTAATAGCTTCAGGAAAACTTCTTCTTCTATATAATTTTTTCATCCCCTCAGTGGCTTCAAAGATAACTTACAAGATATTGGGAAAAAATCAAATTTTTTGATAACATTTTAATAACATTATGCAACAAAATTATTGTCGAAGAGCTGTGCATAACATTTTCTGGTGTCCCAAACACGAAGAAAAAATGTATGATAATTTTTTTTTAAATTTTCTTTAAAATTTTCAGTTTCTTGAAAGGTGCCTTTAGTATTTGGATTATATTTTTTAAGTATAAGCTCCTTAAAACCGGGAAATACTTTAAATCAAAGGAAGTTATTAGGACTATGATGCTAATAATGACGCTTTCACGTGGAAACAGAAGTTTAGTTACTGTTGTTAAAACAATTAGAAGAAAATCGTTTTTTGTTGTCACAAAAAAACGATAAACAAATAAGAAAGTTCAGTCGGGTAAACCGACTTATGAATCCGCTCACCTTAAGTCCCACAAAAATATTAGTAAATTTATTTATTTTTTTGTTTTAATTAAATTATTATCAATTTAAATTGCATTTAATAACTTTAAAGTATGTACTGATATTAAAGTAAACCTATTAACTTTTGGTACAAAAAATTCCATTTGTTTCGGAGGTACCAAAAGGGGCGTGCCAATTACGCCCATTTTTCTCAGGACTCTTGGTACTATAAAAGCATTACACTGTACAAAATGTCAAGTATTTATATGCGCTGGTATTAAAGATATAAGCCGTTAACTTTTGGTGTAAAACGGTCCATTTGTGTGAGAGGTACCAAGAGGAGCGTGCCAATTACGGACACTTTTCTCTAGACTCTAGGTACCATAAAAGCATTGCACAGTACGGAATTTTAAGTATTTGTATGCACTGGTATTAATGTTAAAAACTGTTAACTTTTGGTACAAAAAAGGTCCATTTGTGTGGGAGGTACCAAAAGGGGCGTGTCAACCTCGCCCATTTCTATCGAGGTAATAGTGACCAATAAACTAATACTATGTGTAGAATTTCAGAGGATTCAAGTATGTAGTATAGAAGTTATTAAATAATCAATATTTCACTAAATGTTAACCCTTTGTGGGGGAGGTACCAGAAGGAGTGGACCAATACGGCCCATCTTCGAACTGAGCCGGAGATAGAAATATTACCATATACTAAATTTGAAGTCAATCGGTTACTCCTAGCGAGAGTTATCGTACGCACCAGCTAGCAGACAGACACACGGACGGACATTGCTCATTCGACTTAAAATGACCCAAAACGGATATCCGCCGAACATACTTAGGGTCTTAGGTCACTCCTTCGATGTGTTACACTTTTGGCTCGTAGCAAATGATATATAGCCTCCTCTCTTAGGTGAGGGGATAAAAATAGAGAAAAAATTACAAAAAATGTTTGTTGCATTTTAATATAATCCGCTATTTATGTATACCTCGACTCTTGTGCAATGGGGGGTGATCTAAGATACCCCAAGAATGTTTGACGGAAATCCGTGTTAGGCCATTTTATGCCATATCGAATTATACCTCGCAGTAAAAATGACATATGTACCTTTAACTTCCGTTTCAACGAACTCATTTTTAATTTCTAAAAATTTTAAGTCATCATTTGTTGGAAATCCTTCAAGTAATTTATTGTTATTCAAGATTATACGATTTCAATTATATAGTTCAAGTATTTTTACAAACATTAAACATTTCTGAAAAATTAATTTTGATTTGCTGAACAATTTAACACAATTAAGGTATCGATATATTTATACCCTCACTTTAGTGTGACGAGGGTATATATCATTTGCTACGGATAAAAAGTGCAACACATCGAAGGAGTGACTTACGACCCCAAGTATGTTCGGAGGAAATCCATTTTGAGCCGTTTTAAGTCATTTAAGCAATGTCTGTCTGGCTGGCTGGAGCGCACGATAACTCTCGAAAGGAGTAACGGATTGACTTCACAGGGTAATGCTTTTATAGCCCCAACAGTCCAGTAAAAAATGGTTGTTCCTGCCTCGCCCCTTTTGGTACCGCCCACACAAAGGTACCTTTATGTATGGTTTTTAGAACTATTTAGGGTGCCTAGACACGTTCAGATTGTATTGATATGTTCACAAAAGTTGTTGCCAAATATTGTTAGTGAAAAATAAAAAGTGAAAAAAAATATTTTTTTCCTTCTCTTTTTTAACAAAAAAAGTGTGGGAAAAAACATTTTTTCCCGTAAAACAAACTTTGTTCAGCATATTCTTAGCAACATTATTGCCAAATATAGATCAGAATTAGTTGGTGGACAAAATCTGATGACACTTTCGTCGAGGGGACCACTGATTTTAAGCAACTTTGAAGGCCCATCAAAAATAATTGGTCACCAATTTCGCCAAACCGAGTATAGGGTTATTCTACCCATTGGTATTAGAATCGAACCTTTTGCTGTCAAGTACGTGTATTTTTTCAATGTTGCATATTGTAATCGTTTCTGCTTTAGCTAAAATATACCCATGTGTATTCTGGACTGACATGGTAAGGGTGGGTATTGTTTAGTCGGCCCCGCCGACTTTAGCCTTTCTTCACTGATTTCAACATAACATAATAACCAAATTGATGGTCGGTCGTTCATTGTACTCAGTATGTTGTTTGTAGTTAAACAATACCCTATTCAAGTGTTTAACAGTGTATTTTCAAATGAAAAACCACAATTATTTGTTTGCTATTGTCGACTGACTACACATTGTGTTAGTATTTAAATTTTAATCAAGGTTTAAGATTTCCAAACACATTTTGATTTGCCCAATTATAATTTATCAATATTTGGCCAGGAAGCCAATGCGAAGGTATTAATTTTCATTTTAGCCACGAACTTTTAAAGTCAAATTCAAACGCCAAATTGTATACAACGCACTATGGATGGAAATTAAAAAATGCGGCCAAAATTCAAATTTTATGTCACATGTATGTAATATGGAAAAAATGGTTATGCCAATCTGCTAAGCACATATTCAGTATATTGTATCCAAAATATCTTAATGATTAGATGATCAAATGACTGTCCAAAGTTAGGTATATCTTTTAAACTGCATTTAGAGTACAGTTTGCTGAAATTTGAGTTGTTGCGAAAAAAGAAACAAGTAAGAAAGCTTCAGTCGGGTAAACCGACTAAGGTATACCCTCACTTTGTGAGTAATGTAATATGGAATATTAAACGAATTATTCTGTCAATTTGTGTGGGATTTACCAGAAGGTTTTTAACAAATACACCTATTTTTCGCTGAATAGTAGATACTTTAAATACATTGCACTGCGCCGAATTATAAGCGTTTATTTGCCTAGTATATTAATGTTATGAGATATTAAATTTTGGTATGATTTGGTCATTTTGTGTAGGAGGTACAAAAAGGGGCGTGGCGATAACGGCCATTTTTTACAGGGCTATAGGCACTTCATAAACGTTACAATGAGCAAAATGTTGTTGCTTTTTCGTGCATTGGTACTCATGCTGTGAGCTCTTAATTTTTTGTGCAAAATGGCACCTTTGTGTGGGAGGTACAAAAAGGGGCGTGGCAGTAGCGTCCATTTTTCATAGGGCTATAGACACTATAAAAGCATTACACTGTACACAATTTCAAGAATTTTTTTACACTGGTATTAATATTATAAGCTGTCAACTTTTGGTGCAAAATGGTACCTTTGTGTGGGAGGTACCAAAAGGGGCGTGAATATAACACCCAATTTTCACTGGACTGTAGGCACTATAAAAGCATTACACTGTACAAAATTTCAAGTATTTTTATACACTGGTATTAACGTTATAAGCTGTTAACTTTTGGTGCAAAATGTTGCATTTGTGTGGGAGGTACCTAAAGGGGCGTAGCAATTTGGCCCATTTTTCTCGAGATGATAGCGACTAATAAACTAATGCTATGTGTGGAATTTCAGAAGATTTGGATAAGTAGTATAGCAGTTTTTAAAGATTCAATATTTCACAACATTTTAACACTTTGTGGGGGAGGTACTTGAAGGAGTGGACCAATATGGCCCATCTTCGAACTTAGCCGGAGATAGAAAAAAATATTACCACGTACCAAATTTGAAGTCAATCGGTTACTCCTTTCGAGAGTTATCGTGCGCACCAGCCAGCAGACAGACATACATACAGACAGATAGACAGACAGACGAACGGACATTGCTCATTCGTCTTAAAATGACCCAAAACGAATATCCGCCGAACATACTTAGGGTCTTAGATCACTCCTTCGATGTGTTACACTTTTTTTCGTAGCAAATGATATATACCGAGCACACTAAAGTGAGGGTATAATGAGAAACTAATTGGATCAAAATACACACCAAATAATAAAAAATATATTAAATGTGCTTTTTTCGATTTTTTTATGAATCTTTTATTTAAAAAGTATTAAAATTGTATTTATTAAAAATTAAAATAAAAAAAATTAAAAACAAGTAGAAAAGTTCAGTGGGGTATATTGACTTACGAATCCTCTCACATTCAGTCCCAAAAAGATATTCGTAAATTGATTTTTCTTGTTTAAATTAAATTATTATAAGCTTAAATGGATTTTAATAACTTCAAAGCATGCACTGGTATTAAAGTTATAAACTGTTAACTTCTAATGCAAAATAGTCCTTTTGTACTGGAGGTACCAAAAGGGGCATGTCAATATCGCCCATTTTTTCCTGGACTGTAGATCCTATTACAAAGCATTACATTGAACAAAATTTCAATTATTTGTGGGCACTAGTATTCATGTTATAAGCAGTGAGCTTTTGGGGCAAAATGGTCCATTTGTGTGGTATCAAAAGGGGCGTACCAATAACACCCACTTTTCTCTGTACTCCAGGTACTATAAAAACATTACATTGAACAAAATTGCAAGTATTTATTTAATTTTATAAATTATAATTTGATAAATTATTACTATGTGAGGAATTACAGATGATTCGGATAAGTAGTATAGAAGTTATTAGAGAATAAATATTTCACTAAATTTTAACCCATTGTGAGAAGGAGTGGACCAATACGGCCCACCTTCGAACTTAGCCGGAGATAGAAACAATATTAACACATACCAAATTTGAAGTCAATCCGTTACTCTTTGCGTGAGCTCCAGCAAGACAGACGGACGGACAGCCAGACAAACAAACAGACAGACGGACATTGCTCAAATGACTTAAAACGTCATAAAACAGATTTTCGCCGAACATAGTTAGGGTCTTAGGTCACTCCTTCGATGTGTTACATGATATATCCCATACCTCCCTGTAAGGTGAGGGAATACAAATTCTACTCGATATGAATAAAGGGAATGTTATTTGCCTTCATTCCAAATTTCATCAAAATTTAAGCGTTTTTGTAGATTTTACACACACAGAATACAGTTTGGTTGCCTTAACCGAATTATTTGTCAACCAAATTTTGGTAGTTCTGTCAACTATCATGCGATTCCATTAGGACAACCAACATTTTGGTTGTGGTATACTTCTGCTTCCATGTTGACAACAATCATATTTGGTTGCGCCAACTACGAAAATGGTGGCTAAAGTTATCTGTTGCCACAACCAACTGCTTTCAAAAATTGGTTGTTTTGACAATTTGTCAGTCATATACTACTGGCAATTAATGTAAAACTGTTTTCATTAATTTGTATTTTATTTATTGAACAAAAAACCAAACAATTCATAACAAAATTTAAAATCCCATATTACAAATTCATCACTATTATGAGATGTGGAAATATTGACACAAATTTTAGTACACGAGAGTACAAAACTTGTATGCAAATATCGCGTAACCATGTGCTTTCAATTTCATGATTGTTGTTTTTATTATCCCCTCACCTTAGATAGGAGGGTATACATCACTTGCTACGAACCAAAAGTGTAACACATCGTAGGAGTGACCTAAGACCCTAAGTATGTTCGGCGGATATCCATTTTGGATCATTTTAAGTCGAATGAGCAATGTCCGTCCGTCTGTTTGCTGGCTGGTGCGCAAATTTGGTATGTGGAAATATTTTCTTCTACCTCCGGCTAAGTTCGAAGATGGGCCATATTGGTCCTCTCCTTCTAGTACATTCCCCACAAAGGGTTAACATTTAGTGAAATAATGATTATTTAATAACTTCTGTACTACTTATTCGAATCCTCTGAAATTCTATACATAGTATTAGTTTATTAGTCACTATTACATCGAGAAAAATTGGCGATGTTGCCACTCCCCTTTTGGTACCTCCCACACAAATGGACAATTTTGAAACAAAAGTTAATAGCTTATAACTTTATTACTAGTGCATACAAATACTTGAAATTTTGTACGGTGTAATGCTTTTATAGTACCTAGAGTCCAGAGAAAATTGACCGTTATTGGTACACCCCTTTTGTACAAATTTGTACCAAAAGAAAACAACTTTTAACTTTTATACCAGTACATACTTTAATGTTATTAAATGCAATTTAAATTTATAATAATTGAAATAAAACAAAAAAAATAAATAAATTTACTAACATTTTTGAGACTCGAGGGGAGGGGATTCTTTAGTCTTCTTACTTGTTTTCTATTTATGTAAAACATTTCGCACAACATATTCTGCATTCCACACAAGATTATCCACACTAGATTATTTTTGACTACATACGTTCTTGAACAAAATGTTGAAGATTTATTTATGTCGAATAATTTTCTTTTTTGTTTGTCATGTATCTGCAAAAGAACACCAACCAAACTTTTGTTGTATTTCCCAAAATATTATTCTAAATTTGGGAAATGATTGGGATAACCAAAAAAAAAACTATTATTTATTAATATTTTTCTGTTGTAGTAACTAATTATTCGTTGTAATAATATTCTTTGGTCTATTGATACAATTTATGTTGTCAAGAATAAAACATTGGTTGTCACAACCAAATATCGATCATATGGTACTATAATGAAAGTTTAAAAGTAGTTACCACAACTAACCGAGTGTCAATGTCAATGTATAAACCATATTAATTATATTGATATAACTATAGATTTAGTTGCAAGCATTTTTATTTGATCGTGTCCAAGTTGTTATGTTGTTTCAACTATTTATATATAAATACAACCGGCACACGGTGTATGCAATAGAATTTTTGTTGCTAGTACTATTTTTTTTATTGTTACTATCGAATTCCATCCAATTATTTTCCTGGGTGCAGTATTTTGGCCACATTTTCCCATTTCCGCCCATAGTGCGATGCCATTCATTAGTTTAATTAGGCGGCGATCGTTCCACTCAAACGAGATTGTATGTAATACATTTGTCGGTGTAAATGTTAGGACTTGGCATTTTGTTTATTTGCTTAACAGTGCGATGAAAAGGCTATAATTTGCATTTGATAATTAATTTAAATCTATGTAATTTTATTCTTATCAAAAGAAAGCTATCTAAATCATGAGTTTTGAGAAAGTTTCATTTCGGAACAAAAAGACCAACATTATCTCAGAATTATTACTGAATATTGGCGGTTTTTTTCCCATAGCTACTCAGCATGTTATTTTAGACAATTCTCAAGAAATCAGTTCGATATTATTTTACTTTGTATTACGAGTACTATTTGGAATCGCAATTTTACAATTGCAATTGTATTTGCAATGGGAATATTCTGGGTCAGACACCTGGAGAATTACACGAGTTGGTTGGAGGCAACAGGTGTCAATGTACGCGGTATGTAGTCAATATTAATATTGGTCCCTACAGCATGTTTTTAAGATGTATTAAATCTGGTACTAGTGGAATGAGTTGATTATGAGTCAAGAGACAGAAAAGTAAAAAAAAAATCGTATACTCAAGGTGGCAAAAATTTCAAAACATTGGATTTTTCGAAACATCTTGTAAGATATCTTGGAAGCCTCTGAAAGGATGACAAAAATTTTAATATAAGAAGTTGAAGCTGTTTAATTTTCGATTGTTTAAAGATTTCCTGAACCAGTTCGGATAAATGGTTCTCAAGTTATGCTAACATATGTGGTCCTAACTTTCTATTTTTGAATATCATACACAAATTATCGCGAAATAATAAAATTCGAAAAATGTTTTGCTCTCCTGAAAAATTGGGTTTTTTTAATATAGCGGCTTTTGGATATAAGCCATCGATGTATAGTTTATGCGGTCCCTGATCAATATAATGAGGTGTTATGTAATGTAACCTCATCCAATGTGGGAGGCTATAAATATATTATTCAAATATTCGAAAACTTACCTTACAAAAACAGCAGAAATTGTCATTTCGATTTTTTCTCGTGTTCAAATTCCTTTCCATTTTGTGCACGACATTCTTGTTTGTCGGAGTAAAATTGCAATTGTCGAAGTACTGGAAAAAATTAAATAAAACAAACAATTTAAATGAGTCGTAACTCAATATTTAATAGTTGTATTAAAAAGTGAAATTAAATGTGTATAAAATTATTGTTTAAAATTATTAGTCGTCATTGTCGTTCTTGGTCATTATGGCTTTGGGTTTGCTTTTTTCTATGGTTTTCTTTTTTACAATGTCATATAAAATCACCAACAGCAGCTAAAAAGACTTCAAATTTATTGTCGATAGTAGTTTGGCAAGATTGTTGGGTTTTGTTACTGCTGATGGATGTTAAAATGAAAAAAATCGAATAAATCGGTTTTTATACCCGACACCACACTGTGGTAGAGGGTATTAGGTCTTTGTACATTTGATTGTAACGCCCAAGAAGAGAAGAGATAGATAGACCCATAGTTTATTAACCGATCGGCATAGAATCACTTTTTGAGGCGATTTAGCCATGTCTGTTTGTCCATATATTCTTGTGATCAAATTTCTGATCGCAAATATGAAGCGATCTTTAGGAAAAATGGTACAGACTAACTTCTTAAACTAAAGACGAACTATTGTAAATGTTTTGATATAGTCCCCATATACTTGTGAGTTATATGAAGATGTTATGAGTCATTCCATGCCAAACGGGACGATTTTTGACATCACTATTTTTGATTGCTTCGTATTATTTACCTAAAAATAACTTAAACGTAGTTCAAGAAAAAATTTTAAAAAAATTCTTTAAGCAATTTAAAGTTCACGAAATTACGTTTTTTCCAAAGGTTAGGTTAGGTTAGGTTAGGTTGAAGAGAGGAGACGTTTAAACGTCTCATGTCCATGGACATACACTTAAGCCAGTGGTTCGGCCTGTTGTGCGCTCCTTATTTATGATCTTTATACCCTCACTTTAGTGTGACGAGGGTATATATCATTTGCTACGGAAAAAAGTGTAACACGTCGAAGGAGTGACCTAAGACCCCAAGTATGTTCGGAGGAAATACGTTTTGGGTCATTTTAAGTCGAATGAGCAATGTCCGTCCGTCTGTCTGTCTGTCTGTCTGTCTGTCTGTCTGTCTGTCTGTCTGTCTGTCTGTCTGCTGGCTGGTGCGCACGATAACACTCGAAAGGAGTAACCGATTGACCTCAAATTTGGTATGTGGTAATATTTTTTTCTATCTCCGGCTAAGTTCGAAGATGGGCCATATCGGTCCACTCCTTCTAGTACCTCCCCCACAAAGGGTTAAAATCTTGTGAAATATTGATTCTTTAATAACTGCTATACTACTTATTCGAATCTTTTGAAATTCCACACATAGTATTAGCTTATTAGTCGTTATCAACTCGAGAAAAATGGGCGAAGTCGCCACGTCCCTTTTGGTACCTCCCACACAAATCCACCATTTTGCACCAAAAGTTAACAGCTTATAACATTAATAACAGTGTATAAAAATACTTGAAATTTTGTACAGTATTATGCTTTTATATTGCCTACAGTCCAGGGAAAAATGGGTGTTGTTGTCACGCCCCTTTTGGTACCTCCCACACAAAGGTACCTTTTTGCACCAAAAGTTAACAGCTTATAACATTAAAACCAGTGTATAAAAATACTTGAAATTTTGTACAGTGTAATGTTTTCTTAGTATCTATAGCCCTGTGAAAAATGGGCGTTATTGCCACGCCCCTCTTTGTACCTCCCACACAAAATGTCCAAATCATACCACAATTTAATGTATCATAACGTTTATACCAGTACACATAAATGCTTATAAGTCGGCACAGTGCAATGAATTTAAAGTATCTAATGTTCAGCAAAAAAAAGGTGTATTTGAAAAACCCCCCCACACAAATTGACAGAATAATTCGAGTAATATTCAATATTACATTACTCACAAAGTGAGGGTATACCTTAGTCGGTTTACCCGACTGAAACTTTCTTACTTGTTTTATACCTCACGAGTTACAGAAAATCGATACTAGACACGAAATTTCTCAGTATCTTCCAGTCATATTCTCTGAGATGAGTCTATGTCGGCCCCGAAATGTTGGGATCTTGCATGTGTGAAAGCCGGGCAGTGACACAGAAAATGTTCAATCGTTTCGATGTTTTCTCTGCATGCCCTGCATTCGTCGTTTCCTGCTAGTCCTATGCGATGAAGATGTGCTTGTAAGCTTGAGTGTCCCGTTAGAACACTCATCATCTTACTAATATCGATCTTATTTAGTTTCAGAAGACTTCTTGTTTTCTTTTCATTTGGGTCACCCCACAGTATCTTTGCAGTTGCTCCTACTGTTGCGCTATTCCACACAGTTTTGTGAGCGTACTTCGAAAGGTTTCCAATTTTCCAAGTTTATTACTCGAAGTTCTCTGCCCATTGAAGCCAAGCTGTTTGCCCTTTCATTTCCAATCACTCCGTTGTGTCCTGGTACCCAGAAAATACGCAATTTACCATGGGCTGAGTAATCATTTATCGTTCTTTTACAGTCCACACACCTTTACAGTTTCCAAAAGGTGTGTACATTCTTTAGCTTGTATCTCCTGAAATACGTGACCGATTTTAATGTGATATACCATGTATTAAAGGTAATTTCAACTAATATAACTAACTGGAGTAAGCACTGCAACAAATATACGAATTTTTTATCTTTTTGCCCTTTTATACTTTCTATTGCGATTTTCAAAATGATTACACCCTTCAATTTTTTTTTTGGAAATTTTAATGTCGTTTTCTTAGATGTCTTTGTTAGCTACTGTATGAATTTGGAAGTGGTGAATTGATGGGATCTATTTTTTACGATTTTTTATAAAAAAACATTTGCATAATTTCTGGGAATGTGCTTTAAATAATTAACAGAATGATAATTTTTAGCCGTTAGTTTATTAATATAACAATAACAACAATAAATATTATTAATATAACAAAAACGCAAAAATCAGCGATGACTTGATATTTAAAAAACAAAACTCCTTAAACAATAGCAAGAGTAAAAAGATAAGAAAGTACTTGTTAAACTATACTCTGAGATGAAAAATTTTTTCAAATCACAGCAACCTGGATTTCACTTTTTGATGTAGAAAAAAACAAGTAAGAAAGTTTCAGTCGGGTAAACCGACTAAGGTATACCCTCACTTTGTGAGTAATGTAATATTGAATATTACACAAATTATTCTGTCAATTTTTGTGGGAGGTACCAGAAGGGGTTTAAGAAATATACCTATATTTCGCTGAATAGTAGATACTTTAAATACATTGCACTGTGCCGAATTATAACAGTTTATATGGACTGGTATATTAACGTTGAGATATTAAATTGTGGTATAATTTGGCCATTTTGTGTGGGAGGTACAAAAAGGGGCGTGGTGATAACGCTCATTTTTCCCTGGACTATAGGCATTATAAAAGCATTACACTGTACAAAACTGCAAGTAATTGTAAACACTGATATTAATGTTATAAACTGTTAATTTTTGGTGCAAAATGGTACCTTTGTGGGAGAGGTACCAAAAGGGGCGTGATAATAACGCCCATTTTTCAACGGACTGTAGGCACTATAAAAACATTACGCTGTACAAAATTTCAAGTATTTTTATACACTGGTATTAATGTTATAAGTTTTTAACTTTCAGTGCAAAATGGTGCATTTGTGTGGGAGGTACCAAAAGGGGCGCGGCAATAACGCCCATTTTTCACTGGACTGTAGGCACTATAAAAGCATTACACTGTACAAAATTTCAAGTATTTCTTAACACTGGTATTAATGTTATAAGCTTTTAACTTTCAGTGCAAAATGGTGCATTTGTGTGGGAGGTACCAAAAGGGGCGTGGAAATTTCGCCCATTTTCCTCGAGTTGATAGCGACTAACAAACTAATACTATGTCTGGAATTTCAGAAGATTCGAATACGTTTAATAGCAGTTATTAAAGAAACAATATTTCACAACATTTTAACCCTTTGTGGGGGAGGTACCAGAAGGAGTGGACCAATATGGCCCATCTTCGAACTTAGCCGGAGATAGAAAAAAATATTACCACATACGAAATTTGAAGTCAATCGGTTAATCCTTTCGAGAGTTATCGTGCGCACCAGCCAGCAGACAGACAGACAGACAGACAGACAGACAGACAGACGGACGGACATTGCTCATTCGACTTAAAATGACCCAAAACGAATATCTGCCGAACATACTTAGGGTCTCAGATCACTCCTTCGATGTGTTACACTTTTTTTTGTAGCAAATGATATATACCCTCGTCACACTAAAGTGAGGGTATAAATATGCAATAACTTTGTTAGTCAGTTTTTCACATTCAATTCGACAATTCAAAGAAAAAACAAAGCAATAATAAAGCAAAAGTAATTTCTTGGACTCAAAACTTCGTGCGTGTATACATTCCATTGTCCGATAAAAAAATTAGTGTTCAGACAATATCAACTTCCGAAAAGTGCTGTGTTAAGACGGTGTACATTGATTAATATTTTTATACCCATTCTCTTCTTTTTATCCCCTCACCTTAGAGAGGAGGGTATATATCATTTGCTACGAGCCAAAAGTGTAACACATCGAAGGAGTGACCTAATACCCTAAGTATGTTCGGCGGATATCCGTTTTGGGTCATTTTAAGTCGAATGAGCAATGTCCGTCCGTCCGTCTGTCTGTCTGCTGGCTGGTGCGCACATTAACTCCCGATAGGAGTGACCGATTGACTTCAAATTTGGTATGTGGTAATATTTTCTTCTATCTCCGGCTAAGTTCGAAGATGGTCCATATTGGTCCAATCCTTCTAGTACCTCGCCCACAATGGGTTAACACTTAGTGAAATATTGACTATTTAATAACTTCTATACTACTTATTTGAATCCTCTGAAATTCTACAAATAGTATAAGCTTATTAGTCACTATTACCTTGAGGAAGATGGGAGAAGTTGCCAAGCCCCTTTTGGTACCTCCCACACAAATGGACAATTTTGAACCAAAAGTTAATAGCTTATAACTTTATTACCAGTGCAGACAAAGACTTGAAATTTTGTACAGTGTAATGGTTTAATAGTACCTACAATACATTGAAAAATGGGCATTATTGCCACGCTCCTTTTGGTACCTCCCACACAAATGGGCCATATTGTACCAAAAGTTACCATTATAACTTTAATACCAGTGCATACTTAAAAGTTATTAAATGCAATTTAAATTGATAATAATTTAATTAGAACAAAAAAATAAATAAATTTACGAATATTTTTTTTTGGGACTCAAGGTGAGGAGATTCATAAGTCTGTTTACCCGACTGAACTTTCTTACTTGTTTACTGTAAATAGTATACTTAATTCAAATCTTTCTCATACATTTTTTATTGTTCTTATTTGTACATAGGTATAATGATTATTTATTATTGTCATTCTTTTCTTAAATGTTTTAGTGTTCTTACTGTTTAATAAACTAATGACTAAAAATTATCATTTTGTTAATTTTTTAAAGCACATTCACAGAAATTATGCAAATTGTTTTTTTATAAAAAATCGTAAAAAAATAGTTCCCATCAATTCCCACTTCCATATTCATACAGTAGCTAACAAAGACATCTAAGAACACGACATTAAAATTTCAAAAAAATCGAAGGGTGTAATCATTTTGAAAATCGCAATAGTAAGTATAAAAGGGCAAAAACATAAATAGTAAGTATAAAAGGGCAAAATAGTAAGTATAAAAGGGCAAAAACGTATATTTGTTGCAGTGCTTACTTTAAGTTAGTTGTAGTAGTTGAAATTACCTTCAAAACAAGGTATATCACATTAAAATCGGTCACGTATTTCAGGAGATACACGCTAAGAAATGAACACACCTTTTAGAAAAAAACGTAATTTCGTAATTTAAATTGCTCATAACTCTTAAAGAAATGTTTTTAAAATTTTTTCTTTAACTGCTTATAAGATATTTTTAGGTAAATAATGCATACACAAAATTTCGAAGCAATCACAAAGAGTGATGTCAAAAATCGTCCCGTTTGGCATGGAATGACTCTATATGAAATATGTAAATTTGTGTGGGAGCCAGAAAAGTGGAAGCATTTAACTTATAGGCAGTTAAAAATAGGTGAAATAAGATCTCGCTATCATTTTTTTTTTAATTTTATGGGCATTTTATTTTTTGAAAAAATTAAAAAAAATAGTTTTTGTGTTTTACGAAATTTGTAATTACTCTCGAACATCTGAATCGATTTTTGCAAAGATTACTTTGTTTTAAAGAGGACACAATGCGCAATTTTTTGTAATTTTTTTTTTAAATTTTTAAAATTTTTTTTTACGAAAGTTGTTTTTTTTGGAAAATCCTTTGTAGAAAAAAATGCCCGCCGCTCGATTTTCTTCAAATGTTCACAGAATATTCGTCACACTCTCACCAGCGTTGCCGTTGAGAAATTTCAAAAGGTGGCACAAAAATGGTATTTTTCAAAAAGAAAGTCGCAAACTATTCGTAAGTTTATTTTATTTACTCGTAAACGAAATAGTTAAATTGAATAAAAAAGAAACCAAAAACCACGGAAAAAACTCAGTCCATTAAAATAAGAGTTAATATACCCAAAAAAAGAACAATTAATTTCATTTAAACTGGAAATGGAATAAAAAATAACAAATAACGCAGTTCGTTAATGTGCATTTGTTTGTAACGTCTAAAAAACAAGTGATAGACCCATAGTTTATTATACCGACAGGCATATAATCACTTTTTGAATCGATTTAGCCATGTCCGTCTGTCGATGTATTCTTGTGATCCAAGTGCAGATCGAAAATATGAAGCGATATTTACAAAAAATATTACAGATGCATTTCTTAGGCTACACTGAAAAAAAATTGTCGTAAAATTAAAGAAACGCTCCAAAGACGTCATTAGTTTTTAAAATAAGTACATTTTGTACTTAAAATATAGATTATTTCAATAATATTAAGTAATTTACTTAATTTTAAGTACATTTTCTTAATTTTAAGTATTAAATGTACTTATTTTGAAGACTAAGGACGTCTTTGGAGCATTTCTTTAATTTAATGACAAATTTTTTTTCAATGTAGGGACGAACGTTATTGAAAATGGGGTATATCGGTCCATGTTTGGTATAGCCTCCATATAAAGGTCCCCTTTTATGTCAGTTCTTGACTATCTAGGAAACGTATTTTTTAATTGATTTGGCTAAAATTTAAGAATTTTTACTTGATATTGGACCTAATCGTTCCTAGTAACATTGGGGCATATCAGTCCATGTTTTGGTATGTCGTATGTCGTCAAGAAGTCTAATCGGATGGCATCTTTATATGGGAGCTGCATTAAACAACGAATCGCGTTTTTAAATAGGGATAGTCCCTGATCCAAAATATGACATTTTTAAAATTTTCGTAAAGATCGGTAAATATTTGCGACCTACACTTTTATCACAAGGTCATATGGACAGACAGACGGGCGTGGCTAAATCGACTCAAAAGGCGATTCTGTGCCGATCGGTATAATAAACTATGGGTCTATCTCTTCTTTATTTATGTGTTACAACCAGATACACAAAGTCAAAATACCCTGTACAACAGTGTCGTGTCGGGTATAAATATTTGTAAACAAATGTAAAGAAATATTTGACGGAGCTAAACCCAAAAAAATAAGAATAGTATATTTTAAAAGACATACAAACTTTTCCGGTTGATGAAAGTGGAAAAAAATCCAAAAAAGGGGATTTCTGAAAAGGGGGCAGCAAAAGTGACATGGCTTCAAAAAAGGATCAAAATGCCACATTAGTCGCACAACGGTAACGCGGACTCTCACAAATCCAGAACAGTAAACAATTTTTGTGAGGCTCGCGTGTAACTCGTGTTTCTCTTCCGATTTATAAATTGTTATGTGTGCAATTTTTTCTACAAAGGTTTTTTCAAAAAAATAAACATTCGTTAAAAATATGTTTAAAAAAATGTCAACAAAAAAATTTAAAAACCGGATGAAACATATATATGGGAGCTATAGCTAAATCTTAACCGATTTTCTTCAAATTCGGTAGTGTTGGTTCATGGATCAATAAACTCTACCATTCTAAATTTCAAAACGATTGGATGTAAAATACAGCTTCTATAGAACTAAAGGGCCAAATCGGACGAAACATAATATGGGATCTATAGCTAAATCTTAAACGATTTTCTTCAAATTCGGTAGTGTTGGTTCATGGATCAAGAAACTCTACCATTTTAAATTTCAAAACGATCGGATGTAAAATACAGCTTCTATAGGACTAAAGGGCCAAATCGGACGAAACATATTTATGGGAGCTATAGCTAAATCTTAACCGATTTTCTTCAAATTCGGCAATGTTGGTTCATGGATCAAGAAACTCTACCATTCTAAATTTCAAAACGATTGGATGTAAAATACAGCTTCTATAGGACTAAAGGGCCAAATCGGACGAAAGATATATATGGGAGCTATATCTAAATCTGAACCGATTTCAACCAATAGCGATCTTAACAGCCGCGAAATACTCTAAACTGCGAAATTTCAGAACGATCGGAGTGAAATTGCGACCTGTAGTCGACGAACAACTTTACATGGACAGACGGACGGACGGACAGACATCGTTAAATCGACTCAGCTAGTGATTCTGAGTCGATCGGTATACTTTAAGGTGGGTCTAGCTGTGTTATTTTCAGGTGTTACAAACATCTGCCGTGAAACAAACTTATAATACCCTGTACCACAGTGTGGTGTAGGGTATAAAAAGGGCGCATTGTGTCCCCTTTAAAACAAAGTAAACTTTGCAAAAATCGGTTCAGCGGTTCGAGAGTAATTAGAAATTTCGTAAAACACAAAAACTAATTTTTTTAATTTTTGGAAAAATAAAATGCCCATAAAATTTTTTCAAAAAAAAAATTAAAATAGCGGGATCTTATTTTACCTATGTGTAACTGCTTATAAACATTTTAGCCAAAAATAAACTACACTAATAGAAAAAGCTTCATCATTCGTCAAAAGTCAGCTAACGTACGGATAATCTTATCTATGAATTTGTTCGTCGCCCTGACAAATCTCTGTTTAGAACAAGAACTATTTAGTGGAATAAAAAAATCTCTACAGGGTGATTACATATCACCCCCACGATGAATCGTGCTCATAAATAAAAAAAATATGGGGATTTATTTGATTTCTAATACATATATCAATAAGTGTATATATAACATATACCAAAAGTGTAACGCATCAGAGGAGAGGCCTAAGACCCTAAGTATATGCGGAGGAATTCCGTTTTAGAACACATTAAGCCATTTGAATCATGTCCGTCCATCCGTAAGCCTGACTGGAGGGAACGACAACCCTCGAAACTATAGTCAGGGCGACGAACAAATTTATCGATAGGATTATCCGTACGTTAGCTGACTTTTGACGAATGACGAAGCTTTTTCTATCAGTGTACATAGGTCGATATTAAATATTCTGACAGCACTAGATGGGACTGGACAAATACCCCATTTTGAGCCGAACAGAAGATACTTCAAAGACATTGCACTGTACTGAATTGTAAGTGTTTTTGTGCACTGATATTAAAGTTATAAGTTGTTAACTTTTCGTACAAAATATTATTTTGATGTGCCAGGTACCAAACTTAATGAGGCATCGTCGTCCATTTCGCTCAAAGTGATATCGACTTTTAATCTATTACTAAGTTTGGAATGACAAAATATTCGGATATGAAGCATAGAAGTTATTTACAATTAATACTTTACTAAATTTTACTTAACCATTTGTATGGAAGATAGTAGGAGTGGACCAATATGATCGCAAAAAAAATGGCAACAAATTAGTTTGTTCCAATTTTTGAAAGCTAGAATCATAACGTAGAAAACAGTGCCTATTTAAAGAAAATCTATGCATGAATGTAGAATTTAGAGATGTTTTTTTCTTTAGTTGTACGACATTTATTTTTTCATTGTGGGGTATAGCAGCCAATTGGATTTCCCAATTTCTATAATTTATTACTTTCCTAAAACTTTTTTCAAATAAAATAAATTATTCAGCAAATAGCAATAAATATAAAAAAAAATAATAATAAAAATTTTAAAGTAAACGGTTAAAAACCGGTTATGGATTTAGTGTCTAATGTAGCCTAAGTCTGCTTGACGATGGCAAGTACCTCAATTATCACTAAAATACAATTGATTCAAGTACAAATGTACAAAAAAATTTATTTATATGTTTGTATGTCCATAATTATGTCGTTATTTATAATTGTTTGTTGCTTGGCGCTTATATGTTTTTCGTTTTGATAGACCGAGAGGTAACATACCTTTGTGTGACCATAATTTCAGTTTTGTGTTTTAACCGACTATCTATTTGATAAACAATAAAAATGGTTAATATTCACAATTGATAACCAAAGTGTTTGAGTTTTTATTTATTTGCTTATTGTTTGGTTTTATTCAACATGGAATGAATCGGACTAATGTTAGGGTGTCGTTGATATGAAAACCATGTCCAAAATATAAAAATATGGACATACTCGTACGTACATACGTACAATGTCACCAAACAGGTGGCAAAGTAATGTTGGACATTGTATTAGGTGCGCATGCGTAAACGTGGATTTTTTGTTCCGGTTCAGTGCTCAGTTTTGCCAAAGCTATTTGGTGTACTTAAGGTAAGTGTGACAAAGCGGCAAATCGTTTGCAATTCCAAAGACCTGGTGTTCCACAGATCTGATGTAGTTTAGGGTATGCAAAAATTCGAATATAGTTAAAGCGACCAGCAGTCTTTGGTCCAAAAGCGGTCAAAAAATCCAAAAAGCTGGATTTTTTCTACATTCTTGAAATAAATTCAGTATTGATTGGTCCTTTAAACAAAGGACCTTACATAGGTATTTCATAAAAAAGAATGACAAGACAAAAAAATACTTATTGTCAGCGAAAAACAAATAAAAGAAAATGATTGCTTATCTCATATGGAACAATACAAAAAACAAGTAATAAAGTTTCAGTCGGGTAAACCGACTAAGGTATACCCTCACTTTGTGAGTAATGTAATATGGAATATTAAACGAATTATTCTGTCAATTTGTATGGGAGGTACCAGAATGTTTTTAACAAATACACATATTTTTCGCTGAATAGTAGATTCTTTAAATACATTGCACTGCGCCGAATTATAAGCGTTTTTTGCACTGGTATATTAACGTTATGAGATATTAAATTTTGGTATGATTTGGCCATTTTGTGTGGGAGGTACAAAAAGGGACGTGGTGATAACTGCAATTTTTTACAGGGCTATAGGGACTTCAAAAGCGCTACACTGTGCAAAATGTTGTTGCATTTTCGTGCATTGGTACTCATGCTGTGAGCTCTAATCTTTTTGTGCAAAATGGTACCTTTGTGTGGGAGGTACCAAAAGGGGCGTGGCAATAGCGTCCATTTTTCACAGTGCAAAAGACACTATTAAAGCGTTACACTGTACAAAATTTCAAGTATTTTTATACACTGGTATTAATGTCATAACCTGTTATCTTTTGTTACAGAAGATTCGAATAAGTAGTATAGCAGTTATTAAAGATTCAATATTTCACAACATTTTAACACTTTGTGGGGGAGGAACTAGAAGGAGTGGACCAATATGGCCCATCTTCGAACTTAGCCGGAGATAGAAAAAAATATTACCACGTACCAAATTTGAAGTCAATCGGTTACTCCTTTCGAGAGTTATCGTGCGCACCAACCAGCAGATAGACAGACAGACGGACGGACATTGCTCATTCGACTTAAAATGACCCAAAACGAATATCCGCCGAACATACTTAGGGTCTTAGATCACTCCTTCGATGTGTTACACTTTTTTTCGTAGCAAATGATATATACCCTCGTCACACTAAAGTGAGGGTATAATTAATTGAGCTCATATATAAATTCAAAATTCTAATTAAATTTCAATTAATGTTTTAAAGTCATTATAATAAGACAACTCAAAAAATTTTAAAATGTGTGACTGGTTTAGATTTAGGCGAGATCCGAATGCAAAAAGAGGGATGGTCCCGCCAAAAGCGAAATGGATGATCACTTTAAGTATAGTACCACCTATTTAAATTTAAATCTACACCACACTGTGGTACAGGATATTACGACTTTATGCATTTGTTTGTAACACCCAAAAGGAGAAGAAATATACCCATCGTTTACCATACCGATCGACTTAGAATCACTTTCTAAGTTGATTTAGCTATGTCCGTCTGTCTGTGCATGTATGCTTGTAATCAAAGTACAGGTCGCAATTATGGTCCGATCTCGGCGAAACTTTACATATATCTTTTTTTTGGACGATCCCTATTGAATTTGGTTAAAATCGGTTTAGATTTAGATATAGCCCCCATATATATGTTAGCCCCGATTTGACATGTAAGCGTAAAAACTTTATTTTATATCCGATCAGTATGAAATTCGGCAGAAAGAGGTTTCTTATTATATGAATGAGCACTGTTAAATTTGGAAGAAATCGGTTCAGATTTGGATATAGTCCCCATATATATGTAACTCCCGATTTGACATGTAAGCGCTGTAGAAACTGTATTTTATATCCGATCGGTGCGAAGTTCTACAAAAAGAGTTTTCTTATTACATGCAGGAATACTGCCAGATTCGGAGAAAATCGGTTCAGATTTAGATATAACCCCCATATATATATGCCGTAAAAACTGTATTTTATATCCGATCAGTATGAAATTTGGCTAAAAGAGGTTTCTTATTATATGAATGAACACTTCTAAATTTGGAAATTTGGAAAGAAATCGGTTCAGATTTAGATATATCCCCCATATATATGTTACTCCCGATTTGACATGTAAGCGCTGTAGAAATGTTATTTTATATCCGATCAGTGCGAAATTCTGCAAAAAGATTTTTCTTATTACATGAAGGAATACTGCCAGATTCGGAGAAAATCGGTTCAGATTTTGATATAGCCCCCAAATATATATTACCCCCGATTTGAAATTCAAGCGCTGTAGAAACTGTATTTTATATCCGATCACAGCGAAATTCGGCAGGAGGTTTCTTATTACATGAAGGAATACTGCCAAATTCGGAGATAATCGGTTCAGATTTAGATATAGGCCTCATATATATGTTAGCCCCGATTTGTCATCTAAGCGCTGTAGAGACTGTATTTTATATCCGATCGGTACGAAATTCGACAGAAAGAGGTTTTTTTACATGAATGAGTATTCAGGCAAAATCGGTTCAGATTTATATATAACCTCCATATATATGTTCCTCCTGATCTGGTATCAAAGCGCTATAGAAGTTGTACTTTACTTTCATTAATATTTTCCGGAAAGATGTTTCTCAATTTAGGAACGAATATTGCTTAATTTAGCGATTAACCGTTCAGAATTAGATAATATGTTCCTGCCTACTTACCAATTATTCCAAATTATTATCGCAATGACCTTTATCGCATTGTTAGGGAGGTGTAGGGTATTATATAGTCGGCCCGCCCGACTTTCTGCCTTTCCTTACTGGTTTTATTTAAAATTAGTTGTTCTTTCATTTGAATGTATTTATTTTATACGGCAATGAGGTTTGAAAGTAAGTGTTTGCCAACCGTATAATTAATTACGCTATGCAACAACAAACAATTGTGTCCGAGACCTAAAAACTTTTTTTTGAGGAGATTGGGGCACACTATCTTAAGAAACCAAAACATTTTTTATGTTTTTATAAAACTTTTCTTTAAAATTCTTATTTTCGTGGAAGCTACCTTTAGTATTTGGACCATATTTTTTTGAAGTAAAAGCCTTGATACTATTTAAATTAAAGAAAATTATGAGGGTAACAAATGTTAGGAATATTACTATCATGTAGAAATAGTGGTTTAGTAACTGTCGTTAAAGCAATTAGAAAAAAAAATATTTTTTTTAAATGTTTTTTGTTGCAACCAAAAAAAGCATAAAAAATAGAAAAAAAAATTCAAAAATTTGTTTGTTTCGGTTTTAGAAAGCTAGCATCATAACGAAGAAAACAGTGCATATATCTGAAATAAATGTATGGATAAATGTATAAATTATGACCCACATTGTAAAAGTAAAGAAAATTAAAAAAATAATCATTTTTCATTTTTTTATTTTGGCCATTTTGATTGAGGGTACCAAAAAGACGTGGTAATAAAACGACCATTTTTGTATATACCATGAGTGCCATAAAAGCATAACATTGTATAAAATTTCAAGTGTTTGTAAGTGCAAGAATCGAAGTTATAAGCCGCTAACTTTGTGTGCAAAATGGTCCATTTGTATGAGAGGTACCAAAAGGGGCGTGGTAATAACGCCCATTCTTGGGACTATAGGTTCTGTATAAAATAAATAAATATAGGTTCTTTATAAAATGTCAAGTATTTGTATGGACTGGAATCAAAGTTATAAGCTGTTACCTTTTTTTGAAAAGTGGTCCATTTTACGGGAGGTACAAAAAGGGGGCGTGACAATACCTCTACTTTTTTACGGGACTATAGGTGCTCTAAAATCATTACACTTTACACAATGTCAAGTACTTGTATGGCTTGGAATCAAATTTATAATCCGTTAACTTTTTATGCAAACTAGTCCATTTGTATGGGTGGTACCAAAAGGGGCGCGGCAACTTCGCCCATTCTTCACGGGACGAGAGGTACTGTAAAAGCATAATACTTTACAAAATGTATTTGTATGGACTGGAATCAAAGTAATAAGCTGTTACCTTTTTTGTGAAAAATGCTCCATTTGTATGGGAGGTACAAAAAGGGGCGTGGCAATACCGCTAATTTTTCACGGGACTGTCGGTGCTCTAAAATCATTACACTTTACACAATGTCAAGTAGTTGTATGGCTTGGAATCAATGTTAAAAGCTGTTAAATTTTTGTGCAAAATAGTTCATTTGTATGAGACGTACCTTAAGGGACGTGACAACTCCCGCCATTTTTTTCAAGATGATAGCGACCAAGAAATTAATACTATGAGCATTAATACTATGAAAGATTCTGGGTAGTAGTATACATAGAAGTTATGATATGGTGGATGTACTCGAAAAAGTGGTCCAACGTTTTCCATCTTTGACCTTAGCCTATGATTGAAAAAAATGTTAACACAAACCAAATTTGGAGGCAATTGGTTACAGCTGTTGAAAGTTATCGTGCGCACCAGCCAGACAGACAGACGGACAGGCTGACGGACATTGCTCAAGTGACTGAAAATGGTTCAAAACGGATTTTCGCCAAATATTCTTGGGGTCTCTCAGGTTACTCCTTCGATGTGTTATACTTTTGGCCCGTAGCAACTGGTATGTACCCTCGTTCACAATAGTGGGGTTATAAAAACCGGATTATGTTGAAATTCTCTTATTTTTACCAAAAGTGCTATAAATTCATTTATTCATAGATTTCCATCAAATAAGCGTTATTTCCTTCGCTAAGAACCTAGCTTTCAAAAATTGGAACGAACATTTTTTAGCGATTTTTTTTTAATTTGTTATGCTTTTTTCGGGCCAACAAAAAACAAGTTTTTTCTAATTGTTTTAACGACAATTACTACTGGGGAAAAATTGCCATTTTGGATATGTTTGAATTTAAAGAAAATATATTTGGAACAAAAATGTTTCAATTTTATATATTTCTGAACAAACAATTTTTATTAGAAATTCAAGTAATTTCGTTTGGAACGCATATATTAATAAATTATAACAAAATATACTTGTTAACTGATTTTCACAAATAAAATATGTGTTCACATGCAACCACGGTTATGGTTTAAGAAGTTTTCCAAATATATTTTAAGTAAAAAATATTTTTTTAAACTTAGCTGATTTATTGAATTTTAGTTGAAATTTTCATAGACTTCGTGTTCAACTTCATAGTTAAAAATTTTAAACTTCTGAATATTCGAAGTCATCGTTTGTTGTTAATCCTTCAGGTAATTCATTGTTAGTCAATTATAAAATATTGTTAAAAACATTAAAAATTTATAAAAAACTAGACTTTAAATTGTGGAAAAACTTAACACAAGTAAGGTACAGACATTTTTTCTGAATACTCAAATGCAAATAAATATTAGTTTCGGAAATAATTGTCCCAATTAAAAAAATATAAGTATAGAAACAAAGATTTATTCGAACAAAATCTTCTCAAATATATAATACATGTGTGTACCAAATATTACATATTTAAAATGTACACTAAAAATATATATGTTTCAAGCTGAATATATTTGGGACAATATACTACACAAAGACTTTTTTTCAGCGTGTAAACTTGTTTTTCCAAATGAAAGTCTCATTATATTGCGCAACAGTGAAAAATACATGGACTTGACACAATAGGTTCGATTCTACTACTAATGTTGAAGTGACAACAGCTGTTCTTCAACAGCAGCGCCCCTACCTTCACTTCAACAACGATGCAGCTGAAATGCATTGCTGCTAACGCCGTCATGGTGATGGTAACGCCGCCGTTTTTTTAAGTTAGTTCACGACTCACCCTCTTTTGGCACACTGCCACCGCATACGGCTCACGGCCGAAATAAAGTAATAAAATATTTAATAAAATATACAAATTTTGAGTTTTTCTTTTTTTTAACTCCCGCCACTCTGGCGCGGAGTTAAACAACTAAAGTGTAGTATAACCCTATACTCGGTCTGGCGAAATTGGTGAAACATTTTATGGGCCCCCAAAGTTTCTGAAAATCAGTGGATCCCTCGAAAAAGGTGTCTTCAGATTTTGTCCAACAACAAATTTCGACTTGATGATACCGCTTAACTATATGTGGCAATAATGTAGCTAAGAGTATGCTGAACAAAGTGTCTTATCATTTTATGCGAAAAAACAATTTTTACCGAACTTGTTTTTGAAAAAGTGAAACTTTTTCAGCATAACTTTCAGGGACTCGTAATTTTTCACTAAAAATATTTGGCAAAATTGCAGCACGGTAAATCTTAACAAATTTTGTGAACATATCAATACAATCTGAACGTGTCTAGGCACCATAAATAGCTCAAAAAGACCACATTGTACCTCACAGATTTTAGTATTTCACTATCAATACACCCCAAATAGCTCATAAAGACGATATTGTACCTCAAAAATTTTAGTATTTCCCTATTATATAATAAAAATATTTTTTGGTGTAGGTTATGTTCAGTGGAACATATTATTCCTCTAGCTCCCCCACATAACTGTAATTTTGGCCCTATTTTAACAAATCGTGAAAAACGTCACTTAAAATAGGGGGGAGGGGGTCGGGAATAAAATGTTCTACAAAAATGTTGACCATAAAATTTTACTATATGTGTCAGAACACACATAAGCCAAAAACATAACACAAAAACCAAAAAACGGTCAAATTACAGTCAAAAACGCTCTTTACTGGTATCGTTATTGCTTCGAATACCAGGTCGTATGACTAACATTGCTGCACGTACAGGCCAAGGACGGTTTTTAACTGGAATTTTACCTCTTTTTGGAGTTTGTGTTAAATTTTGGGCTTTGGTGTGACACATATAGTAAAATTTTTGTAGAACATTTCATCCCCGCCCTCCTCATTTTAAGGCATGTTTTTTACGATTTGTTAAAATAGGGCCCAAGTTACAGTTATGTGGAGGAGCTAGATGATTAATATGTTTCACATAAATATTAACCTTAATTTTTCCTATAAAGTTGCTGAACATACCCTACACCAAAATAAATTTTTTGGTACATAATAGTGATATACTAAAATTTTTGAGGTACAATATGGTCTTTTTGAGCTATTGAGGGAGCTTAGACACGTTCAGATTGTACTGATATGTTCACAAAAGTTTTTCAAATTTACCTTGGCTACAATTTTTTCAAATATTGTTGGTGAAAAGAAATATTTTTTTTTCCTCACTTTTTCAAAAAAAAAGTGCAGAACATTTTTTTCGCTTAAAATATTAAGAAACTATGTTCAGCATATTCGTAGCTACATTGTTGCAAATATATTTATGCGGTATCACCAAGTCTGAATTAGTTGTTGGACAAAAGCTGATGGCACCTTTTTCGACGGGCTCACTGATTTTCAGAAACTTTGGCAGCCCATAAAATAAATTGGTCACCAATTTCGCTAAACCGAGTATAGGGTTATACTATCCGTTGGAGGTAGAATCGAAACTACGAGTATACTGTGAAGTCCGTGTATTTTTCAAAAGGTGTTCATTTGTTGCATAATATTGTTAACATTTGTAGTCCTCCTAATTTCCTTTAATTTAAATTATATACCGTCTTTATCGAGCGTATACATCAAAAAATATGGGCGAAATAAAGGGTTTTCCAACAAGAGGTGTTATTTTGGTATTCAAAGAAAAAGCCATTTTTTGAGCTAAATGATCGGATGTTTATTTCATAATAAGGAGGCAGGTATGCCGTTAATAATGAAAAACAACATCAGCCAAATGGCCAACACGACCACGCTTACAGGACCATATCCTTTTCAAGAAATTTTCCATAACCAAATCGCAAAGTGGCTACCCTATGTCCCGATAGCCTCACTAATTCTATCTTTGAGGTCTTGAATCGACGCTGGGCTGTTGGCGTAGACCTTATCTTTCACGTGGCCCCAAAGGAAGAAGTCGCAAGGTATTAAATCACAAGATCTCGGTGGCCAATTGTGATCACCTCCTCGAGAGATAACACGGTCCGGAAACTTTCCCGTAACAGAGCAGTGGTTTCGTTGCTTGTGTGGCACGTGGCGCCGTCTTGTTGAAAGTAAACGTTGTCCAGATCAACACCATCCAACTCCGACCATAAAAATCATTAATCATCTCTCGATAGCGCAATCCATTCATTGTAACTGTTGATCCAACCTCATTTTCGAAAAAGTATGGTCCAATGACCCTGCCGGACCATAAACCGCACCAAACAGTCACACGTTGAGCAATAACTCTTGGGTTTTTCGAGCCCCAGATGCGACCATTAAGCTTGTTGACGTAGCCACCGAGGTGGAAATGGGCCTGATCAGTCAAGATGATTTTTCGAATTTTAATAATTTCAATGCGTTGTTGAATCGTGTATAGTTCCATTTTTAGTAATGGCGTAGTTTCTACTTGTCAAATGTCAACGAATAAAAGCCTCAAAAGTGACAGCTACCGAAATACCGGGTGATTCAAAATAACACCTCTTGTTGGAAAACGCTGTACTAACCCTGCACCTTTCAAGAAAATGGGAACTCCAAACAAAAAATTTACCATAAACAATTTTTTTAATATTTTTTTCGTGTTTAGTACACCGTATTACAACTGAAAATGTTACGCACAGCCCTTCGACAAAAACTTTGTTGCATAATGTTATTATAATAATAATTTCAATAATCTACATTAAGATTCTCGACCTGCAGAAAACTAATGGAATAACAGAAATTAATATTTAGCAATTATAAAAAATTTCGGGGGTTTTAAGAATATTTTATCTTTCGCAATTGCCGATAATGGTAAAACGATAAGTATTAAAACCGGATAAATGTATTTGAAAAAGATTCTTATCAAAAGCAGATGTTTTCTGTTGTTGAAACAATCATTTATTCTGAATGATTTGCATTCTTTCGATTGTTCGAGACTGGGCATGCGCACGATCGACGAGAAGTCGAACAGAAAAATTAATGTTAGCTTTTTAAATAGTGTCAATCAATATTATTGTGAGAGTTTTGTTAAAAAAATATATAGAATAATAATGGGTAGAAACAATGTTTGGTTTTTGGATTTTATGAATTTACTAAAAAGAGACAACATCTAAAAAAACGAGTTTCATGTCAAGTGAGTCAATTTTAAAAGAGCTATGTCTTCTGATTTGGTGAAATTTGTATCATAGTTAAGACACACAATTTCAACGAGATCGGTTAATGGCTATCCGAGTTGGAGGGTGTTGAATTTTGACATTTTGGTCAAACGGTCCTTTTTTCCCATTGATATAACTTATTACCCATTGTATTTGAAAATGTTGCCCAAAGTGTATTCGATAGCTTTTTCTTCAATATTAAAAAAACGAATTCACAATTTTGTTGTTGTTTTTTTTGCGAAATTAAAGCTGGTTTTGACATTTTTGTTAAAAAAAACCTTTTTTATATTTGATTTATTGTGCTCAAAAGAAAGCCTAGCTCATTTCCTTTACGAGCTCTGTGGTTTAAAATTTTCTCAAAAAGTGGCTTTTATTCGCAATATTTTGTAAGATATCTTTGAAACTGCAAAAATTATGGAAAATGATATTAAAAGAATATGAAGGCTATTTAATTTAGTATTATTTAAAGCTTAACTGAACTAATTACAGTAAATGGTTCTAGAGTTATGCTAAAATTAAGGTTCATTCTCTATTTTTGTAGATGTTTATCTTTATTTTGATACATAAACAGTTCCCATCCCAAAAATAGACCACAAAGTTCTTAAAGGAATTTACCTAAGCTTTCTTTTGAGCAAAAAAAATTAAAAATGTAAATTTGGTTTTTTACCAAAATGTAAATGTAAAAGTTATAATTTCGCAAAAAAAATTTACACAAAAATATTTTTGTGAATTTTTTATTTTCTTAAAAAAGTTGAAGAAAAGGCTGTCGACAACACTATGTGCAAACTTTTTTAAATAAAGGGTTATCAAAGTAGAGATACCTTTTTTAATAGCCTTTTTTTGACAGATCACGTGTGTCGTGTCATACTGTCATGTTATTTTTATTTGGCATTTCATCATGGAAAGACTTACACCTGAACATCGTTTACAGATTGCGCTAAGTCCATTTTTTTTAAATCCAAAAAAACTTTTCCCAGTCGACCCACGACCTTGACACCGATGAGCAATATTTTAGCTCTCGTTAAGAGCTATCTTTTTGCCATTGACCGATTCCCGATCCGACGTACCGGAATCATCGGTCCATATTTCTTCAAAAATGATGCCGGTGAGAACGTAACCGTCAATGGCGACCGTTATCGTGCCATGATAACCGACTATTTGATGCCTGAAATTGAAGCTCGTGATCTCGGCGACATTTGGTTTCAACAAGACGGCGCCACTTCCCACACATCGCATCAATCAATGGATTTATTGAGAGAACACTTCGGTGAGCAGATAATTTCACGTTTTGGGCCGCTTGATTGGCCACCAAGATCGTGTGATATCACACCGTTAGACTTTTTCCTGTGGGGATATGTAAAGTCTAAAGTTTATGCGGACAAACCCCCTTCGATTCAGGCCTTGGAGCAAAACATCACTCATGTCATTCGCCAGTTACCAGTCGAAATGCTCGAACGAGTCATCGAAAATTTGACTCAACGGATGGACCATCTGAGACGTAGCCGCGGCCAACATTTGATATAATCTTCAAAAAATATATGCCAAAGATGTTCTTTCAAATGAAAATAACCATTCCCCATTCAATTTGAATTTTCTGTGTTTTTTTTTTCTTTAAAAAAGTAGGGAACCTTGAAATGGATCACGCTCACTCACTTTTGTGTCATAACTACTATCCAATAGGACTGAACTTGGTGCTGTCCTATTGGATAGTAGGACTGATCATCCCGATCAGAAGACATCGCTTTTAAAAATTGAATCACTTGACATGTCCACTAAGTGAGGGTATACAAAATTAAGCATCATTAATCAATTAAATTCCCCTTTCTCTTCAAAGCAGACTCGATTAAAACAAAATAGAAAAAAATAAAATCCGTAGTCGAAATTTTTCATAATTAATGATATTTTTTGTGAAAAAAACGTTCACCAATTGGCCGCAGACATTTCTTGTTGACAAATCTCTTTTTTCGAGTACTTATCGAAGTGACACAAAAACTCATAAACAAGACAAAATTAATTATTGATTTTTTTGCATTGTAATAATACTTTCAGTGTTGTCACTGCATAATTGGCAGCGTGAAATGTGAAATTATAGACCCTAAGGGCAATTGTATTTTTATTAAGGTGTAAAAGGGAAATCCCATTTATTATCAATACTATTAAAGTTCAATTAACTCTAGTCGCGGTTTAATTGTTGATAACAGACAACAACCCATCAACAACATGACAAGAAAAATAAAAACAATAATATCTCTAAATGCGATAATGATAACCCACATTGTCGCGTAGCTTATTGTAAACCATGTGGTAGATTTTTTAATAGTTAATATACACATATTTTTGTTTCATTTTTAACACGTTCGGCCAAAGATTGGGTAATCTATATATAAGGGATTTTCTTTGTTACATGGAAATAAATAAAGTACAAAATATGTTGTAGTACACTTTAAAATAAATACATTTTGCATTAAAATTTAAGACATTTACCTCCAATTTCACAACCTCCGGTTATAGGTAACTCACAGTTAAAAAATAAAAATTTCATACAATTTTACAGCTATAACTGTAGGTTAGCTCTAACTGTAGGATAACCGGAGATTGTATATAGAATTGGCCGTTAGCAAGAAAATCTAACTGTGTTATAGAAAATATAAATAATATTTAAAATATAAAAATATAGAAATTACAAATATAGAAATTAATCAAGTCAGTCGCGTAAACCGACTAAGGCAGGCCTTCCCGAACGGGGGCTTATCGATCTTCCAGGGGAACCTTAAGTACATTTAATGAGTGTACTTGTATTACATTTTTTTAATGTTATATTTAAAATATTTTAATTTGTAATTTTTATAGGGATTTTGACATTTTGAAAATTACTTGAAAGGTATTACGAAAAAATAGCGAATTAATCGATTCTAATGGAATTTATGCAATTCTAGATAATAAACCAGTAAGGAAAGGCTAAAGTCGGGCGGTGCCGACTATATAATACCCTTCACCACTCTCGTAATATTGAATAACTCTGATATATAAATTTTGTAATTCATGTATAAATTTTTTACATAAATTTACTTTTGGGACATTTTATACTTAAATAATACCCTGTACCACAGTGTGGTGTAGGGTATAAAAACGATTGGATCTAAAGAGCCAAATCGGATGAAACATATATATGGGAGCTATAGCTAAATCTTTACCGATTTTCTTCAAATTCGGCAATGTTGGTTCATGAATCAAGAAACTCTACCATTCTAAATTTCAAAACGATTGGATGTAAAATATAGCTTCTATAGAACTAAAGGGCCAAAGCGGACGAAACATATATATGGGAGCGATAGCTAAATCTTAACCGATTTTCTTCAAATTCGGTAGTGTTGGTTCATGGATCCAGAAACTCTACCATTCTAAATTTCAAAACGATTGGATGTAAAATACAGCTTTTATAGGACTAAAGGGCCAAATCGGACGAAACATATATATGGGAGCTATAGCTGAATCTTAACTGATTTTCTTCAAATTCGGCAGTGTTGGTTCATGGATCAATAAACTCTTCCATTCTAAATTTCAAAACGATTGGATGTAAAATACAGCTTCTATAGAACTAAAGGGCCAAATCGGACGAAACATATATATGTGAGCTATAGCTAAATCTTAACCGATTTTCTTCAAATTCGGTAGTGTTGGTTCATGGATCAAGAAACTCTACCATTCTAAATTTCAAAATGATTGGATGTAAAATACAGCTTCTTCAGGACTAAAGAGCAAAATCGGACGAAACATATATATGGGAGCTATAGCTAAATATTAACCGATTTTCTTCAAATTCGGCAATGTTGGTTCATGGATCAAGAAACTCTACCATACTAAATTTCAAAACGATTGGATGTAAAATACAGCTTCTATAGGACTAAATGGGAGCTATATCTAAATCTGAACCGATTTCAACCAAATTCTATAGGGTTCTTTCCAGCTGCGAAAGACTCCAAACTGCAAAATTTCAGAACGATCGGATTGAAATTGCCTGTAGTCGACGAACAACTTAAGATGGACAGACAGACGGACGGACATACATGGTTATATCGACTAAGCTAGTGATTCTGAGTCGATCGGTATACTTGAAGGTGGGTCAGTGTGGTGTAGGGTATAATGACGGTAATAAAATTGGACCAAAATTGCCAAATTTGAAAAAAATCGGTTTACATTTTGGTATAGCTCCCATGTATATGTTTCGTCCGATTTGGCTACAGAAGCAGAGGAGACGTACCAAATGTATAAGTAAATTGTGTAAACAAATGTTAGTTTAATCTTACCAGAGTGGTGTAGGGTATCATATGAAAGGTTTCATATATACCGCCCGACTTTAGCCTTTGCTTACTGTTTTTTTTTGTTGTAGCTTCACAAACAAAAACCGGACACAAAAAAATTGTTTTTGTTGCAAAGTGTTATATGTGTAGGTAGTTTACTAAATGTTTTTAGATATTTTGTTGTGTGACTACGTTTTTGTTGATAATGCTGATAATACTGTAGTAAAATCAATAACATGAACTGAGGTCTGGGCCGACATAAATTTTCAATTAAAAAAAAGTAGAACAATACAAAACATACACGGAGCAAAATCGCCTTTTTTGATATTTTTAAATCGAAAGAAAATATATTTGGAACTCAAATTTTTAAATATTATATATTTCTGAGCAAATACATTTTATTTGAAAAATCATTAAAATATATTTGTAACTCGTATTTTAATATGTTACAGCATATGATATTTGCAAACTAAATTTCTCAAATAAAATATGTGTTTGAATACAAATAAAATTATTGTTTAGGAATTTCTCCAAATATATTTTATTTAAAAAAGATTTTCGAAATTTTTGTTGCATTTTTCGAATTTCACTTTTAATTTTTTTTGGTTTCGAATTGAACCTCTCAGTTATGATACCAAATGCAGCATTAACTTCTGTTTTAAATCAATCATTTAAAATTTCTGACTATTCCAAGCCATCATTGGTTGTCAATCCTTCAAGTAATATATTTCGATCCAAGATTATACGATTTCAATTATTATTATGTATGTATTATTTTTACGACATGAAAAATGTCTTTGAATTAGTGAAAAATTTAACACAATTTAGGTATTTTCTGAATGCAAATAAATATTTGTTTCGGAAAAAATAGTCCAAAATAAATATATATTGGGATGTAAATAAAGATTTGTGTGTACCGAATATTATATATGTTTAGAATGTACCCAAAACATATATATGTTTCAAGCCGAATATGTTTGGGACAATATACTACAGAAGCGATTTTTTTCAGCGTGTAGGCAGAACGTAATCTGTCTTGTGGGCTGAGAAAATGTTGTCGTAAACCAAAAATGTGTTCTAATTGAAAAATAATTTCGTATAATTTTTTTATTATGTATTAAAATTGCATTCATAATTCTGCAGACCTTGGACTTGTTGGTTACAAAATACCATACATCCCACAGTTTGAACTCGAGTCCTGATTACAGTGTAGAAACAACACAATTTTTTTGTGTCCGAGACCTTAAGTCTTGTTTTTGTGTAGATCGAGGCATACTATTCTATAAAATCAAAACCAAAAATTGTTTTAATGCCAATTTTTATGGAAGAAACATTTAGTATTATCATAACCAAATTACAAAGAAAAAATATTTGTATGTGTTTTCAACTCTATTTTGTTTGTTGATTTTTTTTTCAAATATTTTTTTTGGTAATTTGGTTAGGATTTTCAGTTATTATAAATTAAAGTCGTGCCCACTCCAAAATGTACACCATCGGTAGAGAAGGTAAGGTTAGGTTAGGTTGAAATGAGGAGAAACGTCTCATGTCCATGGACATACACTTAAGCTAGTGGTTCGGCCGGTAGAGTACATATGGACCATTTTTTATAAAAAAATTAAGGAAAAAAATTATATCGATTCTGAGATATCGCAATTTATATTTTTAAAACTGCGAAAAGTGTCCGAAATAAACAACTTTAGATAAAATTAGTACTGCTTTATGAAAAGTACTCGGAAAAATCTTTAAGAAATGATATTTTTTCTCCCACATACTATTGTAACATTTTCTGAGAATTTGAGAAAGATCTAATTTTTGACCTGTGACACTTGAGAAAGAACTACCCATATTTACAATATATTTTGTAAATATTTATATGTAGGATTGCCAATAAAAATATTTTATAGACAGCGTTCCCAATAAAATTTTTTTATGACAATGGTGCCGTTGTGGCATGCAGAATCTTCGCACATCTAACAATCTGCACATTATCTCACAATGACTTTTCTGCCAACATTTGAAGACAAAAATTGTATGTTCACACACTGAAAAATAATTGTCATAAAATTAAAGAAATGCTCCAAAGACGTCATTAGTTTTTAAAATAAGTACATTTTGTACTTAAAATATAGATAATTTCAACAATATTAAGTAATTTACTTAATTTTAAGTAAATTTTCTTAATTTTAAGTACAAAATGTACTTATTTTGAAGACTAAGGACGTCTTTGGAGCATTTCTTTAATTTTATGACAAATTTTTTTCAGTGCACGGTTGTACGTTCACAGGTTTGCATTTTCCGCGATTTTTCTGACAATATTGTCCGATCTGGCAATCGTCTATACGAGTACATAGCTTAAGGTATAACTCGAAATCAATGAAATTCGAAAAATCAGCAACGTTTTGAAAATCTTGCTTATTAAACAAGATATATTTGGAGAAATCCCTAAAGAATAATTTTATTTGTATATAAACACATATTTTATTTGAGATATAATTAGTTTTCACACATACTTTCTTGTAATATATTAATATACGAGTTTCAAATATATTTTATTGATTTTCAAATAAAATGTATTTGCTCAGAAATATATCATACCGAAGGCTTATATTAAAAAATGGCTATGAACAAAACACAATTATTCAGGAAAGCGAAAAAACTGTTTGGTTTCCTTAGTTTTAAGAGTAATTATTAATTATTCTTCTGCAGTGTAATCTAAAGATGATTACTAATAGATCCAATTACAAAGTTTTCAAAATTTCCTATTATTCCTATACCATTATTTCACAAAAACACAAATAAGATTTATTGTAAGCTCGTTAACGTTTTTTAATGAAACTTTGCAAATTTGTATACAATTCAAGATACAACAATCCTACTAATATTATAAAATCGTTTGTTTGATGGTTTGTTCATCACGACCCAAAAGCTGGACCGTTTTTCTTGAATCTTGGTGGACACATAGACCAATACCTGGCAAGTGGCGTAGGCTATTTTGATTTTCGATTTTCCGCCATGTTATTTTCGACCACATGACCTTGAAGTTCCTATAAGTTCTAGAAAGATGAAATTTTGCATACGCATAGATAGCAGAGTTGTATAAACCACGGACTTTTCAAATATTCCGTGCCTAGTTCTCGCGCTACCAAAAACTGTAATATTATTTGGTCGTTTCGGAAACCTTTTATACGACACAAAGTTAAAACTTTGTAAATATGAAGTACTATAAACGGAAAATATATGCCCGAAAAATAATGACTGACAGTGGTCAGTGTAGCTGTGACCAGAAGGTACATTAACCTTCTGGTCACAGCTACCACATGGATAGAGAGGGATTTAATTGCGATATTGTCGGGTCATTTTTTTCTAGACCAGTTCTAATGGTTGTAAACTTTCCATCGCGATAGTCTTTAAAGATAGAAAATAAAATATAATAAATTGCAATACGTTCTAGGATGGGCAGGGAAATGGATAAAGAGTTGCCATCTAAATGAGAATGAACAAAAAACGGGGGAAATTCTTCGATAACAATTCATTTACTTAAACTAAAGTAGGGAAATAATTCATTTGACAGGAATTGGAATGTAAAAAACAGTAGCTGTTGAACCGGGGTTCAACACATCCATTAAAATCGACTGTTTGGTGCGGTTTACATGCTGACGGAACCATCGTCCATTTTCTGGTTTTATGGTGATATTTCCAACATTTGTTGCCCTCATAATTTCTAAAAAATTAAATCTAGGCAAAAATTTCTAGAAAAAAACAATATTTAAGAAATATTATAGAAAAATTAAATCTTCGACAATTTTTTTTTACTTTGGAGAAATTTTAAAGAAACATGCAATTACAATGAAATTTTCTTCCAAAAAAAAGCAATTCAAAGAAATTTCAAAAAAAATATTTTTGGCAAATTTTCAATAACTTTGAATTTCAAAAAAAAATAAATTTTCTAGAAAAATTCAATTTTTAACAAATATAAAAAAATTTTCAACGGATTTTTTTAGAAATTTTCTGGAAACGTTCATTCATCTCTTGAGAAATTTAAAAAAGATGTCATTTCAATGAAATTTTCATCCAGAAAAACGCACTTCAACAAAATTTTGTAGAAAAATTAAATTTTGACATAATTTTCTATAAAAAAATGAAATTTTCTATAACTTTAAATTTAGAAAAAAATAAATTTTGACATTTTCTAGAAAAATCAATTTTTAAGAAATATGAAATTTTCAATGGAATATTTTAGAAATTTCTGGAAAAATTTTCTAGATAATAAAAGTTTTAATAAATACTATAGAAACATGAAATTTTCAATGGATTTTTTAGACTTTTTCTGGAAAATTCAACATTGAATCATTTTAAAGAAAAAAAAAACAATTTCAGTGAATTTTTTTATTAGAAAAATGCAATTCAACAAAATTTTCTAGAAAAATTTCATTTTGACATAATTTTCTTAAAAAACCAAATTTTCAATAACTTTAAATTTGGAAAAAAAATGCTAGAAAAATGCAATTTTTAAAAATTTTCATTGGAGAAATTTCAAGGACAAATGAAATTTTCTTCCAGAAAAATGTAATTCAACGAAATTTTCTAGAAATGTAATTCAACGAAATTTTCTATATTGACGTAGTTTTTATAAAAAACAAAATTTTAATTTTCAACAAAATAAATGAAATTTTCCCAAAATTTTCTAGAAAAATTAAATTTTTAAATAATATTATAGAAAAATGCAATTTTCAAGGTTTTTTTTTAGAATTTTCTTGGAAAATTCGACTTTGGAGAAACTAAAGAAAAATAAAATTTCAAATGAAATTTTCTAGCAAAATAAAATTTTCAATAATTTTTACTTTCGACAAAAAATTATTCTTGACAACATTTTCTAGAAAAATTCAATGTTTAAGAAATATTATAGAAAAATGAAATTTTCAACGGATTTTTTAGAAATTTTCTGGAAACTTAAACTCTTGACAAATTTAAAAATATGTTATTGAAAAATGCAAATTTCAATGAAATTTTCTAGAAAAAATGAAAGCAATTAAAACTCTCTACCAATTTTTGTATTTGTTTCTATTACTTTCTTGGAATAGACAGAAAGTAAATGGAACATATGGTCTCAAACCAAATAAATTCTGACTGAATAACAAAAGCACAGACCAACAATAAATAACAACAACACAAAAAATGAAATTGTCAATAACTTTAAATATACAAAAAATATTAAATTTCAACATTTTCTAGAAAAATCAATTTTTAAGAAATATGAAATTTTCAATGGAATATTTTAGAAATTTCTGGAAAAATTCAACTTAAAAACGAAATTTTCAATTTCGCAAATATGAAATTTTAACTAAATTTCCTAGATAATAAAATTTTTATAGAATATTATAGAAACATGAAATTTTCAATGGAATTTTTTAGAAATTTTCTGGAAAATTCAGCATTGTATAATTTTAAAGAAAAATACAATTTCAATGAAATATTTTACTAGCAAAAATGCAATTCAACGAAATTTTATAGAAAATTTTCAAAAAAATTAAATCTTGACAAAAATTTCTAGAAAAATTCAATATTTAAGAAATATTATAGAACAATTCTATTTTAAACCGATTTTTTTGTAGAAATTTTCTGGAAACATTTAACTTTGGAAAAATGTAAAAGAAAAATGCAATTTCAATGAAATTTTCTTCCAAAAAATGCAATTCAACGAAATTTTCTAGAAAAAAAATATTTTTGACATAATTTTCTATAAAAAACCAAATTTTTAATAACTCTAAATTCCAAAAAAAAATTCTAGAAAAATGCAATTTTTAAGAAATATTATAGAAAAATGAAATTTTCAACGATTTTTTTTTTAAATTTTCTGGAAACATTCATCTTTGGAGAAATTTTAAGGAAAAATAAAATTTTCTTCCAGAAAAATTTAATTCAACAAAAAATTCTACTATGGAGAAATTTTAAAGAAAAATACAATTTCAATGAAATTTTCTACAAAAATTAAATTTTAACATAATATTCTATAAAAAACTTAATTTTCACGTTCGACAAAAAAATGAAATCTTGACAAAATTTTCTAGAAAAATTAAATTTTTAAGAAATATTGTAGAAAAATACATTTTCAATGGAACTTTCAACTAGAAAATGCAATTCAACGAAATTTCCTGGAAAAATTTTATTTTGACATAGATTTCTAGAAAAAAATATTTTCAATTTCGACAAAAAATGAAATTTTGACAACATTTTCTAGAAAATTCAGTTTTTAAGAAATATTATAGAAAAATCAGATTTTCAACGGAAAATTTTAGAAATTTACTGAAAATTTTGAATTTTTGAGAAATTTTTAAGAAAAATACAATTTCAATGGAATTTTCTTCTAAAATAAAAAAAATTTATTTTGACATAGATTTCTATAAAAAAAATTTTCAATTTCGACAAAAAAAGAAATGTTGACAACATTTTCTAGAAAATGCAATTTTTAAGAAATACTATAGCACAATTCAATTTCAACGGATTTTTCTTAGAAATTTTCGGGAATTGGGGATTCAAATTGCCGAAATTTTAAAGAAAGATACAATTTCTATAAAAAATGCAATTCAACAAAATTTTCTTGAAAAATGCAGTTTAAGATAATTTAAATTTTGACATAATTTTTTATAAAATACAAAACTTTCAATAAAATGTATTTTCGACAAAAAAATTATATTTTGATAAAATTTCCTGGAAAAAAATGCGATTTTAAAGGAATTTTTTAGAAAAATAAAATTTTGACCAAATTTATTAAAAACACCAATTTTAATAAATTTTTTTACAAAAAATCGATTTCTATTAAATTTTGTTCAAATTTGATATAAAAATGTAAATTCCACCAAATTAACAATAACTATATTTTGATGAATTTGTAAGAAATAATAATTTATGCAAGATTTTATAGAAAAATACAATTTTGAAGGACACAGTGCAATTTTCTATAAAATTGCAATTTGTATGTAATTTTATATAAAATTATATTTCGTAAAAATTTTCTAGAGCAGGAGCTAGAGCTAGTCGCTAAGACTTGAAATGTGGGTTGGTAATCAGAAAAATAGTAATCAAATTAAATAGTATATCTGAAGGACAAAACCATGTGAAAGTAAACAAGTTAAAGCTGTTCTGCAATTGTTTTACCCAGGTATATTTTTGTTTTGAAATTTAAAAATATTACTTGAAAAAATTAAAAAATATTTAAAAAACATATGTGAAAACTATGTCCATAAACAATGCAGATTCCTTTGAACCGATTAATTCATTACTTTTTCGTATTTTAAGTCATTGTTAGACATTTAAATAAATTACCAATTAACAAAGTGGGTTTAAATTTCAGTCAAGTCGGTTTTCGACTGCAATTTTCTTCCTTGTTTCTAAAAGAATTTGCTAAAAACACATCGCTCCGTGATTTGTTGCTTTTCCACTTCAACGATTTTCCCTATATAGAATGTAGTACAATCTATGGCGGAGGGTATATAGGATGCGGCTTTAATCAGATTACTTTCTCCATAAGAATTATGTTGTTTTTTCGAAATTGATATAATCTATAGCCTCGTTGGCGAATTCACTTTTTCACGGCGGTCAAGACCTCTATTAATATTGCTGATTGTAATTTTCCTTTTAATTTCATTATCAGCATCAATAACAAAAATATAAACTCATAACAAAATAAAAACACATAAAAAACTTTAAGTAAACTATAATTATCAACATGTTTTCATTTGTTTATTTTTGTGTAATAAAGATAATTCGTCTGCCTTGATGGCACCCTTTAGCAGTTTTGTAATTGAATTGTAATAAACAAGAAATACAATTAAAAAGAACAAAACGGAAATTTTGTTTGTTTTATTATCTACTGTCAGTCATGCTCCGAGACATTGTCAGGCTGTACCAAAATAGAAATACAAAAAATATATTAATACATATCCGTAATAATAATACAAAAATAAATACAGGGTGGTACCTTTTGTGATTTATTTATTTATTTAAATGAGTTACAAAACAAAGTAAATTTTTATTCTAATTTTACGGTCCAGGCGAAAGCCGTGTTACAAAGACCATATGCAAGTTTTTGCAGCGACAGACCAGAGCCTCTGGTGGGAATCGAACCCACGACCCCCCAACTCATAGGCGAACACGTTGCAAACTCACCTACAGGGGCTCTCAAACTGTGTGTTTTATTTTTTAATTATGATGTCAATTGGCTGCAATTTTACGCTACTAAAAATTCAATTCTAATAATGTCCCACATGTGGACCCTCCTCTTCGGACAAATGGAACAGATCTAGTCTTTTCTGAAAGTGCAAAATTTTAAGGAATAATTCTAGATAGGAAAATGTTATTCAGACTTAACGCACTGGAACGTGAAGGTAAGGCCAACGTCGCCTTATAATCCTGCAGGAAGGCGGGTCGCGGAAGTGCCTCTCTCCTAAAATCTCCATTGGATATATATATAGGTGTAGTTCGTCCGAATGAAGTTGCAACCGCTCTGGTTGCAACTTCTCTCGCCTATCAATGTTGAGGTACAAGATCTACGGTCACATGAGGATATGGTAACGGTAACGGACCGAGTGGACTATATACTAGGGATGTAACGAAAGTGACTTTAGCGAAAGCGAATATTGAGATATATTTCTTGCGAATGCGAAAGCGAATAGTGAAATCTGGATTTTTGCGAAAACGAATGCGAATAATGGTTTGACCCTTTAGTACCAACAAAATTATGGAACTAACTTGATAATTTTCCAGGATATTCAAGTATTAAGACTTTTTACCTCCTGTTACCACAAGGACAAGCATATTTTTCAACTATTTTGAAGAGAAGTGGAAGAGATTTTCATTGGTATTAATATCTTCAAAATGTGTGAAGCGAATACGAAGATATAACACTTTTAACAAATGGAAGCGAATACTGAAATATATTTTTGCGGAAGCGAATAATCCCAAACTGGGATTATTGTTAAAATAAATAAATGTTAACTGGGATAAATGTTAAAATAATGCGAATAATTCGCTTTGGCATATGCGAATGCGAATATTCGTTACATCCCTACTATATACCAACGGCGAACACCTTCGAGAGGAACTACATCACTATGATACCAGCCAGAGATTAATGGGTTGACAGAATACCAGGTAATAATAACCATCTCTACTTCTATACAGATGGTCCGAAGCTTGATGAAAAGGTTGGCTTCGGGGTACACTGTGAAGAACTTGGATATAGGTCAAAGACTACCAGATACATGCAGTGTCTATCAAGCCGAAATAATGGCAATATGCGATGTCGTCAAGTGGCTGAGTCGCAACATAGTAATCAACACTGGTGTTGTCATTTACTCGGACAGCCAGGCTGCCATCAATTCTCTGGAGGCCACATTCCTAAATTCACAAACAGCCCTCGACCGCCGCAGATCTCTTAACGAGATGGCTGAGTAGCTTAATATACACCTCATATGGGAGCCTGGGCATAGGGATATCCGGGGAGCAACAAAGCCGATGAACTTGCTAGAAAAGGAACGAAATCACAAATTCTCGAAGAATTTGCTTATATTGGTGCGCCACTATACACGTACAAGCTTTGGCTTAGGCAAGAGGCAATCAGGCAGTCCAATGAAAAATGGGCTGAAATCAGCATTTGAAGGGTAGCTAGAAAAATCTGGCCAAGATATGAACTGCGAAGGAAAAAAATGTCTCCTCGTACTAGAGAGAAAAAGATTGTCTACGTTAGTATCAGTTATGACGGGATACTGCCTGATCGGCGAACACGCCAGAGGATTTGGTATTGACTCTAAATAATGGATAGCATTGAGCTACACTGAAAAAATAAATAGTAATAAAACTAATGATGACACATTCTTATATTAAGTATGCTACCTCGGCATCAATTCAATGACAATTTTCATTAAAATAATGAAAATTTACAGGTTTTTTACGAAATTTTCCTTAATATAAAGTTTTTTGAATTTGAATTAATGTCTATCTAATCATTAGTTTTATGTACGCGCATCTTTAAATGTACTCATTTAAATTAAAGAAAAAAATCATTATTTTTGTGACAATCCGCATTATTTTAAGTAATATTTCAATACTTTTAAGGATTTTCTACATTAACACTACGATGTAGACATGTCATAGTTTTAATGCCGAATCGGACTTAATTAACAGTATGATATATTGGAGTAATAAATTTAAGGCTATGCTCCTCTTAAAGGAAAGGCTGTCTTGGTAATAAATTTTATGACTATTGTCATTATTTTTAAGAATACATACGAGAGAATTATACTATCTCTCCCTCCCTCTCTCGCTCGGAGAATCAGTTTTGTTTGGTAATGTGTGAATCAATAATTGTTATCGAATGCTAGAAGAGAAAATAGAGAACAGTTTTGTTGTTCGTTTTCTTTTAAATCGTCAGTTATTTACAAGCGATGGATGGAAACGGTTGTCTGTTTTCGGGACGCGGATTGTGAAAAAATTTGGTTGCTGTGAATATGTAAGTATACGTGCATACATACGTGCATATTGCACCGAAAATAATTTTAATATTGGCTGTTAACAGTTATTTTTGCTAAAGCATAGCAACAACAACAAATGAAACCGTCGTGTACATGTGTGTATGCATGTGGTTATGCCGTCGGCGTCACCATCGATCTCTGTGTTAAGGGAGTGCCTGTGTCATAGTTATTTTTGCTGTATGTTATTTATGGCGATGTACATGCGTTTTTGAAGGAGATCTTGTTTGTAAGTCCTGTGAAGGGATTTGTGCCAAATGGATGACAAAAATGTGAGTAATAGATTTTGTAATACTGAAAGAGACAACGGGAAACTGTTTAGGTACGTGAAAAATAATATTATTATCCTGAAATAAACATCTTATTGGCAATTACAAAATTAACAAAACACATTTTAATTGAAAGTATTTATTCATTAAAAATACCAGCGCATAATGCAGAAATGTAAAATTATTTTTGGCAATATAGCCATTTATTATTAATAATATGTTATACATATAACTATCTTTTTTAATTTTTTTAGTAAAACAATTTTAGAATGGGTCTTTTGTGAGAAGAGTGGCAAATTTTACAAAATATTTCAACGTAATATATGAACGGTTGAAATATTTCTCTTAGTTTTAAGCGTTTTCCAATTGTGATATAATAAAATTTATTTGCATTTTTTTTTTGTTTATAGCTAATTTTATTTGATTTATTTTCAGAAAAAAATTAATTATTTTAATTTTAGATCACGCAATATTTGAAGATAAATGTGATGAATATATGAAAAATGCAGTGCTGAATGCCATTTATAACTTGCAAAAAATAAGTGAGCATAAACCTACATGGGAATGTTTGAATTGAAAGGAAATAAATTTGGAAACAATATTTGTAAGTATTATGTATTTCTGAACAAATATATTTTATTTGAAAATCAAGAAATTTAATTTGGAACGCATATATTAATGTATTAGAACAAAATATATTTGCGAACTGACGTTCACATATAAAATACGTGTTTTCACACAAACAAAATTATTGTTAAAAAGTTTTCCAAATATAACTTATTTAAAAAGATTTTTTTATTTTTTAATTTTAGTTCAAATTTTTCCTTGATTTCGTGTTCATAATTGCTTCATAAGTACTTCATAATTAAACCTGCTGTTAGATTAGGCCCATTTGGTAGAATTTTTGTATCGTTTCCTTTATAAACGGTAATATATGTACACGGGGAAAAATCTGAATTTTTGATATGTTTGAATTGAAAGAAAATATATTTGGAAACGATTTTATTAAAAATTGTATATTTGTTAACAAATAAATGTTATTTAAAAATCAAGAAAATTTGTTTGGAACTAATATATTAATATATTAGAACATAATATATTTGCAAACTGACTTTCATAAATAAAATATGTGTTTACACACAAACAAAGTTATTGCTTAAGAAGTTTTCCAAATATATTTTATTTTAAAGAAGATTTTTTAGACTTTGCTATGTTTTTCGAATTTTAGTTAGTTTTTCCTAGATTTCGTGTTAAACTTTATAGTTAAAAATGTCTTTAGCAGCATTAGCTTTTGTTTTACATCAATAATTTTTAATTTATAAATATTTCAATACATCATTTTTTGTCAATCCATCAATGCATTTTATAGTTACGATTTAAGTTTTAATTGCATTTTATAAACATATAAAATTTATAAACAAAAATGCACTTTGATCTTCCGGAAAACAGAAAACTTGTCTTTAAATTAAGACATTGATTCGTTGCCAAAATACATAAATACAAATTAATCTGTGTTTCGGAAATATTAGTTTCAAATAAAAAAATAGTAGAACGGGAACATGTTTTTGTTTAGAACAATATCCTCCCAAACACATAGTATTTGTGTGTGTCAAATATTATATATTTGGAGTGTACACTAAACATTTGTATATTTCAAGCAGAATATGTTTGGGACAATATACTACAGAAGCGATTTTTTTCAGCGTGTATGTATATATATGGCCTTATAATTTGGTCCAAGGGATATTTTTGTTTTACTAAAATCAAAATAATAAGCGTTTTTGCTCAAAAATAATTGTAAACAAGCTGCTTTCTTTTCACGAAGTATTGAATAAAAATAAATATAAAATATTGTCTTCCATATTCATTTTATATGAAAAATGTAATGTTGACCAAATGGACTCTTAATCTAGGATTCGTACAGATTTGCTAATCTAACACCAGGGTTAAGAATGCCATAAGCAGCATTAGCTTTTGTTTTACAGAAGTAATTTTTAATAAGTTTTTGTAGTTTAGTTTGCTTACAAAACTTAAGATTTTAAAATCTAAGTCACGATTGATTTTTTTGAGAAAATTATTTTTGATAACTCAATTTATATGAAAAATGTCACTTTCGACACTTTCAAAACAATCAGTTTCTATTATTAATAATATCTTACATAAATATTTTTTTTAACTTTTAGTACAGCAAATTTTGTATGGATCTATTATGAGAATTTGTGTCGTAGAAGAGTGTCTAAATATTTCAATGTAAATTAGTATATTCCAAAGATTTTAATATGTCTCTTATCTTTCAACATTTTGTGACAGTTATATGATAAAATTTATTTTAATACTTTATCGTATATAAATCATTCTGTTTGATTTCTATTCAAATTATTTTTATTTTAGTTCGCGCAATTGAACTTTATTTGGATATATGAAAAATGCAGTGGGGAATTAAAAATTTACAAATTGCAGGAAATGAGTAAGCAACCAAACTATATGATATAATAATATAATATTTGTTTTATATAATTTCTATTTAAATTCCAGCCAAATTCTAGGTTAAAAATCATTAAGGTCGGTTCCGATAAAAATTGTTCATGGACAACAAATAGAGAAACGAATCCCGCTACAGAATCGATCGACAATACAATATTCGAATAAAAGTCAAACTTCATAGTGTGTTGGCCGATTTGTCTTTATACAATTACATATCGTTTTAAATTATAAAATGTTCAAGGTTATCCGTAATATGTATTACATTTTTTTTGTATTTTCCAACATAAAATATAACAAATAAAATATTTATTTAGAAAGATAAAGTGTTGTGTTATTGAATTTGTTGTATATGAATAGTAAATGACTTCAAAGAAAATGATTCATTTAAAAGAGTAACATTATAATCAATATAATGTAACGAATTTTCCATACATATTTAAAAAAACTATATTTAAATTCATGTATGCCTTAAATTAATTACCAGTATGTTCTTATAACAAGGACAAACATTTTAAATTTTATTACGATAATGTTTTAAATTATATGATATTTTACTAAAAATAAGCACGCGACATACTTAAATTTACGCAAAAATGTGCTTATTTTAAGACCAAACATAATTAGTTTTATTACCCAAAATTCTTAATTGTATGAAATGCATCTTCAATACAAGTACTATTCACGTCTTTAAATTAACTATAAAACCTTCTTATTTTTATAGCTATTGTCTTTGGCTCGAAATCATTGCCGAAATCTTAAACTTTACGAAAAATTCATTGATTTTCAGTACGCTTTTTTTTTAGTGTATGCGACTTTCCCGCTTTGAATAAACGACGACTGGACATAATGGGGATCGGCCTTTCTAGGCAGTCTAACAGTTCTTTCCGGTACCGATATTCGTACTATCGATAAACAGGTTTGTTTCGATTTGGGGCATTGTAGCCAGTGGTAACACTAGGAACCTAAACTGGTCTATGTTAGCTGACAAGAAAAAAAGGCTGCCACCCTAACCTAACATAAACCTAACCTATGCCTATTTGAAAAAATATATGGATAAATGTATAAATTATTACCCATATTGTAAAAGTGAGTAAAATGAAAAATCATTTTCATACAACAACATCGGCCATTTTTGAATAGACTTTGGGTACTATAAAAGCAAGCATTTGTATGGACGGGAATCGAAGTTATAAACCGTTAACTGTTTGTGCAAAATGGTCCATGTGTATAGAAGGTAACAAAAGGGCATGGCAACTTCGCCCATTTTTCATGGGACTGTAGGAGAGGAGAGGCTGACGGACATTGCTAAAATGACTTAAAATGGCGACTCTTAGGTCAGTCCATCGATGTGTTACAATTTTGGTTGGCAGCATCTGGTATATACCCTTGTTCACAATAGGGGGTATAAAAACAGAATTTTGTTGAAATTACACTTTACAAAATTTCAAGTTTTTCTACGGACTGGAATCAAAGTTATAAGCCGTTAACATTTTGTGCAAAATGGTCCATTTGTATGGGAGGTACTAAAAGGGGCGTGGAAATAACGCTCATCTTTCACGGGTGTATATTTACCGTAAAAGTATTAAACTCCACAAAATTTGAAGTATATGTATGGACTGGAATCAAAGTTATAAGCTATTGGGCATAGCGCCCATTTTTCTCAGGATTATAGCGACCAAGCAACTAATACTATGTGCGGAATTGTGAAAGATTCTGAGTATCAGTATAGAAGTTATGAGATATATTGATTATATCACTAAATGTTGACCCTTCGTGGGGAGGTACTCGAAGGAGTGAACCAACGGAGTCCATCTTAGACCTTGGTCTGACATAGAAAAAAATATTTTTATACCACCTCATATATAGTTAGTCATACCAGTCAGTCGTATAGTGGTCAGTCATACCGCCTCATATATATTAAAACATTGTTAATATTTAAGTAGCACAGGTAGACTCAAGCCTAAACTCTATGTCGTTGTATGTAATAAAAATTTATATTAATAAATAAATTGAATTGAAAAAAAAAATTAATCGGTTTATCCTGTCGAAAGTTCTCGTTCGCACCAACCAAAACCAAATTTCCGCCAAATATTCATGCGGCCTCTATAAGTATAGTCACTGCTCGACGTGTCACAATTTTGGCCAGCAGCAATTGAGATACATCCTCTTTAACAATAGTGAGGAAGGACGCTGAAAAAAATTTTTTTTTTGGATTTAAAAAAAATTAAAATCATTTTCAAATGTGAACGGAAAGTTTATGTTTGCTCTAGCTCCTTAATCGTACGTCGGGAGTTTGAATAACTTTTGATTGGATTGACGGAAAAATGCAATCTCCCTAAAAACATGCTAAGTCGGCTTAGCATGTTTTAGAATGGAGGTACCGATATAAAGAGTGTTCCAGCCAAAACGCACGATGTTAATTGTAAATAAAACAAAATGTTTTTAGAGAATTATGTTAACATTTTTTTGTTATGATAAAAGGATCTATGACAATTATGTGTGAAACAAAATATCGGCCAAATGCTGGCCACGGCTTCGGTGGCATACCTCTATCCGATGGTCCATATTTTCAATGACTCTAGTTAGGTTCAATGTCTTGTGGCCAGAAATTCAGAATATGGACCTGTACGGTATACATGTGGTTCCAATAGGATGGTGACACTTGCCACACAACCAACGAAACAATTTCTCATTTGCGAGAGAAATTCAATGGCCGTGTTATCTCACGTCGTGGCGATGGGGATATTTATTTTGGACTTCTTTCCTTGGGGATATTTAAAAAAAGAAGTGTACGTCAATAGGCCAAGAACACTTAAAGAGCTAAAGGATGAGATAATTCGACACTTTAAAGACATTGAACTCAAATTATGTCTCCGTGGCGAGCTTTTGGACGATATTTTGTTTCACACGTAATTGTCATAGATTGTTCTTCATAATTAAAATTATTAAGATAATTCTCCGAAAACTTTTTGCTTTATTTACAATTAACATCGTGCGTTTTGGTTGGATCACCCTTTATAATAATTATATATGGATTTGCTAAAGAAAAAAATAAACGTTGTCTGCAGATATGTCTGAATCCAATCAAATGCTTTGTATTCATGAACTTCTACTTCACGTAGTATTTGCAGTGGCAATTGCGGTCATAGTGAATGAAACTTTACCACCCACTTGTATCAGAAGATTGCCAAGCTTTAGTTTGAAGAGATGTTGCTGTAGGTCTTTAAATTAGGTCACCTGCATACCCCAAGGCAAACTTTGATATCCTTTAATATACACTGAAAAAAGACAGCGGCAATGATTTCGAGTCGAAGACAAGTAGGCTTTAAAGGTAGTACACTGCCTACTTAAATTAAAAATAATTTACTTAGTATTAAGAAACTCGTATTTATATTTATTGAATTGTCTTAATTTTAAGTGTCGAATGTACTTACATTAAAGATTGTTTGCATTTGTCTCGCTATCATTACCATTGTCTTTAAAATTAGTAAACATTTTCTTCTGTGTAGGGTGTCTCAAGCGAAAGTTTTCATTTCTTTAGATTTCTGCGAGAACGCTATTCCTTACGGCGCTTGTGACGCTTAAGCCAATCTTTTGCCTTTCTCTTTGGAATTCAGTCAGAGCTCATCTGAGTTTTAGAATAACTTTACCAGCGTCATACAGACAAAATGTCATTGTTTTTTTTCAAAAGAAAATTCTTCTTAATTAGAAAGATAACCTACATAAAAATGAAGAACTCTGCGGGAAATTGGACCGGTACAAAACTAAATGCGTGATAGGGATCGGGGTTCATATATTTGACGTTTTATGAATACAACCGGTATTTTAAATATGGACATATTCATGTAAAGGGTTTCCAACAAGAGGTGTTATTTTGGTATTCAAAGAAAGTGTCATTTTTTGAGATAAATGATCGGATGTTTATTTCATAATAAAGAGGAAGGTATGCCGTTAATAATGAAAGACAACATCAGCCAAATGGCCACCACGACCACGCTTACAGGACGATATCCTTTTCATGAAATTTTTAATAACCAAATCGCAAAGTGGATGCCCTATGCCCTCGATAGCCTGACGAATTCTATCTTTGAAGTCTTGAATCGACGCTGGGCTGTTGGCGTAGACCTTATCTTTCACGTGGCCCCAAAGGAAGAAGTCGCAAGGTGTTAAATCAAAAGATCTCGGTGGTCAATTGTGATCACCTCTTCGAGAGATAACACGGTCCGGAAACTTTTCCCGTAACAGAGCAATGGTTTCGTTGCTTGTGTGGCCGTCTTGTTGAAAGTAAACGTTGTCTAGATCAATACCATCCAACTCCGATCATGAAAAATCATTAATCATTTCTCGATAGCGCAATCCATTCTCCTGTTTCAACCTAATTTTCGAAAAAGTAAGGTCCATTGACCCCGCCGTACCACAAACCGCACCAAACAGTCACACGTTGAGGATGGAGAGGCTTCTCAACAATAACTCTAGGGTTTTCCGAGCCCCAGATGCGACAATTTTGCTTGTTGGCGTAGCCACCGAGGTGGAAATGGGCCTCATCAGTCAAGATGATTTTTCGATGATTTTCGAATTTTAATAATTTCAATGCGTTGTTGAGTCGGGTATCGTTCCATTTTTAGTAATGGCGTAGTTTCTACTTGTCAAATGTCAAAGAATAAAAGCTTCAAAAGTGACAGGTACCGAAATACCGGTTGTTCAAAATAACACCTCTTGTTGGAAAACCCTGTACTTGTCTAAAAGAATACATGCAGTAACTGACTCATCAATGTCAGACATAGCTTAAGTTTCATTTGAAAAAAATAAATGTATATCGCAACCAGTCCTCTAGTAAGGAATGGATAACCCAACTAGTCCTCTACTAAGAAGTAGATAAACCAAATAACCGCCTACTAAGGAGTAACTTACCTAGCTGGTTGTCTACTAAGGAGTAGAAAACTGTACTGGTTCTCAACTAAGGGGTATAGAGTATATAACCAAACTGACCACTTACTAAGGAGTAAATAACCCAAATGATCATCTACTAAGGAATGGAAAAATAACTGGTAAACTCCTAACGAGTAGATAACACAACTTGTCCTCTGCTAACGAGTAGATAACCTATCTGCTCGTCTACTATGGCGTAGATAGGATATCAAGTCGTTAGCATCTACTCCTTAGGAAAGTACCAGTGTGTTTATCCATTCCTCGTAGATAACCCAACTGAGTAGATAACCCAACTAAGGAGTAGATAACCCAACTGGTCGTCTACTAACAAGTAGACAGCCCAATTGGCCGCCTATTGAGGAGTACATTATCCTAACCGACCGTCAACTAAGAAGAAGATAACTCTGTAGAGCTGTCAAACTATAGATAGTCGCCTCATTCGATAGTTTCAATATTTTTCAACAAAACTGTCGATAATATCAATACTATCGAATAATTTGTTAAAGATTTTATAGAAAACTACAATCATACATAGTTTTCTACAAAAGCCAAGTTTTAAAATAAAAACAAGCCACGAAGATGTTTTACAAATTAAAGTAAAATGTAATTCAATAATATAAAAGAAAAACCACATTGCTAATTTTGTCCATAGATAAACAAAATCCAAGTTGTAGAAAAAAACAAGCCACGAAGATTTTTTACAAAATTAAAATATGTACTATTATTTAATTCAATAATATGAAAAAAAAACTCTATTAGGAAAAGTTAACTTGACATGAAGGTTTGGCGCCAAAGACGCCAGTCTTTCGTGTACTTTAAAATTTAGGGATATATTTGGCGCCAATCTTTAAATTAATGACAATATTGTTTTCTGCGCATATGAGCGGTAGAAAATCCGCATTTCTGAACCGAACTTTAAAAACTTTTAACAGATAGCAGTTTATTCAACCAAAAACGAACGTTGTCAAATTTGAAGAAAATCGGTCCAGATTTATATATATCCCAAGAATACACATATTTCTATAATCTGCATTTGAATCTAAATGCCATAATATACAAATTTTTGTACAAATCATTTCGCGGGACAATAGAAATATATGAAATTGCCTTATAGATGACCTACATTCTCGAGCCTATATATAGCTAATCCAAATTTGCTCTGTTACAAGTATGTAAAAAAGTATGTGAGATACTCCAGATTTGTTTCCACTTATTCGTTTTAATACCCTCACTGTGCATTTGGTTACATTTGAAGTAAATGTTTTTTACTTTCTGGCGCCAACAGAAGCTGTGGTATTGATGTATTGGATTTGTTAAAAAATAAAATAAAAAATACATTCAAAAGATAATTGTCTGGCAAGTACAGCCGACAGAGTAAGCAATTAAATGAAGATGCATCACCGAAGATAACATGTTCTGTGTGTCGCACCACACCAATTGTCAACCGGTTTCAGTTGTATTTCTGTAGGAAAATTTACATATTTCAAAATACCTCGTTAGAGGATGCAAGAATGATAGAGGTCTACACAAATGCAATCTGGAGATAACGGGCAATCTGGAATAACGGTATTCTATCAATATCAGAAAAATTTTTATCGACCGTCTCGGTCATGCCCTTTAGATGTGATCCCTACAAACTGGAGCCGGGCACTCGTCGATACAAAATACCTAATTTAAGCTGAACTGAACAAAGGCCATGGAACAAGACAAACATCGAGATTAATAAAATCCCAATTTAATTTTTTTAAATATTATTGGGAATTAAAGCACACTTTTAGGAAAAACGTACAGGAGTTATATTCGAATAATTCATTACGTTTTTTTTTTGTAAAATTTCCCCATTGTACCTCAGCAGATAGCCCCCTTCTAATTCGTGTCATTCTATCATCATTTCCCAACACCTGTTCAATTCACTTACATAGATTTCGGTAAATGGAATTCTATCACGTCTTAAAAATAACTGTATAAATGTCGTGTGTTTAACAAATTCAATTACAATAATCAACAACGAAGAGCAAATTGAAAATGACATTAAAACCTCATTGAATTGAATTCTTCAACGGAGTCTGTGGAATTATAAATGGAAATATATTTTTTAAATCTATAAACAAAGCAAAATAATAATGTGACTCTTGTCATCATTAACAACATTAGATATGGACTTCAAGAAATGTCTATAACATTTTCATTAAACTTAATTGTTTTTTTGTTATGTTGAGTTATTCTTAATAAAAATAGAAATTATAAAATGCCACACACTTTGCACAAAATAGCCGGAAAAGAAATATATTTTTAATTTGCTAAATTTTTCAGTCATATACTCCTCATTCAAATAAATTACTTTACTAATTGTAATCAGTTTGTATAGGCACCGACATGGATTTTCTCTAAGGAATTGGTCAATTTGTTTTGCATTTATAGACGAGCGAAAACATGTAGGCAATCTTTAAAATAATTTCAAATTCTGTCTGTTTATATTGAACCATTTGGCTTTAAGCCAAAATCCAAACATGGGACAAGGGAAATATTAGCATTAAGAGACAAAGACAATTGGCCCTGTCAGTGGCACGCGTACGGGTATATGTTGTCAGGTTCCAAATATAAAATATTGTCCAAGAGAAACAGTGATTTGAAGGACAATTTGTTTGAATATTAATCTATTAATCTAATCTATTAATCTATTAATCTATTAATCTATTAATCTATTAATCTATTAATCTATTAATCTATTAATCTATTAATCTATTAATCTATTAATCTATTAATCTATTAATCTATTAATCTATTAATCTATTAATCTATTAATCTATTAATCTATTAATCTATTAATCTATTAATCTATTAATCTATTAATCTATTAATCTATTAATCTATTAATCTATTAATCTATTAATCTATTAATCTATTAATCTATTAATCTATTAATCTATTAATCTATTAATCTATTAATCTATTAATCTATTAATCTATTAATCTATTAATCTATTAATCTATTAATCTATTAATCTATTAATCTATTAATCTATTAATCTATTAATCTATTAATCTATTAATCTATTAATCTATTAATCTATTAATCTATTAATCTATTAATCTATTAATCTATTAATCTATTAATCTATTAATCTATTAATCTATTAATCTATTAATCTATTAATCTATTAATCTATTAATCTATTAATCTATTAATCTATTAATCTATTAATCTATTAATCTATTAATCTATTAATCTATTAATCTATTAATCTATTAATCTATTAATCTATTAATCTATTAATCTATTAATCTATTAATCTATTAATCTATTAATCTATTAATCTATTAATCTATTAATCTATTAATCTATTAATCTATTAATCTATTAATCTATTAATCTATTAATCTAAACAATGAAACAATGAAACAATGAAACAATGAAACAATGAAACAATGAAACAATGAAACAATGAAACAATGAAACAATGAAACAATGAAACAATGAAACAATGAAACAATGAAACAATGAAACAATGAAACAATGAAACAATGAAACAATGAAACAATGAAACAATGAAACAATGAAACAATGAAACAATGAAACAATGAAACAATGAAACAATGAAACAATGAAACAATGAAACAATGAAACAATGAAACAATGAAACAATGAAACAATGAAACAATGAAACAATGAAACAATGAAACAATGAAACAATGAAACAATGAAACAATGAAACAATGAAACAATGAAACAATGAAACAATGAAACAATGAAACAATGAAACAATGAAACAATGAAACAATGAAACAATGAAACAATGAAACAATGAAACAATGAAACAATGAAACAATGAAACAATGAAACAATGAAACAATGAAAACAATGAAACAATGAAACAATGAAACAATGAAACAATGAAACAATGAAACAATGAAACAATGAAACAATGAAACAATGAAACAATGAAACAATGAAACAATGAACCAATGAAACAATGAAACAATGAAACAATGAAACAATGAAACAATGAAACAATGAAACAATGAAACAATGAAACAATGAAACAATGAAACAATGAAACAATGAAACAATGAAACAATGAAACAATGAAACAATGAAACAATGAAACAATGAAACAATGAAACAATGAAACAATGAAACAATGAAACAATGAAACAATGAAACAATGAAACAATGAAACAATGAAACAATGAAACAATGAAACAATGAAACAATGAAACAATGAAACAATGAAACAATGAAACAATGAAACAATGAAACAATGAAACAATGAAACAATGAAACAATGAAACAATGAAACAATGAAACAATGAAACAATGAAACAATGAAACAATGAAACAATGAAACAATGAAACAAGGAAACAATAAAACAATGAAACAGCGAATCCTTTAACCAATCAGTCCTTTGCTGAAAAGTGTCCCTTGTGTCACAGTGCCACAATTGCAGTTGTCAAAATGAAAATATATGGCATTGTTATACCTAAATATATGTGCCATTGAAGTTGATGAGAAATAGTGTCGTACACCCATCGTTATTCAGTCAGTGAGTCAGTTTATATATCTAATGCTGCCGCTGGGGCATCGGTTTGGGTGTTGTGGCATGAATGATGCACTGTCATGTGCAGCCGGTGGCCGCAAGAGATGGAAGTACATTGACACATACTACTTCGTATAGCTCAAAGCTGGAAAAGAGTACGCCCTGATGATGGTGCGATGATGATATTTGCCACTGACTTTGCCGCCAAATGACTCAAATCGTGTACAGACGGATCATCAAGCTATAGGAGCTCGGAGGGGTGTACTCCCCGACCCATCAACTTGGTGGCTGCTGTTGTTTGATATGTTGCAATAAAATATTTTCCATACTTCATCGTTTGATTTGTCTCACATTTGCAGCGCATCATCATAGTACTCGTACCAGAACGCGTGCTGACTTTTCGTCTAAAATTAAAAATAGTTTGTTTATGGGAAAAATTGTCAGTTTTGTCGTTTAACTGTGACAACGACAACAAAACATATCTGTGTATATGAACATTCTCGTATTTGCCAAATTACAAAACACCAAAAACAGAAAACGTCGTCCGTCCGATGCTTCGATGTCCGTCCGGCGCATGAGTTGCATGTAAAATTTTGTGACATCGCCGTCTGCTGTGTGTGGCACATTTAGTCATGTCTCACTAGCACTGGATGCAGTTAAATTTACAACTTACAAATTTATTTGTTTCGAAACGACAACATCAACAAAATCCTAACAACATCCCAGCACCACAGGCAACAACAAGAACATCATCATCATCGTCGTCAGCTTATGTTTTATGGGAAGAATGACGACAACTCAAAAATGCAAGAAGTTTTTAATTAAATTTCGGTTGAACAAAGTATGACAATGAGAAATGATGAACAACAAATTGGCAAGATAGCAGAAAATTGAAACATTGGATAATTTTGAGAAGTGAATATTCAAATCCTTGAGTAGAAAAAAAAAATAATTCAATTAAATATGAATTAAGGTAGATTAATAAAATGTAAATTCTATCATAACAAATTCAAATACAAGGTAAAACTATAAGTAAAGCCTACAAAATAGAAAATAATCGTGTTCATTTATTTTTCAGCCTAAGAAACATTTGTAAAAACAAACCAAAAATAATAATTTTATTTATATGAACCAGCATTTTTTGAGAACTTCGGTATGACACAAAAGTAAAAACTGTGGTAACTTCGGTCAGGCCGAATCATATAAAGGGTGATCCAAGTAGAGATACTTTTTTCAATAGCCTTTTTTGACAGATCACGTGAGAGTCGTGTCATGCTGTCATGTTATTTTTGTTAAGTATTGTTTGGCATTTCATCATGGAAAGACTTACGCCTGAACAACGTTTACAAATCGTTCAACTTTATTACGAAAATTCACGTTCTGTGAGGAATGTGCTTCTTGCATTTCGCTCAACTTATGGTCAACATAATCGAGTCATCGAAAATTGGACTCAACGGATGGCCCACCGGAAACGTTGTTCAGGCGTAAGTCTGTCCATGATGAAATGCCAAACAATACTTAACAAAAATAACATGACAGCATGACACGACTCACACGTGATCTGTCAAAAAAAGGCTATTGAAAAAAGCATCTCTACCTGGATCACCCTATATATGCTCCACCATGCATCACATTCAGCGCCATTAGGGGAAACATTGTAGGTGAAATTAGAGCTACGTCACAACTAAGCCCCATGTACGAATGGTTTCAAATCAGGTGAAAACTTTGAATGGAGACTAAATCAATATGTGGGCCCAAGAGCTAGATTATCGTGTGAGTGGCTCTCGGTAAACTTAAATGCAAAACACCAAATTTCAGCCCAATTACTTCATTCAACATATTAGGTAGGAACTTTTTATGGGTGGCTACATCTAGATGTGGATCAATGAGGTCCATTATTGCACTGAATAGTTCTGCGTAAAACTTAACATATTACCACATTTCAGTCATTCGGTTTGTATTTTTGATTTCAAAGGGATCAAGTAATCAAATAATCTGTGACTTTTGTAGGGTTTGTCAAATGGTAACCCAATGAGGCACATTGCTCCTTGAAAAGGTCCGGCATAATATCTATTGGGAAATTGCCGACTTATAGGCCAATCGGTTAATATTTGTGATCACTAAAGTGCCAAGGTGTCAAATAGGATGGCACCTTCGTGAGAAGGATATATTAAAATGTGGATCAAAAAGTAAGAAAATTGCAGTCGGGTAAACCGACTAAGTTATACACAGGCTTGGAGATGAAATAAACGTTGGAAAAAAGCGTTTAAGTGCACTGGTACCAACGTTATGAGCCATAAAATTTTTGGATGATTTGGCGATCTTGTGTGGGAGGTACCAGAAGGGGCATGGCAGTAATGCTCATTTTTTACCGGACTGTAGGTATTATAAAAGCACTACACTTAACAAAAATGCAAGTATTTATACGAGTATGCACTGGCATTAAAGTTATTAGCAGATAACTGTTTGTACAAAATGATATCTTTGTGTGAGAGGTACCAAAGGGGGTGGTGCTACTTCGCCCACTTATCTCAAGCTGATAGCCACAAAGTAAACTATTACTATGTGTGGACTTACAGAAGATTCGGAAATTTTAAGACAATCCGTTACTCCTTTCGAGAGATATCGTGCGCTCCAGCCAGACAGACAGACGGACGGACATTGCTCAAATTACTTAAAATGTCCTAAAACGGATTTCCACCGAACATACTTAGGGTCTTAGGTCACTCCTTTGATGTGTTACACTTTTGGTCCGTAGCAAATTATAAAGGGTTTTCCAACAAGAGGTGTTTTTTTGGTATTCAAAAAAGATGCAATTTTTTGAGATAAATGATCGGAGGTTTATTTCATAATAAAGAGGAAGGTATGCCGTTAACAATGAAAAACAACATCAGCCAAATGGCCACCACGACCACGCTTACCTTACCTTTCAATTTCATGAAATTTTCCATAACCAAATCGCAAAGTGGATGCCCTATGTCCTCGATAGCCTCACGAATTCTATCTTTGAGGTCTTGAATCGACGCTGGGCTGTTGGCGTAGACCTTATCTTTCACGTGGCCCCAAAGGAAGAAGTCCCAAGGTGTTAAATCACAAGATCTCTGTGGCCAATTGTGATCACCTCTTCGATAGATAACACGGTCCGAACAGCGCAATGGTTTCGTTGCTTGTGTGGCATGTAGCGCCGTCTTGTTGAAAGTAAACGTTGTCCAGATCAATACCATCCAACTCCGACCATAAAAAATCATTAATCATCTCTCGATAGTGCAATCCATTCACCGTAACTGTTGATCCAACCTCATTTTCGAAAAAGTAAAGTCCAATGACCCCGCCGGACCATAATCCGCTCCAAACATTCACACGTTGAGGATGGAGAAGGTTCTCAACAATAACTCTTGGGTTTTTCGAGCCCCAGATGCGACAATTTTGCTTAATGGCGTAGCCACCAAGGTGGAAATGGGCCTCATCAGTCAGGACGATTTTCGATTTTTCGAATTTTAAAAATTTCAATGCGTTGTTAAATCGTATATCGTTCCATTTTTAGTAATGGCGTAGTTTCTACTTGTCAAATGTCAAAGAATAAAAGCCTCAAAAGTGACAGCTACCGAAATACCGGGTAATTCAAAATAACACCTCTTGTTGGAAAAACCTGTATATACCTTCTTTTACTAAAGTGAGTGTATAATGAGGTGCTCTGCTCGAGTGAATGGTTCCGGATAAAATAATATCCGGATTGCCAAATTTCAGCAAAAACAACCTTTGGTACTTGCGGTTCTACAAATTCTATAAGTATTTTGTGAAGTAGACTTGTGGAATTTAAAATGATACAGAACACAATTGAACAACGTGTCCAAAAAAATAAAAATAATAAAAAAAATATTCTCCATTAAAATACAGTGTTTAAAAAAAATAATAATTATGTCTTATCTAAAAAGTTAAAACGCATCAAAAAAGATCATCCATAGCAGTGGTCAGAATCCTGAACTAATGATCCGGAAGTTGTTCAAAATCGAATCATCACCAATGAATTTAACTAGGGCTTTTCGCGACATATTGCTATTGTTTTGCTGTGAATTTGCTCCAGTTCTTAGAAAGTATTGTAAATGTTATTTTATGGAAGCTCAAAAAAGTAAAATAAAAATCTTTTTACGTTTTCTTCAAATTAATTTTATTTATTTTTTATATTTGGAAACTTTTTTATTTAATTATTCAAAGTGAAATTACTTGGTCTTGCAGTGATTTGAACCGGGTGCCCTAGCGCCGCATCCGCATAACATCACAGCTTAACGCGCACGGCCAAAAACGTTGCGTTAGCGTATGAGTATTTTTAGCAAAGTTGTGCAAAATCGGATCTGATTTACTGCTTTGGAAGCTCTCTTTATTATTCTGAGTATTATTAAGTTCTGCATAAATTAAAAGAAATCGATTCAGATTTAGGAGTAGCACTGATTTACCTCAGATTTAGCATCAAAGCGCTTTAGAAGACGTATTGTATAGCGTGATCCATTTCGATGTTCCCTACTTTTTTAAAGAAAAAAACACCGAAAATTCAAATTGAATGGGCAATGTTTATTATCATTTCAAAGAACATTCTTTGGCATTTATTTTTTGAAGATTATGTCTATCAAATTTTGGCCGCGGCTACGTCTCAGATGGTCCATCCGTTGAGTCCACTTTTCGATGACTCGTTCGAGCATTTCGACTGGTAACTGGCGAATGACACGCGTGATGTTTTGCTCCAAGGCCTGAATCGAAGCGGGTTTGTTCTCATAAACTTTAGACTTTACATATCCCCGCAGAAAAAAAGTCTAACGGTGTGATATCACACGAACGGCCCAAAACGTGAAATTATCTGCTCACCGAAGTGTTCTCTCAATAAATCCATTGATTGATGCGATGTGTGGGAATTGGCGCCGTCTTGTTGAAACCAAATGTCGCCGAGATCACGAGCTTCAATCTCAGGCATCAAATAGTCGGTTATCATGGCATGATAACGGTCGCTTTTGACGGTTACGTTCTCACCGGCATCATTTTAGAAGAAATATGGACCGATGATTCCACCGGCCCTCAAATTTAAGATCTCGACTTCAAATGCGCCAAGTCGTTCCATACGTCACACAGAGGGGTATTTTAACGATCTGGGCGGCCAAAATTATTTGAAGTAAATTTATGAAGCAGAATGTTAAAAAATTACTCGGTGAGGCGTAAAAAAATAATTGGCTAACATTTGGGGGGTGGAGGGGATCTTTTACAGCATTTGGAAGATAATACCTCAATTTTTTCAAGTTGAAAATGCTAGATATAAATGTGTACTAAATGTATTATGTGTAATAAATGTATTACGTTTATTTTAAATAAGTGTTTGGCATATTTTCAAAAAAACAAGAACTTACAACTTAATTATAATTGTTATTCAGAGTTAACTGAATTATTCGGACATATGGTCATCACTTGAGCATGAAGTATTTTCGTTCATTGTGTCCGCCATATGTTCGTGGCTGTCGCTGTGATCTGTCGAAACAAGCATTTCTAAACATTCCTTTGTGAAAGGTGTTGGTATTTTTTTTGGCTTCGACCTAATGCCCGTTAGCAAAGGATCGGAAGTTAGCAGCAATCTATTTATAACATCCCTATTGCAGGCCTCTCTTGAAAACTTTCGCGCATAGTTTTGACGGTATTGGCGAAAGTGTTTATTTCTGGCCTCAGCGGCTTCTTCGGACAGCTGACCTATAGGTAGTAGAGCTTTTTCAACCACAAGTTGTCCATGTATCAAAATTTTGTGCATTGTTGGAGACATCGGGTACCAGTGGTACAAACTAACATACATTTTTGCTGATTCGGTTGCATAGTTATTAAATTTTTCGCCGTCAATGTTGTGGCCACTGGAGACTGCTTCTAAAATTACTTTTAAACGAAAAATAAGGTTTCGGTCAACCCCCGTAATCTCTGCTGCCAAATCTGGATCGGAAAAAACGCCTGCTTGTGTTGCCGTCATTACTGTTGCCAAATCCAGGCTTTGGAACGTCCACAATTAGTCCCATTCGTCATCTAAACTCTTGCTGCATCTTTGCTTTTTGGGTTTTCACAACATCTTTTTCTATTTCGGTCCTTGCTTGCCATTTCTTCAGAGGAAGTTTATAGGACAAATGCAAAATACCCTCAAAGAACCGAATTCGAGCGTGAAGTGTTGAAAGACCAAACGTTAGCGAGCTTTCATCAATTTCACCAATTTTGTCCAAAATATTAAAATCTTTCGAAGTTTTCTTGCAAATGTAGCACCTCATGGTGGAGCTGGTGTTAGTAATTGCGTTACAAACTTTAGCATCGATCATAGTGAGTACCAATGTATGATGCACACTAATTGTAATTCCATTTAATTCAAACTCCATTTGAACCAAGGCGCTAATAGCGTTTTGAATGTATTGTACTTCTTGGTTTGTAACGTCTAACGACACCTTCACAAATTGAATTCGTATCGGTCGACAGTAGCGTGGTGAAGATGGAGTCGGGTTCTTCCAAATCACCTTTTCCGTTGTTGTTGATAACAGTTGCAATGGGACAAGAGAACTTTGAAAAATATAAGCGTCCGAATCGGCATCGCTTTCAAAAGCTTGCGTGTATTCAGATTGATTGGACCCATCACAACCCCATTTATAAATAAGCCGCAAACTCGAAATCTCACTCTCTTCTAAGGATTCAAGTACTTCTTGAAGATACTGCAGAAGTCGAGTGGCCGTGTGGTTCAAGAGATCCTGTAATCTTATCTCAGCAAAGGTAGCAGTAATTTTGAAAGCCCCCGGTGGAGGGTAACAATCTTTCTTAGCCTCTTGGAGATAGCTGTAGCAAGGGTAGTACTTACCGTGGCTCATCCTAACTACCTCGTACTGTTTTCGTGTAAGATTGCCTTCAACGAACATAGAAAGGGCTTTTAATACTGGCAACCGTCCCGTGCATTTCGAGTTAGATTGACTCTGTTGGTAAGCCACTTTATATTTGTGTGCGCGATTTGGCGACGAAGTTATGTTTTTCAGTATTTCAGCAGCATTTCTCTTTCCGTCTGTGTCCAACTTGATTTGCGTGGCTGCAACCAACACACGTGTGTCGTTGGATTTGCGTAAATCCTCTGTTTTGCGCCTTTGGGTTCTTGCGGAGGACTCTTCGAAACGTTTAACTGGGCGCCCAGCACAACTAACAGCACTCGGTATCGAAAAATATCCCGTGATCCATGAATGATTATTTTTCATAAAATCTTTGGGTTTTCTTTGGGCTTTAAGCCATTTTGCTTTAAATTCCCCTTTTAATTTCCCAAAACTACTGGTTACTAAAGCTCGCTTTTCTTTAGAAAAATTACCCAATTGCAGCTCACTATTTTTGCTATCGTCAATGTTAGTTTTATTTCAGACAGATTGCTTTTATCGGTAATTTTCAGAACGTCTCCACGAACTATGTACTTGATTTTTGAAGGACCTAAATTTGGAATAAATGTTTTTTTCAATATACAAAACAATATACGGTAAAGCAGCAGAAATTATGATATATTTTTCCGCAGAAGGTAAATGGCTATAAAACACAAATCCGCAAAAACCCGCAATTTTTTTTCCCATGTGCCCAATACAATGTTTAAGATTACATTTAATCACAGATTGAAGTGGTGGTGAGTGGTGGGGCATAACTTTTTGACCAGAGTTCGCTTTTGGTACCCATTGAAATTTACTAAAATACCATATTTTTCAATGCTGCTTTACTAGTAGGAATTTAAATTATAATTTTATTTAGCTAATTGGATTAAATAATATTTACCTGCTTTACAATTTTCCATTTTACTTATATGTTTCAACTGAATACAGCCTTCGCACAGCCTGCTTAAACTTTTACTTTACTTGAACGCAACAAAATAGTAAATGCACAATTAGCAACTAGAAACTTTGAAAGCGTGTAGAAAACGAATGTAAGCAAAAAGGAATGAAAAAATAACGGAATCTAGTTAAGCATTCTATTCTCTTTACCCTACAATCGGTAATTATTAAAAACATCGAATTTTGGCCGCCCAGATTGGTAAAATACCTGTCTGTGCGTCAGTCCGAGTTGCTGCGAACGGTGCCGAATCGACTCTACACGGTCTTCCTGTACACTCTCAGCTACGGCCGCTACATTTTCTTCACTGTGTGCTGGACGTGGTCTATTCGGTCGAATATTATCCAATAATGAATGCTGGGTCTTAAGATGGGTGATGGTGTTGCGAATAGTACGCTCAGTAGGCCAATTATGTTGACCATAAGTTGAGACCATAAAGTGCACGAAATACATTCCTCACAGAACGTGAATTTTGTAATAAAGTTGAACGATTTGTAAACGTTGTTCAGGCGTAAGTCTTTCCATGATGAAATGCCAAACAATACTTAATAAAAATAACATGATAGCATGACACGACTCACACATGATCTGTCAAAAAAAGGCTATTGAAAAAAGTATCTCTACTTGGATCACCCGTTATATATGAGCATAACTAAATTTGGCACCAGCAAGTTTATTGATCCAAGAATGAACTGTGCCAACTTTGAAGATAATGGCTTCAGATTTAGATATATATGTCCCTCATATATTCTTATATACAGCTGATAATCATAAAATTTGAGAGAGAGTAGTTTCATCATAAATAAACGGACATTTTCAAGTTTGAAGAAAATCGTTTCAGATTTACAATCAGCTGCCCCTCTCAATTTTGTATATATGATTTCTAAATGTCATATTTTCCATAGGATTTTTATGAATTTCAATGCACAAATAAATAAATAATTGTTTTTATGCCCTCCCTTCTCTGTGTTCTATAGAGTAGTACATTGCAGCAACGTTGCGTTATTGGCCAAAATGCTACTTTTTTGTTTCTTATCTAAATATTTTATGCTGCACAATAATAAAAAAAAATCACCCAAATCACGTTAAATGATTTCCCAACTCTACCGTCGGGACTGAGCGGGGCAGTCGAGACGCTATAAACGTTATTGGACATTTATCATAATCTCAAGTGCCGACAACATGTTGCTGTGATAAAAATTTATTCATTCGCTCCATGGCATCCAGGCAACTACGAGTACCAAACAGATGATAGCATTCAGGATTTTGTTTTTTCCCTCTATTCTGCATCGCAACGCAACATATGGCAAGAGAAATAGTTTTCGTGTCATAAATCATCACAGCAATAGAGTCATCGTTCGCTTTTTTTCTTCCGTCTATTTTCCTGAATAGTTTTAATAATATTGTAGCAAAAGAAAAAAACAAAATGGATGCGCAGATTTTTTTATGCATTTTTAAAATGACATGCTACCTTTATTGTTATTTTAAACTGTTATTGATAATAAAGTAACTTAAATTCTACTGCAACATACTATCAGAAAAAGTAGCTGATTTTAGAAATTATAAAATTATATTAGTTCATTGAATAAATATTAAAGCTAGTTGGAGTCAAAGACAAACTTTGTTTAAAATAGGTAAATTCCATGTTAAAACTTACAATACAATAATTATTAAAAAAAACTGTAAGCAATTACTCAATTCGAGCGGGCACGAATTTATAATAACCTCCACCACTAATTTCCAAGCAATTTCATTACACAGTACAGCTATTTTCAGCTGATTGATTTGGGACTCACTTCTGAGAATTGGACATGAAAGTAGCCCCAAAAATAAGAACTTCTGCATCATTCGTTTAGTCAAGTTGACTCAATTAATAATTTAATGGTCATACGATTTTTTTTGCTTAAGGTGGATTTTTTGCACATTTTCTATATTTTTCTCGGTATACGCTATGGATTTTCTCTTTTGTGTCTGAAGCTGAGTTGTATTTATTGAATAGGAGAAAAAATGCGGAACAAACCTACCCGAAAAAAGTGCATCCAGTGCTTAAAACCGCAAAAATGTTATGTTCTGTTTTATACGTATACGTATTAATATTGAGGCATACCAAATTTGAAGTCAATTGATTAATCCTATCGAAAATATTCTTGGGGTCTGTTTGGTCACTCCTTAGATGTGCTACACTTTTGGCCCGCAGCATCTGATATACTCGTATACTCTTGTTCACAATAGTGGGGTATAAAAACCGGATTATATTGAAATTATCTTAGTTCTACTAAAAGTGCTATAATTTCTACATTTATCCATAGATTTTCTTCAAATAGGCATTGTTCTCTTCGTTAGGATGCTAGCTTTTGAAAGATTTTATTCTCATTATCCCCTCACCTTAGAGAGGAGGGTATATATCATTTACTACGAATTAAAAGTGTAACACATCGATGAAGTGACGTAAGACTCTAAGTATGTTCGGCGGATATCCGTTTTGGGTCATTTAAAGTCGAATGAGCAATGTCCGTCCGTCCGTCTGTCTGTCTGTCTGCTGGCTGGTGCGCACGATAATTCTCGAACGGAGTAACCGATTGACTTCAAATTTGGTATGTGGTAATATTTTCTTCTATCTCCGGCTATGTTCGAAGATGGGCCATATTGGTCCACTCCTTCTAGTACCTCCCCCGCAAAGGGTTAACATTTAGTGAAATATTGATTATTTAATAAATTCAATACTACTTATTTGAATCCTCTGAAATTCTACACATAGTATTAGTTTATTAGTCACTATTACCTCGGGAAAAATAGGCGAAGTAGCCACGCCCCTTTTGGTACCTCCCACACAAATGGACAATTTTGAACCAAAAGTTAATTGCTTATAACTTTATTACCAGTGCATTCAAAAAGATTTGAAATTTTGTACAGTGTAAGGGTTTAATAGTACCTACAATACAGTGAAAAATGTACATTACTGCCACGCTCCTTTTGGTACCTCCCACACAAATGGACAATTTTGTACCAAAAGTTACAAGCTTATAAATTTAATACCAGTGCATACAAATACTTGAAATTTTGTGCCAAAAATAAACACCTTTGAACTTTAATACCAGTACTTACTTTAACGTTATTAAATGCAATTTAAATTGATAATAAGTAAAATAAAACAAAAAATAAATAAATTTACGAATATTTTTTTGGGACTCAATGTGACGCGATTAATAAGTCGGTTTACCCGACTGAACTTTCTTACTTGTTTTTAACATTCTAATTATTTTAACAACAGTTAGGAGGAGCATAGTCCCTTTTCCAAGTGAAAGAGATGTTTTATTTTCTCTCCAGAGTTGTCAACATCGGACGCAACGATGCTGAGGCAAGGTAATGTAAATATGTACCTGACGTCAATACTCGTATATCTGCCATTCGATGCGCCGACATTGCCACCTACGTCGGAATTACAACGTCAGGTGAGGGAATCCAAACACACAAGTAATCCAATAAAAGGGGACACGCCGTTATCGAATTTTTGAATCAAATGACCTCATAACTCTTAACATAGGAAACACTGCAATCTTTGTTAACACAATTAGGGAAGAAGTATTAGATATAACGATATGTTCAGAAAATCTTATTGATGAGATCCATGAGTGGAGGGTTTCGGATGAACACTCCTATTCAAACCACCGTTACATAACACAGTACAACACAAAAAAATAACAGGGTTCTGTCAATGGATTATGGTAGAGGAGACCAAAAAAATATATACGTATATCGGCGTTTTGAAAGATCACATCGGAATTTTATTTTAGGGGGGTTAAAGTTTTCCCCCCTTTGCTAGCTTGTGCAGAATATCGGTATATAAAACTATGTGTTCTGTTCATCTGAGGTGTAGGGTATCTTCAGCAACTTTGTAGCAAATGCTTTCCCCCATAACGGCGATTTTTGCCTATATTTTAACAAATCGTAAAAAACTCTCCTAAAAATGGTTTGGGCAGGGTTGAAATGTTCTACATGATGGCCATAACATTTTACTATATATGTCAGAACACACCAAAGCCCAAAACTTAACACAAACCTGCCAAATTCAAGATTGCCTGTTAAGGGTTTATTTAGATATTATATAGTGTTGGTACCAAAAAGGTATTTAAAAATTGGATTTTTCGGGGTTGATGTGAGAGATGCAAAAAAATAATGATTTTATTTTACAATTAAATAATATTTATTTTATATTAAATTATACTTCAGGGCTATAAACAATCTATTAATCTATCTATTAATAACGTATATACAAGGAGAAATAATTATTACATACATAAGTTCATTTATTTTTAATTCACTTTTCTTTTCACTCTTGGCAATTCGACGCCATTATCAAACAATGTCCAAAATAAATCTGTTATAAGAGACAAAATGCTCTTGCCATATCTGAGGGAACCGTTCGCCATGCCTTTAGACCACAACATCAAACCGATATAGCAATTTCGGCATATATGTTTTGGCACCCATGGCTCATCTGGAAAAACTTCCAGTTCAAAATAAATTTAATATATATCCTCCACTTTGCTCGTAAAAAATTAAACCCTATGTTCCAAAAGGATATGCTTGCCACAGACGTAGCAAAACCAGTCAAGTTTTCCCAAACAGTCAGTCATTATTATTCGTAGAATATTGTAAGAAAATAAAAAGATTAACTGGCTGACCCACGATGTCAAACGTTAACGTTCATAAGTAACGTGCCACTCAAAAGTTCCGTTATGGTCATTTTTAATGACAAAAATATAATGACAGAAATAATGAAGAAGAACAAAAGTACTCTTGGTAGTTGTTGAATAACAACCTTCTCTTCAGAGCTGGGAGAACCTACATATGCGAGGAATAACAAATTAACCCTTAACAATTTAGGCGTTTTTTTGGAGTTTGTGTTAAGTTTTGGGCTTTGGTGTGTTCTGACACATATAGTAAAATTTTATGGGCGACATTTTTGTAGAACAACCCCGCCCCACCCATTGTTAGAGGAGTTTTTTACGATTTGTTAAAATATAGACAAAAATCCCCGTTATGGGGGGAAGCTAGAGGGTTAATATATTCCACAAAAATATAGGCCTTAACATTTGCTACAACACCTCAGATGAACAGAACACATAGTTTTATATACCGATATTCTGCACGAACAAGCAAAGGGGGGAAAACTTTAACCCCCCTAAAATAAAATTCCGATGTGATCTTTCAAAACGCCGATACACGTATATATTTTTTTGGTCTCCTCTACCAGAATCCACTGACAGAACCCTGTTATTTTGAAAAAAGTTTGAAATTGTTGTACAGTGTAAGGTTTAAAATTGCACGGCCACCGCCTGACCAAATAAGTTTCCGTAATAAGGCTAAGACAGACTGGACTAATTCCGGAAATCTAATTGGAAATCGATTGGGGCAGCCTACACGCGATTATCTATGTGCAGAAGACATTGATATCAATGTAAAGAAGATAACCGAGGCCCTTGTAAAATCATTCGAAGATAGTTACCCACTTCGAGAAAGGAAATCTGCTTATGATAAACGCTGGATGACAGGACAAATTCGCTCGATTGGCAAAGATGTCCGCAGACTTTACAACAGAGCTCGACGTAAAAAACAATCATTATATTGGGACACTACCACAGAAGACTCAAAGAATACAATAAAATCATTAGATCGGCGAAACGTAACTCCTGGAGGCTTTTCTGTGAACAGGTAGACAGCGTTAACAGCATGTCTAAAATGAAAAAGTTCCTCTCAAAAACTCATGTCCAAACCGAAACACTGGTGGATGAAACGGGTAAAAGGGTGGAAACTATAGAGGATACCGTAAAGCTCTTGATGAAAACTCATTTTCCGACTGGTAATGCTGGACCAACAGAGGAACAGTTACAGAATGCAGCAAGTACCTATTACGGATATAACAGATGGTATGGTTAAAGAAGCGATAAAAATTTCTCTCCCTTTAAGGCTGCGGGACCGGATGGAATATTTCCAGCACTTCTGCAGAATGAGGTGGATCTAGTATCAACTCATCTGGCTGGAGTGTTCACAGCATTCCTAACCTATTCTTATACCCCAAAAAACTGGCAGGAATCAAGGGTGGTCTTCATACCAAAACCTGGCAAGGCGAGTTATACGACCCCAAAGGCTTATCGACCCATTAGCCTAACTTCTTTCCTTTCTTGACCATAACAAGAGTAAAATAGCGGATGACAGTCTAAAATTCAAACAACACGCCTATGTCAAATGAACATCAGTGGAAAGAGCTCTGCATGAGGTAGTGCACCACATAGAAGAGTCCTTCAGTAAAGAAATGTATACACTTGCTGTTTGCATAGACATTGAGGGCGCATTTAACAATGTACAGACCGATACACTTATGCAGTCCTTAGACGAGTTTCAGGTTGACCCGGCGCTGAAAAACTGGATCAACAATATGCTAAGGAATAGGTGGATTATTTGTGGGTCATATGACGTAAAAATTAGAGACAAGGTAAATCGTGATATACCTCAGGGGGGCATTTTATCGCCTCTTCTATGGGTTACGACGATACACAGTCTCCTAAAAGCCCTCACCAATGAAGGACTTAAACCAGTCTGTTATGCAGACGACGTTGTAATACTTCTATGGGGCTTTCATCCAAATCTATTATGCAGAAGAGCTGAAGAGGCACTTAACATAGCATATAACTGGGCACAACCAAGGGGATTAAATGTTAACCCAGACAAAACAGAAATATGTCTATTTACAAGGAAAACGAAGATCCCAAGTGTTACCCGGCCTCGATTCCTGAATAAGACAAGTGCTATAACTAAAAAGGTAAAATACTTGGGAAAGATCATCTTGAAGAAAGAGTTACAAAGGCCACAGATGTTGGTCGTTGTGCAGAAGAGCTATAGGTTTAAAATGGGGACTACGTCCAAATATGACTCACTGGCTTTACATGAGCGTGATTAGTATGGTGGACATCAATGGACAAGAAGTGCAACGTAATACCTTTGCAAAAAATTCAACGTATGTGCTGTCTAGGCATAAGCGGGGCATTTAGAACTGCACCAACAAAAGCGTTGGAGACTATACTGCACATCCAACCAATAGACATCCGTATAAAGTATGAGGCAGCCCTCACAGCAAACGTCTACAAGTGATGGGTGAATGGATAACTCGAGACCACAAGTCGTACCATCAGAAGATTTTAGAATCTCTAGTTGGTCACATTCAAACGCCAGAAATCTCCGACCGCATTCCTGAAGTGCGGCTTACAGCTACCTGTGATACGTGTGTGCCAGACAGATGCTCCTGGGAAAATGGAACTTATGCCCATGTGCCAGTGGGAACCAGCTGCTACACGGATGGGTCCAAGCGAGGAGGAAGGACGGGTCTGGGACTTTTTATTGATGAACCAGAAGTCGAACTTCACTTCCGCCTCCCTGACCATAACACTGTATTTCAAGCAAAAGTTCGAGCAATCACGGAGTGTGTGAACTGGCTCAGTAACACGACGAAGCCTAAATATGCCTACATGTTCACAGATAGCCAAATGGCGATTAAAGCAATAACATAGGAAAGGGTCAAATCCAGAACTGTGTTGGACTGTAAAAGAACGATAAATGATTACTCAGTCCATGGGTCAATTGCGTATTTGCTGGGTACCAGGACACAACGGAGTGATTGGAAATGAACGGGCAAGCAGCTTGGCTTCAAAGGGCAGAGAACTTCGAGTAATAAACTTGGTAAATTGGAAACCTTTCGCAGCCACGAAAAATGAGTTGAAGCACTGGGCAGTAATGGCTCACAAAACTGTTTGCAAAGATACTGTGGGGTGACCCAAATGAAAAGGAAACAAGGAGTCCTCTGAAGCTAAACAAAATCTTCATCGCATAGGACTAGCAGGAAACGACGAATGCAGGGCATGCAGGGAAAACATCGGAACGATGGAACATTTTCTATGTCACTGCCCGGTTTTCATACATGCAAGATCCCAACATTTCGGGTCCGACATATTACCAGACTTGACTCATCTCAGAGAATATGACTGGAAGATACTGAGAAAATTCGTGTCTAGTACCGATTTTCTGTAACTCGTGAGGTATAAAAAGATCATAAATAAGGAGCGCATAACAGGCCGAACCACTGGCTTAAGTGTATGTCCATGGACATGAGACGTTTAAACGTCTCTTCTCTTCAACCTAACCTAAGTAATGAAAGAGTCATTACTAAAATTTGTAGTCCTCATAATAATCTTAAAAAATAGGGTCCATATACTAAAGACACCTTGAAGAAAAATTTTTTAAAAAAAATTACCATAAAAATTTAAAAAAATTACCATAAAAATTTAAAAAAAAAAATTTCGTGTTTAGGACACTATTTTACACCTTCGACAAAAATTTTGTTGCATAGTGTATTAAGTACCAAATACAATTTGTTTGTCTTTTTCTACATATTTTAGAAAATAAATGCATTTAAACCCACAAAACTAGAATTTGTCGTTGAGTGCATGATTCAAATTCAAACAATTCAAATTCTAATTAATCCTGAACTTACGTCAGATAAAGAAATTACGAATATCTTCCTCATGACAGCACTATATCCGCGTAGCAGCGATATTTCAAAAGGCAATCACAGCTAAAATTCTTCTTTTGCATTTAGAGGCATAACAAGAAGATTGATGCCGATTAAAACTGTCCGTTAGTAAATCGCAAAACATTCACAAAAACACACCAAATCTTCAAAAACGTCTTTGTTTGTTCACAATTCTACGAATATGGAATATGGGTCGTATCGCAAACAAAATCATTAACAAGTAACAAAATAATTTGCAACGGGCCATTAGTGTAACATATCGAAGGAGTTGCCATAGACCTTAAGTATGTTCGGCGGAAATTCATTTTTGGACATTTTAAGTGTATAACACAATACAGCATTTTTTAGCTCATTGATTTGGGACTCAATTCTGAGAATTCGTCAAAGTATGAAAGTAGCCCCCAAAAATAAGAACTAATGCATCATTCAACTTGGCTCAATTAATAATTTAATGGTATATCTCTTTTATGTCTGAAGCAGAGTTGTAGATATTGAATAGGAGAAAAAAAATGCGGAACAAACCTACCCGAAAAAAGTGAATCCAGTGCCTTCAAAATCGCAAAAATTCATATTTTTACCATTTTTCCCCCATTGTTTGCTCAATAACTGGATTACAAATCCACAAATATACTGATTTTCTTTATAAACGTTATTTTAGACATAGTATTCGGGAGTTCTTGCTTTCCAATCTTTACACTGATATTGATTCCGTGTGTATTGCGAATATCAATTACAAAGGAAGCAGAAGTATTTTGGAAAACCGTCCTTTAATATAATGCCTTGTTTTATGTTGACAACATTTAAATCACAACAAATCTTGCATTTGTGTACATTGTATTTGATTTTCTCCAAAATTTCGCCCAATGTTTCATACGTTTCCTTCATAGTTGTGCTGAAACCGATTGGAATGGAGGGTTTTTTGTTTGTTTTGTCCAACAGCACAGCCTTCAAAGTTGAAACTGAACAATCAATAAATAAACGCCAGGCGCCAGCGATATAAGCCTTCAAAGTTGAAACTGAACCATCGATAAATAAACGCCAGACCCCAGCGATATAATCCATTCCCAATTTTTTCACTAAACATGGGATATTACGCCAGTAAGTTAACGTATTTGCTTCGTCGACAGAATAAAATTTCTGAAAATCAGTTGTCGTTTTCAGTATGATGTTGCGCTGACATTTTGCTGTGTGAGATTTCTACGCTTCAAAAATGATGTCAACATTTCGGATTTTTGTTGTGACAGTCCCATATTAGCCACAATGTAATCTAATTCGTTTTGTATTAGCGGTTGTGGTCCATTGTTTTCAATACCGGGTGTCCCATCTTCATTATTCACATTGGTCGGATTGGTGAAAACTTTTTCGGCTTGCAGGGACCAGGGTATGAAGCCGACGCGGCGCAAATCGGCGGCGCGCCACAACCGGCCATTTATTTCCAGCCGGCGCCGCCGCCGATTTTAGCGGCTCACATCGGCTGAAACTCAGCCGACGAACATTATTTAGTGAGTCAAATTGATTTATTTTATGCAACCATGAAAATTAAGAAAGTGACTACTAAGTAATACAATAGGGTCAGAAATTTTAATAAAGTTCATTTTTGCATACAAATTTATAAAAAGTTTCTAAATTAATCTCGCTATCATTTATTTAAAGAAATGCGTGTTTTGGTTTTTACGGAAAATACAATAGCTCTTGAGCGGCCGAACCAATTTTTACAAAGTTTACGTCGTTCTAGAGAGAAAACAACAGGCGGTATGTCATTCACAATAAATTCTCTTTCACAACAAATACTAAGTAGACATTTATTGAACTGATTTTCGACATTAAATCTAAATTTCCTTAACTTTTCTTAAATTTGTGTGTTAATTTTAGGTTTTGTCATCTAATTGTAAATATCTTAAAGCGCCATTATTGCCTGAGATTGACATTAGTGCGCCATCGTCTGTTGGAACTTTGTCGGCTCAGCCGATTGTTGAAATTTGATCGGCTAAGCTGATCAGCCGCCACCGCCGATCGGTATTTTTCAATGCGCCGCCGCCGCCAATAATTTTGGTCGGCTTCATTGCCTGGCAGGGACACAGTATCCAGACGCGGAGGTATCAGTAGCGCGTTGTACTGGAAGTGTGCCAGTAAAAGCGGGAATGTATACTTTCTTAAATTTGTTTTTTTTGTTCAATCCATAACCAGAATTTATGCCTGCGTAGCACCTTTCGACGTGGATTATCACGACAAGAGTGCATCGATGAACTTAAATCTTTGTATGGCGATGAACCATCCTATAGCACTGTGAAAACTGGTTTAATGAATTCAATCGTGGCCGACGCTCGCTCAAAGGTCGTCCAAAAACGGCCGTTGTGCCAGAGAAAATTGATGCCGTACGTGAACTGATAATGCAAGATCGTCATGTGCACGGAGAAAAAAACAGGAACAAAATATGTTTGGGATCAAAATTTAAATAAAATATATTTTGGAGCAAATATTTTATATTTACATACAGGAAAAAAGTTGTAATATCTCTCTTATCAATGTTATTTTTTTCGGAGTTTTGGTGCAAATTGTCTTTACAAACGGGGAAATATTTAAATCGCCTACAGAACTTGTTTTCCTACCTATAGGCAAAAAGTAATTTTTCACAAATATAATATTTTTCTAGAAAATATACTACAGAAGCGATTTTTTTCTTAGGGTGAGATATCGTGAGATAGAGGCATCCTTGGGCATTTCTTCCACCAGCATAATTCGATATTGCATGAACACCTGGCCGTAAAAAATGATTGTTCTCGTTGGATTCCGCACAATTTGACAATCACTCAAAAAAAGGCTCGTGTCGATTGGTGCAAAGAAATTTTGAAAAAATACGATCGCTGTGCTTCGAGATCGTCACAGGTGACGAATCTTGGATCTATGCGTATGAGCCCGTAACAAAACAGCAATCGACCGTGTGGGTCTTCGAAGACGAGCCAAATTCAACGAAAGTGGAAGAAGCACTTCGAAGCAAATGGTCGCCTGTTTCTTCGGCAAATCTGGTCATGTGGCGACTGTTCCGCTTGAGCAACGTAGGGCGGTCAATTCTGAGTGGTACACCACAATTTGTTTGCCTGAAGTCTTCGCAGAAATGTGAAAAACGAACAAGAGAAGACGAATCATTGTGCACCATGACAATGCGAGCTCTCACACATCGGCTCAAACCAGCGCCTTTTTGACCGGCCAAAACGTCGAATTGATGGGTCATCCGGCGTATAGCCCTGATTTGACACCCAATGACTTATTCTTATTCACTCACATCACGAAAAAACTGCTTAGTCAATGTTTTTCGACGCCTGAAGCAGCTATCGAAGCGTTCAAAAACCATGTTTTGGAGGTGAATTTTCAACACACTGTAACCAAACCAATTCGCGCTCAAATGTCAAAACAGTCTGCGTGAATTTATGCTAACAAATTTCATACTTTCCAATGGAAGTTCCAGTTTTCATCTGGCAACACCAGCATTGCCAGGATATAAATAGCAACCCTCGTACTAACATCATTTATAACTTTGTTAAGGCAAAAAAAAATTTCAAAACATTATAAAAAAATTAGGACTCATAAATGTGGGTGGAATTTCTGTAGAAAACTCAAGCTTATTCATTACAGGTAGCCAACGGAAAAACACACATCAATAAAAAAGTCAACTTCCCTTTTCTCACTTTAATTGACTGTGAACGGATTAGTTATCATGAAGGAACAAGAACAGCAATTCAGCGTACACGCACACCTGTGTTTCTATGTTCTGCATTTTCAATATACCATTTCCTATAGAACATTGACGAAACATCCCAACGGTATTGTAAATAGACACTTCCAAAAAAACAGTATATTTGTGGATTTTTAATCCAGTTATTGAGCAAAAAAGGTGAACAATGGGGGAAAGTGGTAAAAATTGGGATTTTTAAGACACTGGATGCACTTTTTATACCCTCCCTGTGTAACCTAAGAAAGCCACTAGACTATAGACCTTAACAGAGAGTAATCCTTCAATAATGCCGACTAGACCATGCAGAGCGGTTTCGGTGGACTTACCCTTGCTGTAGGCATTCTGTTAATTGGACAGTAGCCTGTGATCAATCTTTTTTTCGTTGAGTATAATCTTAGGCCGGCCTTGGTGTCGAGATCCTTGGGGGATCCACTACAGGGCAGAACTAGAAATACTGGTTCCGGGCTTCGTAGAGTGTGCCCTATCCATCTCCACTTCCTTCTAACGATTTGCCTTGTTATAGGTTCTTCGTTTAACCCCTTATGAAGATCCACATTTGAGGTTGTGTTTGGCCAAAATATTCCACATATTATTCTAAGGCATTTTTTGATAAAACTTTAGAGTTTTTGGGCTTTATTTTTAGACATAAGCCATATTTCGCTTCCATACAGGAGCTTGGACTTTGCGCATGAATTAAAGATTTTAAGTTATATCTGCGTTGCCCTCCAGGTTTTCTTAAGGCGACCGAAAGCCGATCTAGCATTCTTAAGCCGATTGGAGACGTTGTCAGTAGACATTATGCATCCCAGGAATGGAATGGTCTGATCTTCGATCGTAAAGCTGCTGTCGGTACTGTTGTTTATGCGCATTGCAAATGTTTTACCAATAATCACCTCCAGATCTACTTTTTTGCCATGGTAACCAGTTCATTTAGTTTGTCCTGAATGTCGGAAAATTTGTGGGACAGTAAGCTTATGTCGTCCGCTTTTGGGATGAAAACAGCCACTGCCTGCTGCTCCGCCGGCGAGACTTTATCTGGTCCTGGCGACTTTTAAGGGTTAAAGCTCTTGATAGCCCAATGATTCGGTTTCGCTGGTTACCTCTGATGGCTGCACTTCAAAGGAATCCTCAATTGAAGTATTCAATGCCTCTTCAAGAGATCACCGGAAAATGTGTATACAGAATCACTCCCAGCGATAACTCACTGGACGTAGTCCAAGAACTATCATTTTTCTTGATATACCCAATAGTACAATGTGTTGAGGCTTTATAAGAATATGCAAAACGAAAAAAACTTATTGGTCTATGATTTGGTTTTTTACCACTTCAAAGATATTTCCGGTCATAGAATTTAATATCGCGTGTTTTTTTTAGGGGTATAGAACTTCGAATTGAAATAAAACACAAGAAAATCGTTTTAAGGTCCATCAATTTGGCTTTATTGGAAGGATAATTTTATGTCATTAATGTTTAAATATGATTTCGGGCATGTGGCCGCCGCGGCTGGCTCGAATAAAGCCAATTCTACAGGTCCAATTTTCAACCACTTTTTCGAGCATATGGGGCCGTATGTCGGCAATAACGCCACGAATGTTGGCTTCCAATTCCCCTAACGTTTCTGGTTTGTTGGCGTAGACGAGCGACTTCACACATCCCCAAAGAAAATAATCCAATGGTGTCAAATCACACGATCTTGGTGGCCAATTGACAGGTCCATTCCGCGAAATTATGCGCTCATCGAATGTTTCCTTCAATAAATCGATTGTGACGTGCGCTGTGTGGCATGTAGCGCCGTCTTGTTGGAACCACAACTCATCCACATTCATGCCATCCAATTCGGGAACAAAATAGTCGGTTATCATGGCTCTATACCGGTCTCCATTAGCTCTCCACAGCTCCAATTGCTGTGCACGGTGGCGAATCGATTCATTCGGGTCCTCTTCAACACTTTGCTCTACAGCGGCAATTGTTTCTTCGGTGCGCACTGTTCGACGTCTCTGCGGATGCGTATTATCACATAGAGTAAACGTAGTGCTAAAACGATCCATGGTTAACCGAATTAATTGCTCTGATGGACGATTATGTCGACCATAAAATGGACGGAGCGAACTGAACCATTATTTTCGAAATAAATTTGCACGATTTGCAAGCGTTGTTCGTTTGTCAACCTGTTCATGGTGAAATGGCAAACCAAACTGAACATAAATGACATTAGAGTTGCCAGATTTGACCACAAAATGCCAGTTTTATCTCTATTCGAAAAACAAAGCTGTAAAAAAACACCCGTTACAATCCATGGTGGAGAGTATATAAAAATCGGCCCTATCGAGATTACCACGGATCTTACTTGTTTTTTCTTTAATATTATTGATCGACGCAATTTCAATTTGTGACGTGATTTTACAAACAGCCTAATGTGTGCAGCCAGACACATACTCGTACATACATACATAAAACACACTCGCTCGCATTCGCGTATTAACACAATTTGCATTTAAAGCCATTTTCAAATGCTGACAAATGGTTAAGAAATCGCAACAGAATTCGCAACGATGTTACGTTTTTGCGTTCTTTATTTGATGATTTGATTGTGCGACACATTTTTGTGGTCCTTTTGGCAGTCGCTTTCCGTTGTTATCCTCATCGGCGTCGTCGATGGTGTTGATTTGTTGTTATCCTTCTGAAAAGCAAGTACTCACAAACACACACACCAACACCCAAAGGATATCCAGAGAATAAAAACACCATCTAATGCCATACAATCAATATCGAAACAAAATTGTGGTCGTGGTGGTATGTATGTGTATATGAAGGCATGAGAGGGTGTGGTGTTTGTGCGTATGTCTGTGGGTGTGAGTGATTGAAAAAAATTGCGTAAAATTGCAAATTTGTATACAAACGACGTTTTATCGCCAACAACATCACTCTGCCATTTTCAACAACAAAAGAACGAAAAACTGTGCCACCATTGCTTTGTTGATTTGGAAATATCCCGCACAGGATTTAAATTGTTCACAGGAATGAAAGGACAATGAAGGTAAGGGACAGTGGTTTCGAAAACAAAAATGGGACAAATGTAAAGTTGCAGTCAAATTGATTAGAAAATGTGTCATTTTTGGCTTAACCAAAGATATTTCAGAGCGATCTCTATATGGGGCTATATCAAAAGATAACACGATATGTACATTTTCGTTCTGCAGCATTTTAGAATTATTATTAAAACATAATCTACATGTGTAGAATTTTAGTAGAAACAAGTAGAACATTTCAGTCGGGTAAACCGACTAAGGGATACCTTCACTTTGTGAGTAATGTTATAGAAGTAATGTTTCGGTCGGAGATTCCAGAACGTTGAAATAAAGTTGTTCGTTCTGTGTCAGTCTACAGCACAGAGCGACAAAAGCGCTCTTTTTCGCCCTCTCAGAACGTGACTATATAGAAGTGAAACTATAGACGGCCAATAGTTTATACTCAGTTTTTTATTTCGTGATAGTTTGTCCATTTTACAGGTCTTTTAAAATTTCAAGGATAACAATTTTGAAATATTTTTCTTTGCACTTATGTGAATTGATAAATATGCATATCAAATTAAAGGGGGTAATTCCTGCTATTCATTAAAATTTTTGGAATAATTTCCAAGGACGAAGGATATTAACAAATTTCGTTCTAATATTTTACCCTTGAATATCCATCATAGTTGTGGGTCTAAAAGTCTGACTATTCATTACAATTTTTGGAATAATTTCCAAGGACGAAGGATACTAACAAATTTCGTTTTAATATTTTATCATTGAATATCCATCATAGTTGTGGGTCTAAAAGTCTGACATTACTCAGCAAAAAAGAAATTACTCAGCAAACCAAATCATAAGTATGAACATTTTTTCGACATATAATGAAGTTCTTCTAAATAACTTACCAAAATGTAAGTTATTAACGCTACACTCAAAACGATTGCATGTAAAAAACAATTCTGAAGTGATAAAATATTCGGCAATGTAGGTCCTAGTATTAAGACACACAGCCATGACGCTACATCATAATTTTAACCAATTTTCTTCAAATTTAGTATTGTCAGCTTGTACACGGGGCAAAATCGCCTTTTTTGATATGTTTGAATCGAAAGAAAAAATATTTGGAACACAAATTTTTAAATGTTTTATATTTCTGAGTAAATAAATTTTATTTGAAAATCAATAAAATTTACTTGGAACGCCTATATTAATATATTACAAGAAAATATATTTGCAAACTAATTTTCTCAAATAAAATATGTATTTATATACCAATAAAATTATTGTTTAGGAATATCTTCAAATATATATAATTTAAGAACGATTTTCAAAACTTTGTTGAATTTTTCTAATATCATTTTTAATTTTTCCTTCGTTTTGAATTATTTCTCCCAGTCAAAAATACCATTAGCAGCATTGCATTCTGTTTTAAGGGACTCATTTAAAATTTCTGGGTATTTCATGTCAGCATTTTTTTCAATCCTTCGAGTAAATAAATGTTATCAAAAACTATACGATTTCAATTAAAAATTTCTACAAAATTATCATTAAATTACTGAAAAACTTAACACAATTAAGGTTCGATATTTTCGGAATACTTAAATATAAATACATTTTTGTAAGTAACCGATTGACTTCAAATTTGGTATATTTTTCTATCTCCAGCTAAGTTCGCAGGTGGGCCATATTGGTCCACTCCTTCTAGTACCTCCCACACAAAGGGTTAAAATGTTGTGAAATATTAATTCTTTAATAACTACTATACTACTTATTCGAATCTTCTGAAATTCCACACATAGTATTAGTTTATTAGTCGCTATCAACTCGAGAAAAATGGGCGAAGTTGCCACGTCCCTTTAGGTACCTCCCACACAAATGCACCGTTTTGCACCAAAAATTAACAGCTTATAACATTAATAACGGTGTATAAAAATACTTGAAATTTTGCACAGTGTTATGCTTTTATATTGCCTACAGTCCAGAGAAAAATGGGCGTTGTTGCCACGCCCCTTTTGGTACCTCCCACACAAATGTACCATTTTGCACCAAAAGTTAACAGCTTATAATATTAATACAAGTATATAATAATACTTGAAATTTTGTACAGTGTAATGTTTTTATAGTGCCTATAGGCCTGTGAAAAATGGGCGTTATCGCCACGCCCCTTTTTGTACCCCCCACACAAAATGGCCAAATCATACCACAATTTAATATCTCATAACGTTTATACCAGTGCACATAAACGCTTAAAATTCGGCGCAGTGCAATGAATTTAAAGTATCTACTGTTCAGCGAAAAATAGGTGTATTTGTTAAACCCCTTCTGGTAGCTCCCACACAAATTGACAGAATAATTCGTGTAATATTCAATATTACATTACCCACAAAGTGAGGGTATACCTTAGTCGGTTTACCCGACTGAAACTTTCTTACTTGTTTTTTGTACTTTATGAACAAAAATGCGGCATTCGGCCAAATTCGGCTGATTTTGTAGCATTCGGTCGGGCTCTAGTTATCTATCTATCTATATATATAAAAATGAAACGGTCCATCTGTGTAATGGCATCACGTCAGAACGGCTGGAGCGATTTGGATGATTTTTTTTTTATTCGATTCTAAATTTTCACGAGATGGTTTATATAGAAAAAAAAATTAATTGGACAAAGGGGCGTGGTACCTCCCATACAAATCGCAGGTTAAAAATCCGATATTTCTGCTCCTATTATAGGTATTTGAACAAAATTTGGTACATCCGTTTAATGTATGCGTTCCAAGCTTTACTCCAAATATGGGCGGGATTGGACAAAGGGGCGTGGTACCTCCCATATAAGCCTAATTTTGAAATTGAGATATCTTGCACAATTTATTAGCGAGAGTGCTATAATTTGGTGTACATGTATCTGATAGCAGTCTACGTGTTTGGTCCAAAAATGGGCGGGATCGGACCAAAGGGCGTGGCCCCGCCCCTGTATGCCAAATTTTAGAATTGTGATATCTTCAACAATTTGTTAGCGTGAGTGCTGCAATTTAGTGCATATTTATCCGGTGACAGTCTACGTTATCGGAAAAAATGGGCGGGATCGGACCTATGGGCGTGGCCCCGCCCATATAAGCCAAATTTTGAAATTGAGATATCTTAGACAATTTATTATCGAGAGTGCTGCAATTTAGTTCATATGTGTGTATCCGGTGGCAGTCTACGTTATTGGTCCAAAAATGGGCGGGACCAGACCAACGGGCGTGGCCCAGCCCATATAAGCCAAATTTTGATATTGAGATATATTACACGATTTGTTAGCAAGAGTGGTGAAATATTGCGTATATGTACCTGGTGGCAGTCTACGTGATTGGTCCAAAAATGGGCGGGATCAGACTAATGGGCGTGGCACCGACCGAGTGAATCAAGTTTTGAAATTGGAATATCTTGCACAATTTGTTAGCGATAGTGCTGTAATTTTGTGTATATGGTCCTGGTGGTTGTAAACGTGATTGACCCAAAAATGGGCGGGATCTGGTCACTGGGCGTGGCCCCGGCCATATAAGTCAATACTTTAAATTTATATATCTTGCACAATTTGTTAGAGAGACTGCTGTAATTTTGTGTGTGATATATCTTGAGGAATTTGTTAGAGACATCAATGTAATTTTGTGCATACATATTTGGTGTCAGTCTACGTATTTAGTCCAAAAATGAACGGGATCGGAAATCTGAAGTCTGGGGCAACGAAGTGGACCGGGTCCAGCTATTGCGCTCGCGCATTGGTAAACCATCCGATCTTTATGTATTCGCACCAAGTGGCAAAACAAAAAATGTAGTATACAAAAGAGCACTTCAATAAAGAACAAATAAATAATAATTATTACAAAAATAATATCTTTTTAATCGGAATAATTTTGACGTGGGCAGCGAAGCGCACCGGGCTCAGCTAGTAACTAAATAATATTAACAGAACTTATGAGTATTAATTATATTCTAGACCCATCGTTATTATTATTCAAAGAAAATCGCTTCACACATTGATATAGTACCAATATATCGCACCTGTTCCACAAAAGGGTAACAACTTAAAATTTATAAATTTTGCTTTTTTGTAAGAAAACAACGTACAATGGCAATTTCTGCCCGCTGCAAAAATTGTCCATTGATTTTTCTCCTTTTTCATAAAAAAAACCGTTATGACTCTCTCTGTGTTTTCAGAATGACGTCTTTAGATTCAACTAAAGAGTTACAATTTGAATTGTTTCCAAGTGTTTAAGCAAACGGGACCGTTGATTTATCAACTAAAGAGTAATATTTTTAGTTGTCCCCTTTTCAACCTATAATCAGAGTAAGATTTTTCAGTTAAAAAGGTACAACTCAAAATAATACCACTATTTATATACAAACTTTTTGCAGGAAAAGAGTAACAACTAAAAAAAGTTGTTGTTTTTCTATAATCATTAAAAAGACAATAAAAAATATAGCGTTATTATTTTTTCTATGATAGTTTCTTGCAACGGCATATTCTTTTTTTTTTTTGTAATTAATATTATCAACAGTTTTTGGCGTCTACTGAATTTTTTTAAATTTTGAGTTGTTACGCTTTTGTGGAACGGTGCGATATATGCTTCATTCGATTACAGCCGTATTTGAAATTTGTAGAGGGAAGTTCCATCATTATTTATTTTACATCCAGAGCAACAATATATCGTCATCAGGGCGTATTATCATATTTCAAAATTTTACAGGAGAAGCAAAAAACTAAATAAAATGAAAAATGTTGCATTACAATATGTGTATATCAGCATTAAGCTTTGTGTTCAAAATGTGTTCAAGTTTTACTATAACAAAAAATAAATATTTTTATAAAAAAGAAAAAATTTTGAAACCTAATTTATCTTTGTGTTTACTTTTTTCGATCAATGAACTAGTAAAAGTGTTAGGCAAATTTAAGAGAGATTTTACAAAATGACTTTTCCTTTACCAGTTTTTACTTGACGAGTGAATGTAGTAACATTCAAAATATTTTGGAAGGCATATCAAATATACTTCAAATAGAAGAAGTCTTTCAGATCTTTCTAGATTTTTCAGATATACGTTTGTACACCAAACATGTTTAATTTCAGACCATTTTTTAATTATTTCTCTTTTGCTCGATTTAATTTTTAAGGGAAAACTCTATTTTTACACTGTGCTCATACTTCCAACTAAGTTGTACAATAAATGTGTATCTGTTATGTTGCACAATAAATCGTAAGCCGAAATCAAGCCGAAAAGCCGCCGCCGCCGACCCATTATTGGACAAGCCGCCGCCGCCGACAATTTTGCCTCGGCTTCGTTCTCTGGTCTAAAATAGCACACATTTTTGTATGGTAGACCTTAGAAAATACACCTCTGTATCCTTTACACTAGCGGTGGCCAAAAATCAACCCTGGGTGGTTCAGCTGAGCTGATCCAACACTCTCATTTCTTTCTCTCTCACGTCTCTCTCATTGTGCACTGATGAATTTTTCCATCTTAGCGAGCTGCCAATGTTGACTTCTTTATGCTTAAAAATGTAAACATATGTATACAATTTTATTATTATTTAATTGTTTTTACCATAATTATATTTATATCTACTTATTTTTTACTTTTAATAACTTTTTTTTTGTCATTGTTCCTATCAGTCGACAAATAAAATAAAGTGACTCGATCTGACATTTGTGTTCGCCCAGATGACAGCAAAGAGAGATAGAGAAACCAACATTTACACTGAAATGATTACGTTTTCGTACGAGTTCATTATCGTGCGACTTGCCGTTGTGATGGTAGTTAGTGAAACCCAAATCAGCTGTTTGTCGTCTGGCAAGCGAACGAAAGTTACAGAAACAGGCTGTAATTTCAACTTATAAGTTGCAAGAGATTTTTTTCTTACGGTCAAGTTCGAATTGAAAAGCTTACAAAACGATCATATTTTATAAAATATACAATATAATCATGGGACTTATAATTAATTTACTTATTTTTGAATATTTTAAGTTGACAATTTGAAATGTTCGTATAAACAGAGAAGGATATTTTCTCAAAGTTGTTCGCACATTTGTATTCAAATTACAGTTATGTTGTTTGTTGATTTAATATATTCGGATTCAAGGAATAACAAAATAATATTTCTATTGCATTAAAATGAGCGTATTAATATTACATTTAAGGCTCAACATATCGAGAGCTTATATTCAAAACCCTCTATCTTCAATTTTTGCAAAAATTAGATTTTTATGTTAAAATATTCGTTAAATAAGGTGCATCTATGGTACTAATTTGGAAATAAATAAAAAAACAAAAATTGAGATTTTATGGTCTTACACACTTATTTTTTCTGAATGCAATACCCTCTATCTTTTCATATAATTTGGGACTATTTTTTTTTGTTTTTTTTTCTTCTAAAAGATGGTTCTATTTTTATATCTAACCTGTGATTCCACAAGAATACCATTTTTTCTATGACAATTTGAAAATGGATTCAAAAATGAACCCCAAGAAATAGATAATACTTAAATAAAAAATTAATCATTAATTCATTGTTATTATTATTTATTATAATATGTATAATTATTAGGCAGGGTCGATTCGTGGGGAGGCAAAAAAAGTCGCCATTGCTCAGTGAAAATCGCATTCTAGGGATCAAAATAAGAAACTTTGCCGAAGGAACCATACCTCTAAAACGAATTCTGATGTCCAGGAATTTGGGTCGAACTTTTGGGTAGGGGCAAATTTTGAAAAATCCCACTTGGACCCATTTAGAGTGCTCCAATCGAGTCCAAATGTATGACCGACCCCCACTAACTTTGGAGGCCCGACCCCCAGGGGGTTCCAGGGGGTGTGCCACTGGCATGGGTGGTCGGTCATACATTTGGACTCGATTGGAGCACTCTAAATGGGTCAAAGTGGGATTTTTTCCGGGACATCAGAATTCGTTTTAGAGGTATGGTTCCTTCGGCAAAGTTTCTTATTTTGATCACTAGAATACGATTTTCACTGAGCAATGGGCGATTTTTAAATCGACCCGCCCTAATAATTATATATTAAAAAAATTTGTGGAATTCATAAATAATCTATCTTTTTTTATACATGAAGAATTTTTAAATAGCAATACCCTCTACATATGTTCCATAAAATGGCTCGTGGTGCAAATATTAAAAAAATATATTATTTAGTAGTTCACGTAGTTAGGTGTAATAAACATTGTAGAACAAACAATTTTAATTTTCTTTAAAATTAGGGATATATACGGTTTTTTGGCTCTACTGAACAATTGTGTTTTTTTTAAGATAGAGGTTATTGAATATAAACTGTCGATATGTTTTTCATTTAGAAGAAGAGATTATTACTGAACCCAATGATGTTTAACAAAACGACATACATTTATCAAATAAATACAACACCAAAAAAGCAAGTCTTACAGAGCTTTAAAAGAGAAGTGGTGCAAAAGTAGTGACAAAAATGTACTTCCACGGCGCGACAAGCCCTTGTTAAATTCATTGCTGAAATCCATATTAGAACACCTTCCGGATCATAAGTTGGGAATTTTTATCGCTTATTTAAATGCTCTTTTTTTGCTGGGCACACGTACAAAAATATCAGTTTTCTATCATTAACGGTTAACTAAAATTTCCAAATTTCAAAAAAGTGACACAATAGTGCATTTTTCGTGAAAAGGGCAATGAAAATTTTGCACTTTTTTGCAGGAACGAATTCTGTCAATTTGAAGAGTAGATACTTGAAAGACTTTGATTAAACTGTACCGAATTTTAAGTGTTTGTGTGCAGTGCTAAGCAATCTGGGTATGATTTGGCCATTTTGTGTGGGAGGTACCAAAAGGGGCATGACAACAACGTCTATTTATCCTGTAAAAACAGGGCCTCAAAGTTTGCCATTCGGGTGGAGAAAAGGTAATGTAAAATATTCTTTGTTGTTGTACATTCTATTAACCCAGGTCTCTAAAAGACTTTTTAACCCTAAGTAATATCTCGTATGGTTACCGAGATACATTTTCATTAACAGAAAAATTGAATTTTTCATTTTTTTCCCGACCCTTTCTTTGTGTTTTATGAATATAGGAGCAGAATATGCACCGATTTCTTTCACATCAACTTTTCTGAATTGACAATATATGTACATATACTTACATATATATCGAGGAATCATTTACTTATGACAATTGGCATCATGTTTCCGAAATTTATAGCTGTAAAATGTACCGTTATAATAAATTTGACAGTTATATAAACAGATGCATGCATTACATATGCATTAAAAAAAAAATAATCGCAAAAGAAACCTTCTCCTCTAAATTTTTGTGAGTGGCGCTTACGTCTTTTTGGCGGTTATGGCTCGATATGATATTTCATGAATCAATTTTTAAAAGCGATGCTCTCTGACCGGACGAAACTTGCAACAAGTTTAGTCCTATTGGATAGTAGTTATGACACAAATCGGTGAACAACTTCCCGGAGTTGAGGGAGTTAAATTTTGACATTTTGGTCAAACGGCCCTTTATCCATCCGTACTTATAACTAATTACACAAAAATGTGTGGAATAGCGCAACAGTAGGAGCAACTTCAAAGATACTGTAGGGTGACCCAAATGAAAAGAAAACAAGAAGTCTTCTGAAACTAAACAAGATCGATAGTAGTAAGATGATGAGAGTTCTGACAGGACACTCAAGCTTACAAGCACATCATCATCGCATAGGACTAGCAGGAAACGACGAATTCAGGGCATGCAGGGAAAACATAGAAACGATGGAACATTTTCTGTGTCACTGCCCGGCTTTCACACATGCAAGATCCCAACACTTCGGGTCCGACATATTACCAGACTTGACTCATCTCAGAGGATATGACTGGAAGATACTGAGGAAATTCGTGTCTAGTACCGATTTTATGTAACTCGTGAGGTATAAAAAGATCATAAATAAGGAGCGCACAACAGGCCGAACCATTGGCTTAAGTGTATGTCCACAAGAGACACAATAAATGGCAATATGAATTTATATTTTCGAAAATATGTAATTTTTGTATTTTATTGCCAAAAGGTTTTTGTAGTATTTTGGAGATATAGAGGAAATTATAAAAATAAAGTATAAGTATAACATATTCATATTAGTCTTAAAGAAAACTTCCTGGAAAATGTTCTCGAGAAAAGAATGGATCGGACATTTTTATTAATAGCGTTGCCACGCTATTTCAAAAATTTCAATTCAGCAATTTTTGAAATTTGGCAAAGCTAGAATATGAAAACCTTTACATTTGTATACCCTACACCACACTGTGGTACAGGGTATTATGACTTTGTGCATTTGTTTGTAACGCCCAAAAGGAGAAGAGATAGACCCATTGTTTATTATACCGATCGACTTGTAATCACTTCCTGAGTCGATTTAGCCATGTCCGTCTGTCTATGCGACTGTCTGTAGATGTATTCTTGTAATCAAAGTACAGGTCGCATATCTTTCTTTAGGCCCAAGGACGATCACTTTGGTTAAAATCGGTTCAGATTTACATATAGCCCCTATATATATGTACCTCCGATTTGGCATATAAGCAACATTTTTGTACCGATTTGTACAAAAATTGACAGAGAGTAGTCTCGTGATACACTTAGAGATAATACTAAATTTGGGGGAAATAGGTTCAGATTTAGATGAAGCCCCCATACATATGTTACCCCCGATTTGAAATTCAAGCGCTGTAGAAACTGCATTTTATATCCGATCAGTACGAAATTCTGCAGAAAGAGGTTTCTTATTACATGAAGGAATACTGCCAAATTCGGAGAAAATTGGTTCAGATTTAGATATAGCCCCCACATATATGTTACCCCCGATTTTAAATTCAAGCGCTGTAGAAACTGTATTTTGTGTCCGATAACAGCGAAATTCGGCAGAAAGACGTTTCTTATTACGTGAAGGAATTCTATCAAATTCGGAGAAAATCGGTTCAGATTTAGATATAGCCCCCATATATATGTTAGCCCCGATTTGACATCTAAGCGCTGTATAGACTATATTTTATATCCGATCAGTACGAAATACGACAGAAAGAGGTTTCTATTTTACATGAATGAGTATTCAGGGAAAGTCGATTCAGATTTATATATAACCTCCATATATATGTTCCTCCTTATTTGGTCACAAAGCGCCATAGAAGTTGTACTTTACTTCCGATCATTACAAAATTCTCCAGAAAGATGTTTCTCAATTTAGGAACTAATATTGCTTAATTTAGCGATTATCGGTTCAGAATTAGATATATCCACATATACTCGTATATGTTCTTACCCATTTACCAATTATTCTAAATTATTATCGCAATGACCCTTATCGCATTGTTAGGGACGTGTAGGGTATTAAATAGTCGGCCCCGCCCGACTTTCTCCCTTTCCTTACTGGTTTTATCTCTACTTATAGTAATATATTACACGGTAAAATGAAAAATGAATTTTGGCCAGGCTTTTAGTAAAGGGTTTTCCAACAAGAGGTGTTATTTTGGTATTCAAAGAAAAATGCAATTTTTTGAGATAAATAAATAATAAAGAGGAAGATATGACGTTAATAATGAAAAACAACATCAACCAAATGGCCACCACGACCACGCTTACAGGACCATATCCTTTTCAAGAAATTTTCCCTAACCAAATCGCAAAGTGGCTGCCATATGTCCTCGATAGCCTCACGAATTCTATCTTTGAGGTCTTGAATCGACGCTGGGCTGTTGGCGTAGACCTTATCTTTCACGTGACCCCAAAGGAAGAAGTCGCAAGGTATTAAATCACAAGATCTCGGTGACCAATTGTGATCACCTCTTCGAGAAATAACACGGTCCAGAAACTTTTCCCGTAACAGAGCAGTGGTTTCGTTGCTTGTGTGGCACGTAGCGCCGTCTTGTTGAAAGTAAACGTTGTGCAGATCAATATCATCCAACTCCGATCATTAATCATCTCTCGATAGCGCAATCCATTCACCGTAACTGTTGATCCAACCTCAGTTTCGAAAAAGTAAGGTCCAATGACCCCCCCGGACCATAAACCGCACCAAACAGTCACACGTTGAGGATGGAGAGGCTTCTCAACAATAACTCTTGGGTTCTCCGAGCCCCAGATGCGACAATTTTGCTTGTTGACGTAGCCACCGAGGTGGAAATGGGCATCATCAGTCAAGATGATTTTGTATCTTTCATATCGTTTTTTTGTTCGATAGCTTTTTGATTGTTTTGTATCGTTCGATGATCGTGTATCGTTCCATTTGTAGTAATGGCATAGTTTCTACTTGTCAAATGTCAAAGAATAAAAGCTTCAAAAGTGACAGCTACCGAAATACCGGGTAATTCAAAATAACACCTCTTGTTGGAAAACCCTTTATGTATCGAGCCCTAACCGCCAAAAAGACGTAAGCGTCACCAGGATTTACTTCTAATTTTGTGAGGGAAATCGTTTACTTGTGACAAATGGCATCATGTTTCCAAAATTTATAGCTGTAAAATGTACTGCTATACTAAATTTCACAGTTATATAAACAGATGTATGCATTACATATGCATTAAAACAGAAAATAATCGCAAAAGAAACCTTCTCCTCTAAATTTTTGTGAGTGGCGCTTACGTCTTTTTGGCGGTTATGGCTCGGTATAATAGATTTTGGGGAAAAACTTAAAAAAATCCCTGTTTAGGGATTTTTTAATTTTTTTTTAGGATTTGTGGGATTCTCCTATGCAAAATATAATAATGTAAGAATGATCATCAATTTCTGGTGTCAAGACGTACAAATTATAATATGTGAAAAAAATCGGCGCATGCTCCGATATTCACAAAATACTAGGACAGGGTCGGGAAAAAATTTAAATTTTCAATTGCAAATTTAAAACTTAATTTCTGTAATACCTCTTCTACAGACATGCCAAGTTTAGTCGCAATCAAATTTCTGGTTAAGAAACGGCCGAATTATTTTCCATTATTAATTCCTTCCACGGTGAGACGGACGGACGGACCGACATTGCTCAAATGATTTAAAATGTCCTACAACGCATTTCCGCCGAACTTTCTTTCTACTTCGATGTGTTACACTTTTGTCCCCCCCTCACTAAAGTGATGGTATAATTAGGACGGGCAATCTTTATTTTAAGGCTGGGTTAGGCAAATGTAACCGCAACGCCCACGTAGCGTAACGAACCAGCTGATTTGTTCCGACATACGGAAATCAGTGCAAACGATAAGTCAACGGACGGCTGAATCTGCTGAAATTTGATTTGGACGTTACGTTTACGTGCATTTCCAAATAAAATCAGCAAAACAACGAAAAAAGAAGACATTTAAGCGAAACTTTGGAAATAGATTGATAAATAAGTAATAAAATGTTAATATACGAGTAAAAGCAAGAAAATATGAAATAATTTTTTTTTGTGAATGTCTGAGTCATATGGCACGCTCCGCCTGAGTCATACGGCACGCTCCGGGCAACGGTACGGCTACCCTAACGATAAGATACGGTTTCGTTTGCCTAATCTAAAAGCCTTTTGAAATTCTTCCTGAACGACTCCCCATTCATATTTTTGTTTCTAGTCCTTTGAAATCCCTGTGCCTCACACACGGTTCTTGTGCCGAGCTATGGGGTTTCCAACAAGGTGTCAATGTATGAGTGGGAAGGGTGGATTTGGGGTTTTTTGTACAGTGCGCGTAACACGTGTAACCACCGAGTATTGAATTTTAAATTGATGCCGTTTTCTATTGAGGTATGCAAATTCGATTTGCTTTATCGTTTTCTTTTGAATAATGACACAAATTATTTTCGAATAAAGTTTTTGGCAAATAACAAAAGGAGAGCGAGGATTAACAGAGAGGAAAAATGTTCGACTTAAAATACGATATGTACAATTGTCATTTTAAAGGAATTAGAGATTATCAGGGTGATATTTTTTCGAATAAATAAGTCATGTCAAGACGAGATGAAAATATATAGACATTTCATATCAGTCAGTATTGATTACACCAAGGATTTAAGGATATTCTTGTCATTGCAACTAAATCAGAGGCTATGATAAACAGCTTAGCTCGCAATAAATGTGGTGGATTAAGAACATCTCAATATATTTTTGCTGTAGCAAAGATAAGTATAAGTAAAAAAAGCTGTCACAAGTGAGAGCAATTTGCAAAGCGCCTTAATACCAAAGTGTTTTTAGAATAATCTATATACACATTATCCATCACCATAAATGCTAAAGGTCCGAACAACAAACACATCTCCTAAAGTTGGACTATTGGTAGATAATGGTTTGATTAAAAATTATTTTTAATTATAAATTTAGGAAAGGAAAATTTACATGAACATGTGTATAATATGAATAACTACGAGGGTTGCTATATATATGGATGGCGCCGGGCACACTATGTGTTGCCTGGCGCCATCTGACATTTCCTATGGAAAGTTTGACATTTTTTAGCATAAACTTACTCAGAACGTTTTGACGTACGACCATCATTTGTGTTGTTTACAGTGACTTGAAAAAATCAATTCGGCAAAAAAATGGAATTAACTCGTGAACATTTTCGTGCGATCATTTTTCACAACTTTCGACGTGGATTACCACGACAAGTGTGCATCGATGAACTTAAATCTTTGTATGGCGATGAAGCACCATCGTACTTTACATTTACCCAGAAACACCAATTGCTGGTCTTTGTCTAACACAGTACAACATATGATTTTGGGACTCAATTCTGAGATTTGGACGTAAAAGTAGCTTCAAAAATAAGAACTTCTGCATCATTCGTTTAGTCAAGTTGGCTTAATTTATAATTTAATTGCCGTACGAATTTTTTTTTTAACGCGGTTATATCACGGAATACCGTACAGAATATCTCTTTTGTGTCAGAAGCAAAGTTGTTTTTGTAGCAAACAAACCTACACTACTAAAAGTGGATACAGTGCCCTAAAAAGCGAAAAAATGCCCATTTCTTGTTGAATGACAAAAATCGATCAATGAACACCTATAAATACTACGTATTTTTTTGGTTCTACTTTTTTGGGGCTTTCACGTCCAATTCTCAGAATTGAGTCCCAAATCAATGAGGTGAAAAATGCTGTACTGAATCGATTTATCAACAATGATTTTCGAGTGTTTCGTTATTACATTTCCTGAAATGTTCTGCCATCTTTAGTAATTCATGAAAACTCAAGTGGGACAAAAAAGAGTTGAAAAGAGCTCAAAATAATATAATAATGCATCGGTTTCGTCAATGCTGTAGAAAGCTCATCCGAAGCCGCCAGCGAGATTATAACCGATTCTGGAATTATTTGGGTCATCACAAGCTTTAAACATTTTAAGTCGCCAGGAACAGACAGTCTCGCCGGCGAAGCTACAGGCAGTTACTGATACAATTGCTCCGTGGCTCAGAGAGATCTACACATGTTGTATTAATCAGGCCACATACCAACAAACTAGAGAGAACCCGAGGTGGTTTTCATCCCAAAAGTGGGAAAACCATCCCATACAGGAGCTAAGGATTTCCGGCAAATCAGTCTATCATCTTTTATCATTAAAATCCTGGAGATTATTAGATTGTTAAATTAGGTCTAAAATTGATCACAGGCTACTTACTGTTCAATCAACAGAATGCCTACAGGAAGGGCAAGTCCACCGAAACCTCCCTGCATGATCTAGTCTGCTTTGTAGAACGATGCCTCTCTATTGAGAAATATACTAAAGGGTGGTTAAATTTTAAGGGCCGATTTTGATTTTGAATAAACACAATTTATTTAGGAAATTATTGTCATTTCTTTTTATTATGATAATGGTATGGTTCAATTATGTAGGGAACAAAATATCGGCCAGATGGCCACCGCGAACTCGGCGGTACCCCTCCATCCGATGGTCCAAATTTTCGATGACGCTGAGGCATAATTGAGGTTCTATGCCGTTAATGTGCCGAATTATCTCATCATTTAGCTCTTGAATTGTTGCTGGCTTATCTACGTACACCTTTTCTTTCAAATAACCCCAAAGAAAGAAGTCCAACGGTGTCAAATCACATGTTGCGCAAAAGAGCCATTGTTTCGTTAGCTCTGTGGCAAGTGGCACCGTCCTGTTGAAACCACATATTGTTCACATCCATATTTTCCTATTCGGGCCATAAAAAGTTCGTTATCATCTCACGATAGTGAACACCATTCACAGTAACTAACTGACCGGCCTCATTTCGAAGACGTATGGCCCGATGACGTCGCCAGCCCATAAGCCGCACCAAACGAACTGGGCGAACATGCACATGTGTTTTTACATATCCTACCCGGTTTGCTGAAATTTGCGCACAATTCTCCCGATTGTGGACACATTTGGTCAAAAAAAACATCACGAAGTGCACGAAATGCATTTTGATCTGAACGCCCATTTTCGTAAAAGGCTTAAAAAACTTTAACGCGTTGCTCGATTGTGTATCTTTCCATGGTTCAAATTGAGTTAGTCTGAAATTGAGAAATGTCAAATGAAATGCAGAAAAAAACTTGACGTTTAGGTGTGGCTCACATTCAACATCGGCCCTTACAATTTAACCACCCTTTAGTTGGGCTATCAGAAGCTTTAAACATTGTAAGTCGCAAGGACCAGACAATGTCTCGCCGGCGGAGCTACAGGCATTGGCTGGTACAATTGCTCTCAGGTACAATTGTATCAATTAGGCCTATATTCCAACAAAATGGAAAACCGTCCCATACAGGAGCTAAGGATTTCCGGTCAATCTGTCTATCATCTTTTCTCATTAAAACCCTGGAGAGATTAATAGATTGTTATATTAGGTCTAAAATTGATCACAGGCTAGTGTTCAATCAACAGAATGCCTACAGCAAGGGCACGTCCACCGAAACCGCCCTGCATGATCTAGTCAGTTTTTTGGAAGGATCCCTCTCTATTAAGAAATATACTATGATAAAGATCTGGATTAGGCCTTGATAGCAGTATACGTAGGTTAACCTTCTGATTAAGAGCTCAGCCAGCTTAGGGTCAACAGACCTCCATAGATTTGTCAGCACGAGAACGCCCCAAGGGGATTTCTGTCTCCTTTGCTATAGAGTCTCTGCATGAAAAAATATTCTGCTTTCTCGGGAAATGATGGGTGTCAGAGTTGTTGCCTCTGCAGATGATGTGCCAATAGCTGTTAGAGGGATGATTGAGAGTACTCTTACATACATCCTACAGCAGGCCCTTCATACAACCATAAGATGGGCTTCCGATAATGGTCTTGGTGTTAACCCGACCAAGACTGAACTAGTTCTTTTGAACAGGAGATATAGGGTACCAACAATTGCAGCTGTTTCCTTGGGGGCTATTGAAATGAAAGTGCAAAATACTTAGGTATTTTATTAGAAATAAAATTAAATTAAACTTCAACCCAACATTCTGGAAAGAGCAAAGGACAATAGAAAAATGCTGCTCTGAACCTGCGAATAGTGTATTGATTGGTATACAGCACTACGTGCCTCATTTGATGCAACTAGACATTATATCAGTGCAATATGCCACATGTACTGTGATAAGACTCAGGGAATTTTCAATATGGTCAGAATGCCTGACCACCGCGCACTGTTGATTACACTATGACTGAACCACTCTTTGAGAAGAAGTATCTCCCTCTTATACCTAATAGAACCGGATATAACCTTTATACAAAAGGTTCCAAATTCAATAATTAAGTGGACTTCGGTGTCTTTTCGGAAGAATGTGAGCTATCACATGCAAGTCCATCCTTTTACAAAACTTTTAAAATTTCAAGGATAAAATTTTTGAAATATTTTTCATTGCACTTATTACAATGTGAATTGATATATATGCATATCTAATGAAAAGGGAGAATTATATTGAGGAATAAAATAATTATCACAATTTTCCCATTTTCCCAATTTTCAATAATCAGTAAACATTAAACAAGTATTATGCTTAAAAGTTAAAATTTTATATTAATTATAAATAAATTATCTTCATATTTAACTGCCACTTATTTAGACACAAGTAAACAAGTCATGTGTCCATGTACAATATTATATTTGACGAATCCATTTGAAAGACATCTTGTTGTACAATTCCCTTCTGGAGTAGTGTACAAATATATTTGATGGTTTACATCTTAAACCCCAATTGTCATTCATTGTTAAATACAATCCTTATTTGCCATAAACAATCCTCTTATGCTATATGTACGAGTATATACGAGTACATACATACATATATGTATATACTAGACCCGATAATTCTCAAAACTTAATAGACTTTGTCTCAGGGTTACGTGTACGACTATCTATTCGTATACGAAGAAAACGACATTAATAAACTTTTCTCCACATATATTGTCTGTTGTTTAGAGAGTTTTGTGTAATGTGGCTGCCAATATTGACATTTCAATATGTGTGAGGAAATGCAAACAGACAGACGGACATGTAAGGCAGAATAGACAGACTAGACAGGGTCGTAGATCTGAGACTGTGAGAAAGGGGGGAGGGGGTTGTATTCAAAATGAAACACAAATGTTGCAAAGAGAGGACATGTACATATATTGTCAACTACCTGTGACAACAGTTGGTTACGAACAAAATGTTATAGTTTCGATTCAAAATTGTATAGTCGCATAGATCAATGGGTTCAAATGCTCCTCTTTGAAACCAACCTGTTTGATAAACAAGGTTATCAATAGTACGAATATCGACACCGGAACGACCTGTTAAATTTCCTAGAAGGCCGACCCCAGTACAGCCAGCCGCCGTTTACTTACTGAGGGACAGTAGCAAAGCCACAGCTTCTGCAGCAGTCATTGGATGCAATACCCAACCTTCTGACTTCTTTGTCAGAACTGACGTAGACAGTATTTTGCTCTCTAGTGCGAGGAGAATTTTTACCTTGCATATTGGCCTGATTTGTCTAACTACCCCAAATGTGCACATTTCTGCCCATCTTTCATTGGACTGCCTGATAGCCACTTACCTGGCATGTAGACAGTGGCGCCCCTATAATCTTCGAGGATTTGTAACGTCCCTTTCATAGCAAGTTCATCAGCTTTGCAGTTTCCCGGGATATCCCTATGTCCTGGTAATCATATGAGGTATATGCTCAGCCATCACGTTAAGAGATCTGCGGCAGTCGAGGACTGTTTGCGAATTTAGGAATGTGGACCGCAGAGAATTGATGGCAGCTTGACCGCCCTAGCGTCTCAGCTATTTGGCGACTTCGCTCGTTGCCATTATTTCGGCTGGATAGATACTCCAGGTATTTGGTAGTCTGTGAGCTATATCAATATTGAGTTCTTTAAAGTGTATTCCAACGTCAACCTTATTATCAAGCTTCGAACCATATGTGCAGAAGTTTCGGGTTGAAACTCCACTCCAGGTATCTGGTAGTCTGTGAGCTACATCAATACTGAGTTCTTTACAGTGTACTCCGAAGCCAACCTTCGAACCATATGTGTAGAAGTGGAGATGATTTGTATTTCCTGATATTCTGCCTAGCCATTTCTCTTTGGCCAGTACACGCAAAGAAAAAAACGTCTGGGCGTCGTTTATCGCAAACATTTTTCTTTGTCTCAAATGCTCTACTTTTCCCGTAACGGTTGAAATATTTGAGATAAATGCAAAAGTTTATCGTAAACTTAGTTTCTCTTGCTGTAAACGAACATTCTTTCATTCCAAAATGTTCTCTATTTACTTTTATGGTAAACGAAAAACGTTTACGGAACCATATTGTATTTAAACATGATTGAATATATTAAAGAGAGTTGAGAGAACAAAGAGCTAAACTTGTTTTCATTTTGTGAGAGTGCGGTTTTATAACTTTTTTACTATTTATATGACGGAATAATATGTGCAGATGTATGTGTACAGAACTCAAAAGATTCAAATGAGTGTATACAACACAAAAAGCGACGTTGCAACGTTTCTGCAAAAAGATGGAGATTTGTGTGTACAAATCACATACATACATGTTTGTCCGCGTTGCTTTATTAACAGACGGTGGTGGAAATTTATTTATCTGCATCCCTGCCTCCGCACTGTTATACAATATCATAACATTTGCAATCGTACTCAGCATGCGTAGAGTCGTATGCTGGTGGGCCTTTAGTTTTGTACTGGCGCTTGCGGTTTTCGGGTTTTGTGCGCGTGAGTGGCAAAATTAAAAATATTTTTATCAGAGAACTCAAAATGATTTCATTCAAAGAATTAATTAAACCAAAGAATCTAAATTATCGGAGGTGCGATATCTCGCAAATATACTGCGGACTCCAATTTAATGTTATCGGTAAATGGTAAATTAAGTGAAGACATGTGGGAAAATAACCAGATAGTTAATAACAAAAAATGGATCGAGCACTGCATGAAAATATTGAATATTTTGTGAAAAGCCGTAATAACAAAAACAATAGATTTTAACATAAACTGAGACCATCTATTGCTATTGTTAACGACTAGCTGGTTATTTTCCCACACGCCTTAAATTGTGAATAGGCAAACTGAAATCATTGACAATCAATCATCACACGTTTAGGTACTGAAGCTGCTAATGGTAATTGTGAAATAAATTTATTCAGGCACAATACAACTGGATACTTCTGGAAACTGCTGATATATTCAACACCAAACAGTTAAACTTTGTTTTTTAATGACACTATGCAACACGATTTTTCACCCGAAGTTTTTCATGTTATTTTCTGATGTAGTTTAGTATTCTATTCATGGACGTGGAAACTTTTGAATTGTCAGCATTTGGGTCAGAATATTGACCTATAAAATTCACTTTTGACTAAAAAGTTTGATATACTCGTATGGTAAGATAACATCTCGCTTTGATCCATACAATGGACTACTACATTTTTAATATGTTCTAACATACATGCTTTCTTATTTACAGTTTGTCTACAACTCAATTAGAAGATAGTAGCCAAATAATAGCAGAGGTGTTTGTCGGGGTGCTCCCGGGTACATTTTACTAAAAATTGTGACAATTTTGATTATAAACATAATTTTATAATACATATTAAATATCATAATTCAATCAAATTATTCTTATGCGAAAATTGTTGTCTCATTTATTGTTAAACTGGCACTGCTTGTGACAAACGCAATGACCGGTTGCAGCAAACGTTTTACAGGGTTTGGGATAAACAGGCATTGCTTGTGACAAACATAATAACCGCTTACACCAAACGTTTCACAGGGTTTGCTATAAACGTTTCTTTGGGTTAACATAAATCGTTTGCGACAGACATACACCTCAAACGAAATTTGTTTGTCTAATTTTTCGTTTGGGAGTAACGAATTTTTTCTTTGCGTGTATCTTAGTGAAGTCCCTCTCGAAGGTTTACATAGTTGGTATATAATCCACTCGGTTGGTTACCATACCACTACACTGTGATATCCTCATGTGGCTGCAGTTCTTAAACCTCCACATTGATAAGCTGTAATGCCGCTCTGGTGGCAACTTCTCTCGCCACAATACCGTCTAACTGTATTGGACGATCTACTGCTATTGGGCGATCCAATGGACGCCCAGTAGTAGAAAGACCCCAACTCGCGTGGTTCCTTTTTGCACTTTCAGAAAAGACCAGCTCTGTTCCATTTATCCGAGGAATCTCCACATGTGAGACCTTATACTTCTTAGTTAAAGAACCAATTCCGTCTTGTATGGGTTAACGTCCAAAACGCGGGGGAATTGCCAGTTACTGCGAAAGCAACATCGTCCACATATACTACGCCTTTGCGGCCATAACGTTCTAGATCCAATGGGATTCCATTCTCCGCTAGGATCCACATTAATTATGACAGTACTCCTCCTTTTGGGGTCCCTCTGTTTAGAAACCTTCTTGTAGTTGTGAACCCAATACTTGCTTGTACACACAGAATACAGTTTGGTTGCCTCAACCGAATTATTTGCCAATCGAATTTTGGTAGTTCTGTCTACTGTCATGCGATTCGATCAGGACAACCAACATTTTGGTTGTGGTATACTTCTGCTTCCATGTTGACAACAATCATATTTGGTTGCGCCAACTACGAAAATGGTGGCTAAAATTATCTGTTGTATGTTGCCACAACCAACTGTTTTAAAAAGTTGCTTGTTCTGACAATTTGTCAGTCATACGCTACCGACAATTAATTAAAAACAGATTTCATTAATTTTTATTTTATTTATTGAACAAAAAAAAACAAACAATTCATAACAAAATTCAAATTCATCACTATTATGAGATGTGAAAATATTTGACACAAATTTTAGTACACGAAATAAAAACAAAACTTTTATGCAAATATCGCTTAATCCTGTGCTTTCGTTTTCATGATTGTTGCTTTTATTTATGTAAAACATTTTGCACAACATATTCTGCATTCCACACATTATTATCCACACGAGATTATTTTTGACTACATACACCGCTCTTGAACAAAATGTTGAAGATTTATTTATGTCGAGTTATTCTATTTTTGGTTTGTCATGTATCAGCAAAACAACAGCAACCAATCTTTCGGTCGTCTTTCCCAAAATACATTTAATTATTCTAAATTTGGGAAATTATTGGGATAACCAAAAAACGATTATTTATCAATATTTTTCTGTTGTAGTAACCAATTATTCGTTGCAATAATAATATTTGGTCTATTGATACAATTTCTGTTGTCAAGAATAAAACATTGGTTGTCACAACCAAAAATTGATCATATGGTACTATAATGAAAGTTTAAAATTGGTTACCACAACTAACCGAGTGTCAATGAAAAAACAATCTTAATTCGATTGATACAACCATCTATTAAGTTGCAAGCATTTTCATTTGATCGTATCCATGTTATTATTGTTGTTTCAACTATTTATATATAAACATAGTGTAGGCAATATGCTTTTTGTTGCTAGTACTATTTTTTTATTGTTACAATCGAATTCCAACCAATTATTTTCCTGGGTGTATGTATCTTCTGTTGAGCAAGCTTGAATTAGACTAAACAAGCTGGAGTTTACCTTCAGATGTAACAGCGCCGCAATTACCGCATCTGGGTGAATGTTGTTAAAAGCCCCTTCCATGTCAAGAAAGGCCACCATAGTGAAACCCTTGAAATATAGGGACGATTCGAAATTACTCACAAGTTCGTGCAGGATAGATTCTGTAGACTTGCTCTTGTTGTAAGCATGTTGTTTTCTCTACAACTTTTTCTGCATTTCTATTCTATCACCATCCGTAGGTGATTTGACTGACTCAAAGCTGTTAGTTGCCCAGTTTAGTCTGGATTTATCGGTCAACAATTTAGAGGCGTTTGTCGGCCACTTTCAGATTAGTCCTGCTGATCCTCGGGTTCTGTCTGTGAGTTCCCTGGGAAATGTGTTTCGAGCAGTACATTTAATGACTGCTCACTGTTTTTTTTATCCAGTTTGCCTCATCTTGCAGGTAACCCACTGTACAGGGTGTAGCGGATAGTATCCTCCGTAGCCTTGCGGCGTCTGAGAACTTTTCCACTTCTCCACGGAAGATGTACCAAGAACGCCTTTGCTCTTTCCTAAGCTCCTTCTTATAGATTTTGAGTTTCTCTTTATAGTTATACCAGTCACTAGTGACCTCAGTATATTTGGTCTTGTTGAAAAGGTTATTGCAGGTCTTTTTTCTAGCCTTTAGATCAGTAGTCCACCGGTATGGTTTATATTTACCCTTGAATCTTGGTTTTGGACAGGCTTCTTCCAGGGAACTATTGAATGGTGTTGTGATGTGGTCGAACAGTATATCCGGACCGACCTTGCATTTTTTAGCATTTTCCTCATACAGGTTTCCTCACATTTCCGTGGACGGCAGGTTTAGGTACTTTTTTCAGCGAGTTTGTGCTTTATATAATGGTGATCTATAACGAGCGGTCGTTCGTCTAGTACATCCAATAATTTTGTCTGACAGCGATTTAGTAGCGAACGTAATGTCGAGTACTTCCTGTCGGTTTTTGTTTGTAAAGGTCGCATTATTACCTTTGTTACAAATAGTTAGATTGGTAATTAGAATAAAGTCAAAAAGTTACTCACTCCTATTGCTTGTATCAGTGCTACCCCAGAAAGGATGATAAGCGTTCGTTTTTGCGTCAATTATCAGCTCACACTCATCAGTGGTTGCTTCTTCTACTACTCCCCTGAAGATAGCTGACGGTACTATCAAATCTTCATAAGGCAAGTAACTGGAGGCCATCGAGAATCTCCGATTACCTATCTCTAGTCTAACAGCTGTTTGGTCTTTGCCACTGAAATTAGTCACGAGAAAAATACTTAGATCTTTCGTGGCCAAAATGCAGGTCATTGCAGTAGCTTCGCAGTTGACCAGAAGCAACTTAAAGTTGGAAGTCCTGATAGCACATACCTTCCCTCTTACTACGTAGGGTTCCTTCGGCAGGACGATGCCTACTGCACCTGTGGACAGGGGCAGCAATAGAGCCGCCAATACGCTTTAACGTGATAGAGGTCATTGGTAGCCCAAAGATTAACATCCACCCCAACAAGGGTGTTATCGAACTCCTCGTTCGTATCATCGAAGAGCGTGGCCCCATCAGATGCGCCAAAGAGTCCGGAAACTCCTCTCAGCCCTTGAGTGTCCGAAGAAACGCAATCGTCGCTTGAGGCTCCAGCAATTAATAGCGAGTATGGTTCCGGTTTCGCTCTCACACGGCTGGGTGGTAATAATTTGATACGTATGGCAGGCTACCATTTACCCGTTGTATGTTAAGTATTAATTCAGTATTCAGGATCAAGTTGATCTGTCCGGTCACCAATCTTGCCAATTCTGGGGCAACCCAGGATTACAAACTCTTAACAACTCGAGAAGGACTGCCGAGACATATCGTTCTTCCGTAACATGACTTTGGGGCGACTAGGAATGTCGATTTTCTCGACGACATCCAACAGGGCACCCGGCCAGACCTCACCCACACGACTTAGAGCAGCTTTAGGCAGATCTACTGATCTGGCATCGCCGAAATCCAAGACGTTTACTCTCCCCTGATGACGTCCTGCATAGTGGCAGATAGGTGGTGTGCCTGGCATCTCTCTAAGGATAGCAAGGCATTGGGCCATTTCTCCACCTACTTTTCCTAAGGGATGGTGCCATTCACATCACTTCTATCTATCACGGATATAACTAGGCTCTACTTTACTAAAGGGTCCGGTAAGTGTCCTGTTGACAGTTACCTTATGGCCTCTAGCCTTTTGCAAGGTAGGGGTTTATCAAATGATCTGATTCTTTTGGCATTATTACCAGCCGTTAACACAGCCGAAGCTTAGCCCCCCGGTACTATGGCAACGACTGGGTGGCGAAACACCTGTTGCTTGCTGAGGCGCCCAGATATCAGCAAGGCTTCCTACAAATATAGTCGACTACCCCTGACTGCTAAACAAACACTTATGGTCACGAGGAAGTTTGTTTCAAGTACTCGTGTAACCACTACTGAAGGATCGTATGGCATTACCCAGGGTGCACTAAGTGGAAGCGGTCTACCATTTACTTGACTAAAATTTTCTTACTTTTATTTTGCTTTTGCATAACTGAATATAAACGGGAAGGTACAACTTATCAAATCAGTAGTTTCTAAATTGTCAGACCCGCTCAACCTGTTACAGTTTTATATTTTAAAGAAAAAAAAAATAACATTGACCTCTTCCATTTCCCCTTCTCTCACCCATTGATAGAGGTATATTACATACACTTTTGCTGCTTTAGATATAGCCTTCCTCAGGCCCGATCCTGTTGCATTCTACAAAATAATGTCGTAGCATTCCGAGCTACTCCAACCACAAAGTGACACATTTCGTACGTGATGTCTGACATTCGTTTACTTATCAAACACAAACATCGACGTAGTCATCATCATCATCATTCTCATCCACATCCTACGCGTTATCCTTGTTTTCGTTTTCTTCTTCGTCAGAAAGTCTTAACAGTCTCGTCTCAGCAACTACTCAAAAAGACTTTCCTTTGGCAAACAAACACATCTCGAAGACATGTTGCGATTATTTTGTTCATTTTGGTTTGGTTTTTGTCGAGGCTATAGACGAAAAAAAGGATATTGTTTGTCTGTTTGCTTTAGCAGGAAAGGAAAGGAATTCACTCACTACCTCAGTCAATCTCTCTCTCCAAAAAACGGATACAATTTCCTTTAAAGCTGTTAGAGAAATTACAAACGGGTTGCTTGTGTGTCATGTCATCTGCTAAGAACTTAATAACATTTCAATTTCGGTGTGAAATAAGAAAACTGAAAAAAGGATAAATATAAAAGGTTTTAATTTTGGGAAGACTTTGAAATAAACACGTGATGTCCTCGGGCAAACAAACAAGGGGCCATTAGAGGAAAGAAAATGTTTATTTTGTATTTTTGCCAATGGGTTGTTATTTTGGGTTTGTCTAGTCTGGCGGTGGTATTGCGGACTTCAATTTAGGAATGACTTTGCTTGGGGAAAAATGTTGCATATTTTATGAAGATTACTATAGAATATATTGAATCGAAAGAAAATATATTTGGAACACAAATTTTTAAATATTATATATTTATGAGCAAAAAAATTTTATTTGAAAACCAATTAAATATATTTGAAACGCATATATTAATATATTACAACAAAATATATTTGCAAACTAAATTTCTCAAATAAAGTATGTGTTTAAGTACAATTAAAATTATCGTTGTAATGTATTTTATTTAAAAAATGACTTTCAAATCTTTTGCTGACTTTTTCGAATTTCATTTTTAGTTTTTTCTTGGTGTCCAATTGTACCTCCCAGTTATGATACCATATGCAGCATTGACTTCCGTTTCACATCAATCATTTCAAATTTCTGAGTATTCCAAGCCATCATTAGTTGCCAATCCACCGAAAAAATTTTTTTTATCCAAGATTATAGGATTTCAATTATTATTTATTATTTTTACGAACATTAAAAATTACTTTGAATTACTGAACAATATAACACAATTTAGGTATTTTCTGAATACTTAAATGCAATTTTTTTATTTGTTTCGGAAATAAAAGTTTAGAACAACATCTTCCCAAATATATAACCGTTGTGTGTACCAAATATTATATGTTTAGAGTGTACCCTAAACATATATATGTTTCAAGCCGAATATGTTTGGGACAATATACTACAGAAGCGATTTTTTTCAGCGTGTATGTTTCTATACCAAGAAAAGAAATTTAAAACAGATTATTTTTCTATATAGACGTACAAACTTACAATGAAAAAAACGAAAGCAGTGGTACATATGAAGTTATATTTGAAATGCAGAAAAACCGAGTCCAATGGCCTGACTACCCAGAACCGTCAAAAGGAGCTTAGGGCCCCGCACTCGCTTCACAGTCAGTTGGGTTGTCAATAAGACCTTGGTGGTAATCATCATTGACAGGAAGATATACGCGTCTGAATCCCAAAACACAAGTGGGATTTATCGAGATTATATCTGATCTGTGAGTCTGGGTCTTGAGAGATGGGCTAAGCACATATCCTGTCTGAAATGATGCTGGCTGACATCTGTGACGAATCAATCCAATAGCCTCGATTGCACCTTTTACAAAGAAACAGCCGAAAGCTGTTATCTCAAAACTGGTCTAAGGGTGTACGTCGTACCCAACCAAAAATGGCTTGACTACCCCTAGCTATACACGGCCTGAATGATCTGCTCTGTTTTATACGTATACGTATTTTTCAATATTTTACTGACAGATATTTTATGACTTTGTGGGCATTTTCGCGATTTTTAAGGCACTGGGTTCACTTTTTTCGGGTAGGTTTGTTCGGCATGTTTTCTCCTATTCAATATCTACAACTTTACCGAGAAAAAAAATATAGAAATTTGCAAAAATCAACTTTGAGCAAAAAATCTTATGGCCATTAAATTACACTACACATCGAATGAACTTTTTGAAAAATACACGGACTTGACAGTATAGGTTCGATTCTGCTATCAAAGGGTAGTATACCCTAAACTCGGTTTGGCGAAATTGGTGACCAAATTTTTTTATGGCCCTCAAAAGTTTCTGAAAATCAGTGGGCCCCTCAATAAAGGTGTAATCAGCTTTTGTCCAACAACTAATTAAGACTTGGTGATACCGCTTAAGTATATTTGGTAATAATGTAGCTAAGAATACGCTGAACAATGTTTCTTAAAATTTTTTGCGAAAAAAAATTTCCGGTACTTTTTTTTAAAAAAAGTGAAGGAAACAATTTTTTTCAGCTTAACTTCCAGGGACTCGTAATTTTTTACCAACAATGCTTGGCAAAATTGTAGCCAACGTAACTCTGAACAACTCGTGTGAACATATCAATACAAGCTGAACGTGTCTAGGCACCCTAAATAGTTTAAAATACACATTGTACTCCACAAATGTTAGTATTTCTCTATTATGTAACAAAAATATATTTTTTGGTATAGGATATGTTCAGCAACTTTATATAAAATACCAGTAAGGAAAGGCAGAAAGTCGGGCGGGGCCGACTATATAATACCCTACACCTCCCTAACAATGCGATAAGGGTCATTGCCATAATAATTTGGAATAATTGGTAAATGGGTAGAAACATATTATCTAATTCTGAAACGATAATCGCTAAATTAAGCAATATTCGTTCCTAAATTGAGAAACATCTCTCTGGAAAATTTTAATGATCGGAAGTAAAATACAACTTATATAGCGGTTTGATACCAAATCAGGAGGAACAATCAATATAAATCTGAGCCGATCTTCCCTGAATACTCATTCATGTAAAAAAAACTCCTTCTGCCGAATTTCGTACTGATCGGATATAAAATACAGTCTCTACAGCGCCTACATGTCAAATCGGGGGTAACGTATATATGGGGGCTATATCTGAATCTGAACCGATTTTCTCCGAATTTAGCAGTATTCCTTCATGTAATAAGAAACCTTTCTTTGCCGAATTTCGCACTGATCGGATATAAAATAACATTTTTACAGCGCTTATATGTCAAATTGGGGGTAATGTATATATGGGGGCTATATCTAAATCTGAACCGATTTCTCCCAAATTTAACAGAGTTCATGCATGTAATAAGAAACCATTTCCTGCCGAATTTCATACTAATAGGATATAAAATAAAGTTTTTACAGCGCTTACATGTCAAATCGGGGCTAACATATATATGGGGGCTATATCTAAATCTGAACCGATTTTAACCAAATTCAATAGGGATCGTCATTGGGCCAAAAAAAAGATATGTGTAAAGTTTCGTCGAGATCGGACCATAATTGCGACCTGTACTTTGATTACAAGAATACATGCACAGACAGACGGACAGACAGACAGACGGACAGACAGACAGACAGACAGACAGACGGACAGACGGACAGACGGACATAGCTAAATCGACTCAGAAAGTGATTCTAAGTCGATCGGTATAATAAACGATGGGTCTATTTCTTCTCCTTTTGGGTGTTACAAACAAATGCACAAAGTTATAATACCCTGTACCACAGTGTGGTGTAGGGTATAATAAGGCCAATATTTTTGTGGAACATATTAACCCTCTAGCTCCCTCACATAACTGTAATTTTTGGCCCCATTTTAACATATCGTAAAAACACCTCTTAAAATGGGGAGGGAGGGAATGAAATGTTCAACAATAATGTTAACCATACATAATATTTTACTATATGTGTCAGAACACACCAAAGCCCAATACTTAACACACATCTCTCGATAGCGCAATCCATACACCGTAACTGTTGATCCAACCTCACTTTCGAAAAAGTAAGGTCCAATGACCCCGCCGGACCATAAACCGCATCAAACAGTCACACGTTGAGGATGGAGAGGCTTCTCAACAATAACTCTTGGGTTTTCCGAGATGCGACAATTTTGCTTTAGTTTTGCGACCTGTGACTGCAAGATTTTCACCATTTTTATACCCTCGCTTTAGTGATACGAGGGTATATATCATTTGCTACGGCCAAAAGTGTAACACATCGAAGGAGTGATCTAAGACCCTAAGTATGTTCGGCGGATATTCGTTTTGGGTCATTTTATGAGAAATGTCCGTCTGTCTGTCTGTCTGTCCGTCGGTCTGTCTGTCTGCTGGCTGGTGCGCACGATAACTCTCGAAAGGGAGTAACCGATTGATCTCAAATTTGGTATGTGGTAATATTTTTTTCTATCTCCGGCTAAGTTCGAAGATGGGTCATATTGGTCCACTCCTTCTAGTACCTCCCCCACAAAAGGTTAAAATGTTGTGAAATATTGATTCTTTAATAACTGCTGTACTACTTATTCGAATCTTCTGAAATACCACACATAGTATTAGTTTATTAGTCGCTATCAACTAGAGAAAAATGGGAGAAGTTGCCACACCCCTTTTTGTACCTCCCACACAAATGCACCATTTTGCACCAAAAGTTAACAGCCTATAACATTAATACCAGTGTATAAAAATACTTGAAATTTTTTACAGTGTAATGCTTTTATAGTGCCCTTTTGGTACCACGATCCTTTAGGTACCTTCCACACAAAGGTACCATTTTGCACCAAAAGTTAACAGCTTATAACATTAATACCAGTGTATACAAATATTTGAAATTTTGTACAGTGTAATGCTTTTGTAGTGCCTATGGACCTGTGAAAAATGGGCGTTATCACCACGCCCCTTTTTGTAACTCCCACACAAAATGGCCAAATAATACGATAACTTAATATCTCATAACGTTAATATACCAGTGCTCATAAACTGTTATAATTCGGCGCAGTGCAATGCATTTAAAGTATCTATTGTTCAGCGAAAAATAGGTGTATTTGTTAGACCCGTTCTGGTACCTCCCATAAAAAATAGCAGAATAATTCGTGGAATATTCAATATTACTTTACTCACAAAGTGAGGGTATACCTTAGTCGGTTTACCCGACTGAAAGTTTCTTACTTGTTGTAGTGAATTTTAATAATTTCAATGCGTTGTTGAATCGTGTATCGTTCCATTTTTATACCCTACACCACACTGTGGTACAGGGTATTATAACTTTGTGCATTTGTTTGTAACACCCAAAAGGAGAAGAAAAAGACCCATCGTTTATTATACCCATCGACTTAGAATCACTTTCTGAGTTGATTTAGCTATGTCCGTCTGTCTGTCTGTCCGTCTGTCTGTCGGTCTGTCTGTCCGTCTGTCCGTCTGTGCATGTATTCTTGTAATCAATGTACAGGTCGCAATTATGGTCCGATCTCGACGAAACTTTACACACATCTTTTTTTTTCCCTATTGAATTTGGTTAAAATCGGTTCAGATTTAGATATAGCCCCCATATATATGTTATCCCCGATTTGACATATAAGCGCTGTAAAAACTTTATTTTATATCCGATCAGTATGAAATTGGGCAGAAAGAGGTTTCTTATTATATGGATGAACACTATTAAATTTGGAAGAAATCGGTTCAGATTTAGATATAGCCCCCATATATACGTTACATATACGTTACCCCCGATTTGACATGTAAGCGCTGTAGAGACTGTATTTTATATCCGATCAGTACGAAATTCGACAGAAGGAGGTCTTTTTACATGAATAAGTATTCAGGGAAGATCGGTTCAGATTTGCATTAAAGCTCCATATACCTATATGTTCCTCCTGATTTGGTATCAAACCGCTATAGAAGTTGTATTTTACTTCCGATCATTAAAATTTTCCAGAAAGATGTTTCTCACTTTAGGAACGAATATTGCTTAATTTAGCGATTATCGTTTCAGAATTAGAATACGTTTCTACCCATTTACCAATTATTCCAAATTATTATGGCAATGACCATTATCGCATTGTTAGGAAGTTGTAGGGTATTATATAGTCGGCCCCCGACTTTCTGCCTTTCCTTACTGGTTAGTAATGACGTAGTTTCTACTTGTCAAATGTCAAAGAATACAAGCTTCATAATAATACCAAAAATAAACAGAATCATTCCAATAAAAAACAATTTCGATTTCGGATATTTTTAAGTAAAAATGCTCTTAGATAGAAACAGAAGACAACACAAGGTTGAAATTTTTGCAGGATCAGCTTAGATTAAATAGGACTACATGCCTATAGATATCCCTTATATCTATGTTGGTGTTTTTTGTGGTCCAATAAGCAAATCAAAATTTAAGGGAAATAATGCATAATGATATATGCGAATATTGGCGACTTTTCGCATATACATGTAGAGGGTATCCTAGTCAATACCTTTAAAAGTAATCTAATTTGTAGAAATTCTCAAACGCGTTTTTAATACAACAAATGTAATTTTCTCATCTCAGAAATTTTAATAATTTTTTTTTAAATGGACGGAACAGAACCCCATCTTCAAACTTCCAGGGTCCATTTAGAAAATATGGGGCAACATAACTATATTTTTCACAGAATTTTTAGTTGGTGTCATTGATGTGTAAAATGCAAATTAAATTAGCAGATCCACCAGATGTATTTAAAAACATTAAGGACGCCAAAATAAACCACTGCTAGCTAAAGAATAACTTACGATCTTTGAAATGAGCCTTCATTTATAAAAATCCATCCACGCGTTCCGAATATACGTAACTCGAAACGTATCCCTTTTGAGAATATGTCCTTATTTTCTCAGATTTCAGATGCTAATAACAACTGGAAAAAAATTGTACATTTTTTCGCCAACTATAAAATTATATATTTTGAGCAGAGAATCGATATCAAAATTTATAAAATAAAAATGAATAAAGGTGTTCGGTTTGATACAAAATTAACGATATGCGACATTATGAAACAACTCTCTTCGAAAAAATACTTGTCAAAGGTCTGAGCAAGCAGTAACACTTACAAAATCTTTCTGTTTCTATCCCTATTAGTAAGGCGGTAAAAATATTAAAATTTCCCCCCAATCCGACCTAATAGACATACATAAAAATATTTTTTTCATCAACATTTAAATGTAGCCAATTCTTATTGTTAATCAAAATTTAAATAAATTCTTTGCAAGATTTCCTTGGAGAATATCTTATCTTGAACATACAAGAAATTTTAAATACCTTAGCATTTGTTGGGAACACTGGGTTCCAGGAAGCAGTCATTCATTCCTTCTCGACTCATTCACCTTGGATAAGTATGTGAGGCGTGTAAAGAACGTTGTGAATATTAAATCCATAAAATACCCACCCACATACACACGCAAAAGAAACTGCAAATAACTCAGAATTGAATATAAAAAATGTTATTTACATTTGACTACAGATTATTTCACCTTGCCGTGCCAACTGAGGGAAATGGCAAAGGATCTGTGAGTACTCGTAACTACACACAAAGAAAGTGTGGTTTTCGGAGGAACAACATTTTAGGTAAGTAGGTATAAATTTCTCAAAATGATTTTTTTTCTCTGAAACAAACTCTTTTTAGAGGCAAACGATTTTTCTTTATCCGGAAAAGAGATGGTGTTCTTTGATATTTTGTTTTATTTCATGTACACATAAAAATGCGTACCTATTTATTTCATTGATTTGTCAGTAGGATATTCTCCTGATTCTAGACCACCTTTGCCTCTATTATGTAAAATAGTTTTGATACATAATATTCGAGTTTAACAAACCGATATCCAATTTTTTTATTTCTGGAAAATTTCATAGAAAATTTCATATAAGCAATTTCATAGACAGCTTTATCAAAATATTAATAGATATGTGTTCTTGAAATGTTTAATATATAGAAAATTTAATATAAAATTAGTTCTTTAAAATACAATATTTTTATTTGTTCACTTATTTGTCTATACGGAATTTTATAAAATTTCTGATGAAAATGTGTTGCGATTTTTTTTTTTCACAAAATTTTGTTAATTGAATATTTTTAGCAATTTTGTATTTAAAGAAAGTTAATTAATTAACAATAATGAGATTTTATCAAAAAAAAATCTTAGACATTTTGAATTTATAGAAATGTTCTCAAATATTGTGTGGTTTGTCAAAAATTTCATAGATTTTTTTATTTATAGAAAATTTCAAAGAAGTTGAATTCAATTTTTGCTTCCATAAGTATTTCATTTCATTCACTGATTTAAGTTAAAGACATACATTATTGCTATTGAAGTGGTGTCTATCGAAATCGCAGTCAATTCTACCATTATTACTTTTTTGCAATAGACAGAAAGTAACTGAAATATATGGTCTCGAACCGAATAAATTCTGACTGAATAACAAAAGCACAGACCAACAATAAATAACAACAACACAGAATTTTTTATTTATAGAAAATTTCATAGAAATTTTGTATTTATAGAAAATATCATAGAAATTTTTTATTTATAGAAAATTTCATACAAATTTTTTATTTTAGAAAAGTTCATAGAAATTTTTTATTTATAGAAAATTGCATTGAAATTTTTTATTTTAGAAAAGTTCATAGAAATTTTTTATTTATAGAAAATTGCATAGAAATTTTTATATTTATAGAAAATTTCATAGAAATTTTTTATTTATAGAAAATTTCATAGAAATTTTTTATTTATAGAAAATTTCATAGAAATTTGTTATTTATAGAAAATTTCATAGAAATTTGTTATGTTTAGGTATAAAAAATTGCGTAGATTTTTTTATTTTATTAGAAAATTTCATATTTTTTATTTTAATAGAAAATTTCATTGTTTTTTTTATTTTAATAGAACATTTCATAGAAATTTTTTATTTATAGAAAATTTCATAGAATTTTTTTATTTATAGAAAATTTTATAGAATTTTTTTATTTATAGAAAATTTCATAGAAATTTTTTATGTTTATAGAAAATTGCATAGATTTTTTTTATTTTAATAGAAAATTTCATGGTTTGTTTTATTTTGATAGAACATTTCGTAGAATTTTTTATTTATAGAAAATTTCATAGAAATTTGTTATTTATAGAAAATTTCATAGAAATTTGTTATTTATAGAAAATTTCATAGACATTTTTTATTTATAGACTTTTTTTATTTATAGAAAATTTCATAGAAATTTTTTATTTATAGAAAATTTCATAGAAATTTTTTATTTATAGAAAATTTCATAGAAATTTTTTATTTATAGAAAATTTCATAGAAATTTTTTATTAATAGAAAATTTGAATATTTTTAGCAGTTTTGTATTTAGAGAAAATTAATTAATTAACAATAATGAGATTTTATCAAAAAAAAATCTTAGACATTTTGAATTTATAGAAATGTTCTCAAAAATTGTGTGGTTTGTCAAAAATTTCATAGATTTTTTTATTTATAGAAAATTTCAAAGAAGTTGAATTCAATTTTTGCTTCCATAAGTATTTCATTTCATTCACTGATTTAAGTTAAAGACATACATTATTGCTATTGAAGTGGTGTCTATCGAAATCGCAGTCTATTCTACCAAGCTATTTAAACTCTCTACCAATTTTTGTATTTGTTTCTATTACTTTTTTGCAATAGACAGAAAGTAACTGAAATATATGGTCTCGAACCGAATAAATTCTGACTGAATAACAAAAGCACAGACCAACAATAAATAACAACAACGCAGAAATTTTTATTTATAGAAAATTTCATAGAAATTTTGTATTTATAGAAAATATCATAGAAATTTTTTATTTATAGAAAATTTCATACAAATTTTTTTATTTTAGAAAAGTTCATAGAAATTTGTTATTTATAGAAAAGTTCATAGAAATTTTTTATTTATAGAAAATTTCATAGGAATTTTTTATTTATAGAAAATTTCATAGAAATTTTTTATTTATAGAAAATTTCATAGACATTTTTTATTTATAGAAAATTTCATAGAAATTTTTTATTTATAGAAAATTTCATAGAAATTTTTTATTTATAGAAAATTTCATAGACATTTTTTATTTATAGAAAATTTCATAGAAATTTGTTATTTATAGAAAATTTCATAGAAATTTTTCATAGAAATTTTTTATGTTTATAGAAAATTTCATAGAAATTTTTTATTTATAGTAAATTTCATAGAAATTTTTTATGTTTATAGAAAATTTCATAGAAATTTTTTATGTTTATAGAAAATTGCGTAGATTGTTTTTATTTTATTAGAAAATTTCAGACATTTTTTATTTTAATAGAAAATTTCATTGTTTTTTTATTTAAATAGAACATTTCATAGAAATTTTTTATTTATAGAAAATTTCATAGAATTTTTTTATTTATAGAAAATTTTATAGATTTTTTTTATAGAATTTTTTTATTTATAGAAAATTTTATAAAAAAATTTTATTTATAGAAAATTTCATAGAAATTTTTTATGTTTATAGAAAATTGCATAGATTTTTTTTATTTTAATAGAAAATTTCATGTTTTTTTTTATTTTGATAGAACATTTCGAAGAATTTTTTATTTATAGAAAATTTCATAGAAATTTGTTATTTATAGAAAATTTCATAGAAATTTGTTATTTATAGAAAATTTCATAGAAATTTTTTATTTATAGGAAATTTCATAGAAATTTTTTATTTATAGAAAATTTCATAGAAATTTTTTATTTATAGAAAATTTCATAGAAATTTTTTATTTATAGAAAATTTCATAGAAATTTTTTATTTATAGAAAATTTCATAGAAATTTTTTATTTATAGAAAATTTCATAGAAATTTTTTATTTATAGAAAATTTCATAGAAATTTTTTATTTATAGAAAATTTCATAGAAATTTTTTATTTATAGAAAATTTCATAGAAATTTTTTATTTATAGAAAATTTCTATGAAATTTTTTATTTATAGAAAATTTCATAGAAATTTTTTATTTATAGAAAATTTCATAGAAATTTTTTATTTATAGAAAATTTCATAGAAATTTTTTATTTATAGAAAATTTCATAGAAATTTTTTATTTATAGAAAATTTCATAGAAATTTTTTATTTATAGAAAATTTCATAGAAATTTTTTATTTATAGAAAATTTCATAGAAATTTTTTATTTATAGAAAATTTCATAGAAATTTTTTATTTATAGAAAATTTCATAGAAATTTTTTATTTATAGAAAATTTCATAGAAATTTTTTATTTATAGAAAATTTCATAGAAATTTTTTATTTATAGAAAATTTCATATTTATAGAAAATTTCTTAGACATTTTTTTAGTCAGAAAATTTTTGAGAAATTTTTTATTTTTAGAAAATTTCTTAGAAAAGTTTATTTATAGAAAATTTCAAAGAAATTTTTTATTTTTTTAAATTTTACGGAAATTTTCATTTATAGAAAATTTCCTCGAAGTTTGTCATTTATAAAAAAAATTTTATTTATAGAAAAAAAACGACTTAATTTTTGTGTTTCTGGGACCATTTTCGACGTGTGGTACATTTTTTGTTGTTTTCTAACGGATCCCCCATAAACTGCACTTAAGCCATTTTTTCTTTACGTGTAATAGATGCGTGGGAATGAATTAATGGTTCTGCATGAATGGATGTATAGATAGGAGTGTGCTAAGACGTTATTAGCGTTGGAAAATTGTTTGAAGTTACATTACAATCATATCAAAGTAATTTCTGTGAGGAGCTCTTGGTTATAGGTCTATACTTTTGGGGAGATAGAAGTTTCGTCAATAATTTTGAATTAAAAAATCACGTAGCAAGTAGTACTAAAAAAATCGAAATGGTAAATATTCCACAAAATAGGACATACCCGTATATTTTTGTGATTTTTTGCGATACACTGGTACAAAAAATTTTATCATCTGAATGATCTTTTTCCAAAGATTTGCTAGAACCTATTTAAATTTATTTTGATACTTATATTCTTGAATATATATACGGTATGTTCAAAAAATATCGCGAATTTTTAATTTCCGCGGGCTTCGTGTATTTGATTTTGGATATTTTAGTAACGTTATGTTGATACTCATGTCCGTTACTCATTCTGACAAGGTCGGCCATTTTGAATGTTTAGTTAATTTTTGACAGCTGTTGTGCATGGATGTGTTTTAACTTGTCTTCGATTTTTATCTACATAGTATTTCAGAAAATGGATCAAAGAATCTGCATCAAATTTTGTGTGAAAAACAAAATAAAGTGCGCTGACGCATTCCGAATGTTGACTGTGGCATATGGTGAAGCTACCTTGGACCAAAGCAACGTTTATCGGTGGTACAAAATGTTCTTAGAGGGCCGAGAAGATGTGAAGGACGAACAGCGTGCCGGACGCGCCAGTTTCGGTCGAACGTAAAGGTTTTGCTCACAGTTTTCTTTGATTGCAGGGGCGTGGTGCATTATGAGTTCTTGCCACAGGGTAGTACGGTCAATAAAGAATATTACCTGCAAGTTATGCGCAAATTGCGCGAAGCGATCCACCAAAAACGCCCGGATTTGTGGAAAAACAAAAACTGGCTTTTGCACTATGATAACGCCCCTGCACACACATCGTTGCTTGTGCGCGAATATTTGGCCAAAAACAAAACGGTAATGGTGCCGCAGCCACCGTATTCCCATGACCTAGTCCCATGTGACTATTTTTTGTTCCCAAAACTGAAAAGGCCCATGAAAGGACGACGCTACGCCACGACTAAGGAGATAAAGACGGCATCGAAGGAGGAGCTGAACAAGATCACAAAAAATTATTATTTGAAGTGCTTCGAGGATTGGAAAAAACGTTGGCAGAAGTGTATTATGTATATCCGAGAGGAATTACTTTAAAGGGGACAAAATAGATATTCATGAATAAATAAATACTTTTTGAAAAAATACAAAATTCGCGATATTTTTTTAACATACCTCTACATAGATTTTAAATTAAAATTTTGTTCGTAAAAGTCCCATAAAACTTTTATAATGTTATTGTTGCCATTACAATCAAATGTTTGTTAAAGAAATAATTTTACCATAACATGATTAAAAGGGGGTCATATTATTGATACGATACATAATGGTTAAAACGCAACCATATTATAGTCACGACGTGACTAAATAATAGCTACGGAGATGTACGTCGGTTTGTTATTACCATAATATTGTTACGGGAAGTGTACTCGTATATTGCAGTCATGGTGATCATAATATTACTTTCATGTTATACCCATATTAACGACAGAAACTGCGTGTCGCTGGATTCTGACCTTTACATGGTTATGCCATTATGGTCATAGGAATCATATTATGGTCAATTATTATTGCACATAGTTATAGTTTATCATAGTTAGTCTATACTGAACGTTTTTTACTATCAGTTATTTGTCGACAACCAATAGCGTCGATTGATAAGCTCGCGATAAAAATGTCCGTGTCAAAAAGTAAACATTACACTATACATGTTTTTGAGGTTTTTCAAAAGCTACGCAAAATTCGCATATTTGCTTACACTATGCAGCATTTTTTTGTTTGATTCCGAGACCTAAAACATTTGTTTCTTGTGAAGATTAAGGCATACTAATTCATAAAATTAAAATTAATAAAAATTGATGGTAATGTTCTTTGTAATTCAAATTTTTGTGGAAGATATCTTTAGTATATGGACCATATTATTTGAAGTATTAGCCCGATAGATCCAAAATACGATTTTCATTCAAGGAAACTATGATGGCTACAAATGTTGAAAATATCACTTACATGTTGGACAATTGGTTTAGTAACAGTCGTTAAAAACAAGTAACAAAGTTCAGTCGGGTAAACCGACTAATGAATCCCCTCACCTTGAGTCTAAAAAATATTACCTATTTTTTTTTAATTATTATCAATCTAAATTTCATTTAATAACTTCAAAGTATGTACTGGTATTAAAGATCAAAGCTGTTTACTTTTGGTACAAAATGGTCCATTTGTGTGAGAGGTACCAAGAGGGGCGTCCTAATAGAGTCACTTTTCTCTGGACTCTAGGTACTATAAAAGCATTGCACTGTACGGAATTTCTAGTATTTGTACGCACTGGTATTAAAGTTAAAAGCTGTTAACTTTTGGTACAAAAAGGTCCATTTGTGTGAGAGGTACCAAAATGGGCAGGCCAATAACTCCCATTTTTCTCTAGACTCTAGGTACTATAAAAGCATTACACTGTACGAAATTTCAAGTATTTGTATGCACTTGTAAATATTAAAGTTATTAGCTGGTAACTTTTGGTACAAAATGGTCCATTGGTGTGGGAGGCACCAAAAGGAGCGTGGAAGTAATGCCCATTTTTCACTGTATTGTAGGTACTATTAAACCATTACACTGTACAAAATTTCAAGTATTTGTATGCACTTGTATGTATTAAAGTTGTTAGCTGGTAACTTTTGGTTCAAAATTGTCCATTTGTGTGGGAGGGACCAAAAGGAGCGTGGCAATAATGCCCATTTTTCACTGTATTGTAGGTACTATTAAACCATTACACTGTACAAAATTTCAAGCCTTTGTATGCACTCGTAATAAAGTTATAAGCTATTAACTTTTGGTTCAATATTGTTCATTTGTGTGGGAGGTACCACAAGGGGCGTGGCAACTTCGCCTATTTTTCTCGAGGTAATAGTGACTAATAAACTAATACTATGTGTAGAATTTCACAGGATTCAAATAAGTAGTATAGAAGTTATTAAATAATCAATATATCACTAAATATTAACTCTTTGTGGGGGAGGTACTAGAAGGAGTGGACCAATATCTTCGAACTTAGCCGGAGATAGAAGAAAATATTACCACATACCAAATTTGAAGTCAATCGGTTAATCCTTTCGAGAGTTATCGTGCGCACCAGCCAGCAGACAGACAGACGGACGGACATTGCTCAAATGACTTAAAATGACCCAAATCGAATTTCCGCCAAACATACTTTGGGTCTTAGGTCACTCCTTCGATGTGTTACACTTTTGGCTCGTAGCTAATGATATATACCCTCCTCTCAAAGGTTAGGGAATAAAAATTAGAAAAAAATAGTTTTTGCTAGCACGAACAAAACCATAAAAAATAGAAAAAATCGCCAAAAAAAATAGTTTGTTCTATTTTGTTGAAAGCTTGGATCCTAACGAAGAAAATGTACAATTTATGACCACCCTGTAAAAATAGGGAAATTTAAGGATTCTGAGTAGTAGTATGGAAGTTATTAGGTAATCAATATTTCACAAACTGTTTACCCTTCGTGGTGGAGGTACTCGAAGGAGTGAACCAACATAGTCCATATTTAACCTTAGTCTGAGATAGAAAAAAATACTGACACACCAAATTTGAAGTCAATTCTGTCGAAAGTTATCGTGCACACCAACCAGACAGACAGACGGACAGGCTGACGGGCATTGCTAAAATGACTTAAATTTTCCGCTAAATATGTATGCTTGGGGTCTCTTAGGTCACTCCATTGCTGTGTTACAATTTTGTCCCGCAGCATCTCATATATACCCTTGCTCACAGTAGTGGGGTATAAAAAGCGGATTATGTAGAAATCTCTTATTTCTACCAAAAGTGCTATAATATCTACATTTATATATAGATTTTCTTCAAATAGGCATTGTTCTCTTCATTAAGATGCTTATTTCTAAAATTGGGACAAACTTTTTTTCTTCTTTTTTATGGTTTTTTTCGAGCCAGCAAAAAACGATTTTTTGAAAAAAAAATCCAATTTTTTCTAATTGTTTTAACGACAAATTACAAAACTTCTGTTTCCACGTGAAATCCTTTGTAAAGATTATAATTTCCTTTAATTTAAGGTGTAACTAGGCATTATCTTAAAAAAATATGTTCCAAATACTAAAGGCACTTTTCAAACAAATGGGAATTTTAAAGAAAAATTAAAAAAAAAATTTACCATATAATTTTTTAAATATTTTTTTCCTATTTAAGGCTCCATATTACACCAAAAAATGTTCCAAACAAATGGGAATCTTGAAGAAAATATATAATATATACCATAAATTTTTTATACCCTACACCACACTGTGGTACAGGGTATTATAACTTTGTGCATTTGTTTGTAACACCCAAAAGGAGAGAAAATAGACCCATCGTTTATTATACCGATCGACTTAGAATCACTTTCTGAGTTGATTTAGCTATGTCCGTCTGTCTGTCTGTCCGTCTGTCTGTGCATGTATTCTTGTAATCAAAGTACAGGTCGCAATTATGGTCCGATCTCGACGAAACTTTACACATATCATTCGTTTGGCCCACGGACGATCCCTACTGAATTTGGTTAAAATCGGTTCAGATTTAGATATAGCCCCTATATATATGTTACCCCCGATTTGAGATGTAAGCGCCGTAAAAACTTTATTTTATATCCGATCAGTATGAAATTCGGCAGAAAGAAGTTTCTTGTTACACGAATGCACACTGTTAAATTCGGAGAAAATCGGTTCAGATTTAGATATAGCCCCCAAATGCCCTCGTATATGTTACCCCCGATTTGATATGTAAGCGCTGTAAAAATTTTATTTTATATCCGATCAGTGCGAAATTCTGCAAAAAGAGGTTTCTTTCTACATGAAGGAATACTGCCAAATTCGGAGAAAATCGGTTCAGAATTAGATATAGCCCCCATATATATGTTACCCCGATTTGACATGTAAGCGCTGTGGAGACTGTATTTGATATCCGATCAGTACGAAATTCGACAGAAAGGGGTCTTTATACATGAATGAGTATTCAGGGAAAATCGGTTCAGATTTATATATAACCTCCATATATATGTTCCTCCTGATTTGGTTTCAAAGCGCTATAGAAGTTGTACTTTACTTCCAATAATTAAAATTTTCCAGAAAGATGTCTCAATTTAGTAACGAATATTGCTTAACTTAGCGATTATCGTTTCAAAATTAGATAATATGTTCCTACCCATTTACCAATTATTACAAATTATTATCGCAATGACCCTTATCGCATTGTTAGGGAGATGTAGGGTATTATATAGTCGGCCCCGCCCGACTTTCTGCCTTTCCTTACTGGTTTAAATATTTTTTCGTATTTAGGGCTCCTTATTACCCCAGGAAAAGGTAAGGCACAGCCCTTCGACAAAAAATGTTGTTGCATAGTGTAATTTTATTGGATACAATTTCACATGTTATCACGCCAAGTGAGTCCCCCTTGTCAGCTTCACGGAAATGCAAACACACAACGCAAATTACAAAATTGCCGCAAATGATTTCCTTTAATTTCAATATGAATTTTATTTGACTTGTTCATATTTTCTTCACATCTAATTAGTTAAGTTTATTAAACATTTTTAGAACACCTGGAAAGATGTTGATAAGAAAATACAAAGTTTAATTTGTGAAATTCCCAGAAAGCGAATGAATGGCATGTGCAAACGTACTCGTAGCTTCTTGTATCCTTGTCTGGATAAAGACAAGGTGGAGCTTGCCTGGATATGAACATTATTTATTAGCTTTCAAAGCGTTTATTTAACCTGAACTTTATTAGAATGCCATACAGAAAGCTACCATTGCTCAGCTTCTATAAATGTGGTACAATTTAGAACTTTTGCCTTCCCCCTCCCTCACGACTGTCGTAAGCGTGTTTGTGATTATCATCACACCGAGAGGACAGACGAAGAGGACCTACACATGGATAGACAGATAAAATATTAAAGCCGCCAATGCACTGTCTGCATAACAAAATTAATGTATCTGTCCGTCTGTCTGCCTAGGGTTCATATCTAACTATGTTTGTACTACATTCATACGTACATACGAAGTTTGATTTCTGCATGTTCTGTTTTTTTTTTTGCAAACTTACCCCCTGATTGTGGCTGCATGTGATGTCGACGATGATTATTGTGCCCCCGCTGCTTCTCATGCCGATTATGATTCCATACTCTAGGGTTCCGGTTTTGCTCGTGTTTTCTGCCAACCCAACTTTTTAAAACTTCCGTATCCCTTTTAATAAATTGTTACTTATGATTGCCTTCATTTGTAGCCAAAGAAAAATATTGAAAGTAAATCGTTGTGAAATGGAAGCAAATGTTGAGAATTCCATTTTTGCCAATATTATTTCGTCATGCTGTCCTGGTGGCCGGCATGTGAATTGGAATGGCTTTGGGAACCCAGGACTGTCGGTTTACTGGGGGCTTTGTTGTATTCGGCATGTTAAATTTTAAATTTCTCTTAGGATCAATCATTTTTAAAGAAGTTCCACGTTAAAACAAAATATCTGGAATAGTGAACAAAAAATTCGAAAATGAAAATATGTATTTATGTTTAATAGAGCATGTATTTTTCAGATATCAGATATTTATACCCTCACTTTAGTTTGAAGAGGGTATATATCATTTGCTACGAAAAAAAGTGTAACACATCGAAGGAGCGATCTAAGACCCTAAGTATGTTCGGCGGATATTCGTTTTGGGTCATTTTAAGTCGAATGAGCAATGTCCGTCCGTCTGTCTGTCTGTCTATGTGTCTGTCTGCCTGCTGGCTGGTGCGCACGATAACTCTCGAAAGGAGTAACCGATTTACTTCAAATTTGGTACGTGGTAATATTTTTTTCTATCTCCGGCTAAGTTCGAAGATGGGCCATATTGGTCCACTCCTTCTAGTACCTCCCCCACAAGGTGTTAAAATGTTGTGAAATATTGAATCTTTAATAACTGCTACTACTTATTCGAATCTTCTGAAATTCCACACATAGCATTAGTTTATTAGTCGCTATCAACTCGAGAAAAATGGGCCATGTTGATACGCCCCTTTTGGTACCTCCCACACAAATGCACCATTTTGCACCAAAAGTTAACAGCTTATAACACTAATACCAGTGCATAAAAATACTTGCAATTTTGTACAGTGTAATGCTTTCATAGTGCCTACAGTCCAGTGAAAAATGGGTGCCATATTCACGACCCTTTTGGTACCTCTTACACAAAGGTACCATTTTGCACCAAAAGATAACAGCTTATAATATTAATACCAGTGTATAAAAGCACTTGAAATTTTGTACAGTGTAATGCTTTTATAGTGTCTTTTGCACTGTGAAAAATGGGCGCTATTGCCACGCCCCTTTTTGTACCTCCCACACAAAGGTACCATTTTGCACAAAAAGTTAAGAGCTCACAGCATGAGTACCAATGCACGAAAATGCAACAACATTTTGCAACATTTTGAAAATTTCATAGAAATTTATAGAAAATTTCATAGAAATTTTTTATTTATAGAAAATTTCATAGAAATCTTTTATTTATAGAAAATTTGATAGAAATTTTTTTTTTCAGAAAATTTCATAAAATTTTTTTATTTATAGAAAATTTCATAGAAGTTTTTTATTTATAGAAAATTTTATAGAATTTTTTTCTTTTTTAAATTTTTTATTTATAGAAAATTTCATAGAAATTGTTTATTTATAGAAACTTTGTATTTATAGAAAATTTCATAGACAATTTTTATTTATAGAAAATTTCATAGAATTTTTTTATTTATAGAAAATTTCATAGAAACTTTTTATTTATAGAAAATTTCATAGAAATTTTTTATTTATAGAAAATTTCATAGAAATTTTTTATTTATAGAAAATTTCATAGAAATTTTTTATTTATAGAAAATTTCATAGAAATTTTTTATTTATAGAAAATTTCATAGAAATTTTTTATTTATAGAAAATTTCATACAAATTTTTTATTTATAGAAAATTTCATAGAATTTTTTTTTATAGAAAATTTCATACAAATTTTTTATTTATAGAAAATTTCATAGAAACTTTTTACTTATAGAAAATTTTATAGAAATGTTTTATTTATAGAAAATTACATAGAATTTTTTTATTTATAGAAAATTTCATAGTATTTTTTTATTTATAGAAATTTTTCATTTATAGAAAATTTCATAGAAATTTTTGATTTATAGAAAATTTCATAGAAATTTTTGATTTATAGAAAATTTCATAGAAATCTTTTATTTATAGAAAATTTCATAGAAATCTTTTATTTATAGAAAATTTCATAGAAATTTTTTATTTATAGAAAATTTCATAGATATTTTTTTTATAGAAAATTTCATAGAAATTTTTAATTTATAGAAAATTTCATAGAAATTTTTTATTTATAGAAAATTTTATAGAAATTTGTTATTTATAGAACATTTCATAGAAATTTTTTATTTATAGAACATTTCATAGAAATTTTTCATTTATAGAAATTTCATAGAAATCTTTTATTTATAGAAAATTTAATAGAAATCTTTTATTTATATAAAATTTTATAGAAATTTTTTATTTATAGAAAATTTCATAGAAATTTGTTTTATTTATAGAAAATTTCATAGAAATTTTTTTATTTACAGAAAATTTCATAGAAATTTTTTATTTATCCAGGGTTTTCCAACAAGAGGTGTTATTTGAATCACCCGGTATTTCGGTAGCTGTCACTTTTGAAGCTTTTATTCTTTGACATTTGACAAGTAGAAACTACGCCATTACTAAAAATGGAACGATACACGATTCAACGTAAAATAGTTAAAATCGAAAAATCATCTTGATTGCCCATTTCCACCTCCGTGGCTTAGTCAACAAGCAAAATTGTCGCATCTGGGGCTCGGAATACCCAAGAGTTATTGTTGAGATGCCTCTCCACCCTCAACGTGTGACTGTTTGGTGCGGTTTATGGTCATTGGACCTTACTTTTCCGAAAATGAGGTTGGATCAACAGTTACGGTGAATGGATTGCGCTATCGAGAGATGATTAATGATTTTTTATGGTCGGAGTTGGATGGTATTGATCTGGACAACGTTTACTTTCAACAAGACGGCGCTACGTGCCACACAAGCAACGAAACCATTGCTCTGTTACGGGAAATCACAATTGGCCACAGATCTAATGATTTAACACCTTGCGACTTCTTCCTTTGGGGCCACGTGGAAGATAAGGTCTACGCCAACAGCCCAGCGTCGATTCAAGACTTCAAAGATAGAATTCGTGAGGCTATCGAGGACATAGGGCAGCCACTTTGCGATTTGGTTATGGAAAATTTCATGAAAAGGAAAAGCGTGGTCGTGGTGGCCATTTGGCTGATGTTGTCTTTCATTATTATCGGCATACCTGCCTCTTGATTATGAAATAAGCATCCGATCATTTATCTCAAAAAATTAAATTTTTCTTTGAATATCAAAATAACATCTCTTGTTGGAAAACCCTTTGGAAAATTTCATAGAAATTTTTTAATTATAGAAAATTTCATAGAAATTTTTTATTTATAGAAAATTTCATAGAAATTTTTGAAAATTTCATTTCATTTTTTTGAAATTTTTTATTAATATGTATTAACATTTTCAACTATACATTTTTCAACTGATCTGCCTGAAATTAAAGCATTTATACATCATATTGCACTTAAGAGTCTCTAGTGAAAAAAGAGTATATCCGTTCATGTTGTGGTATAACCCCATTATGAAGGTTACAGACGAATTTCAATTCGTGGCGGTGTAGATTCTGCGTTTTTATACTCATGTGCTTTTGATTTAGACATTTGCTATATTTAATAATAATGTGTTGATATAGCCGCTACATATTTCTTAGTGCATTGCTGGGCAAACAATGGAGGAGGAGGGTATTACACTCGTATAGTCGGTGCGGCCCGACTGGTTTAAAATGCTCTGTTAATAGAAAATTTCTTAAAATATTTAACTTTTTGAAGGGTCTTAAATTTAATTTACGTACTTTAAAAAAAAAAACTACAATACTAACCATCCCTTTTTCGAATGCGCTCCTGCTGCTCCTCTTCTGTATTTTATAGATGATTTTATTCATTTCACATCTAGAGTCGTCGTCCTCATAATTTCAACAACAATAAAAAAGTGATTTCATTTCAACTCTCATTGGGTTTTCACCTCCAACGGCAGACCTTAATTTCACTCCTCCTCCTCCAGTTCATCTATTACTCTTATCACTTACTTTCTTTGGCTTTAGGGACTCAACGGCAATATATGACTGTCTGCTTGTCTGCATGTCTAAGCTGACTGACTGCCAGAGAGGAGTTCCTTTTTTCTATCTATCCCATGTTTCGTGGAGAAATCATATTCGGTTTGGCCCAGAAGTCGTCGTAATTGAAATTATTCCATAAGGAATTTTTATTGAATATTTCGTTTTAGATTTGATCAGAATTTTAAAATTGGCAGAAGCGATGTTATTTCTTCAACGTCGTCCTCATCATTGCCGTTGCCAACGCCATCGTTAGCTGAGAGTTTCTTGGTTTCGCGTGGCTGAAAGGTAGGAAGGATGGATGGTTGGTATGTGCTAAAGTCGTAAAATCTGAAAATAGTTTGAAAAATATCGAAATGATTGGACTGCAGAAGATTAAAGGTTTTTTATATGTAATAAAATCATTTTTGTAATAGCAATAAGAAGTGAAAATCAAAAACTTTTTATTTATTTATTTTTTATATAAATTCATGGGAACGTGAAGATAAAATGAGAAGTTCAAATTTGTATATCGTTTTAATGAAAAAACACTTTGAATACTCCTATATTAAAACTGATATAGTTGGGCAACACTTCAAGTTTATTTAGAAATTCTTCATCTTGGAGTGCCGTAACAAACTTAAAAAAATTTCCATTCTTTGCAATCATTTCGTCCTAGAATTCCATTATATGCTTCCACATCCGAAGTAGTTCTTGTGACTTTTTTAAAAAAGGGAAAAGCCACTTGGCCAACCTCTATGAAAACATCTTATCATTTTCAATTCGCATAAGTTTGGAAATTGGAAAGAAAATAGAGCATTGGGGAAACATTTTATTAAAAAAATCGCGCGTTTTTTTTAATAACATTTTTTTCCCAATGTGGTATTTTCTTTCCAATTTCCAAACAATATTTTTAATAATTTTTTTAGAAATAGGATTTTTTTAGGAATTATGCCAACATTGAAATTATAAATGATACGATAATTATTGTTTTCATATAGGTTGGACCAAGTGGCTTTTCCGTTTTCAAAAAAGTCACAAGAACTACTGCGGATGTAGAAGCGTTGAATGGAGTTCTAGGACGAAATGATTGCAAAGAATGGACATTTTTTTAAGTTTGTTAAGGCACTCCAAGAGGAAGAATTTCTAAACAGTAGTAATTTGAAAATGCTTATCGAAAATGGTGGTACAGTTGGTGGCAAGAAGCGTAAACTCTCCTCTATACAAAGGAATACAAATATAATATATAAATACAATATATAAAGGCATCGGAGGTGCTATAATCTGGATCGATTACTGCAATGAAATTCTTAGATCGAATGATATATCCAAAAAACAACATCTGTACAGATATGGAGCCATTTGAAGATCTTGTTGAAGAATATCCCGACGGAGCATCTGATTTGGGAACAGAGGAATCTGAAAGTGGAAAAATCTTCAACAGCGGTCTTTCTGGTGTACCCATACTTGGATAATTTGCTTTAATTTACCTCCGGATATAGTTTTACTACCATGTAAACTCCTACAAATATGTAATAAATGATGATACCAGGATTCCATGCAAGTTTTTTTCGAATATTCCATAATATTTTTGTCACAGAGCATTCCAAAATTATACTGAATTTCTATTAGAAATAATAAATCATTCACTAAATTTGTTCTTATTATTACTTGATATTTCTTCTTATTTCGGAAAAAAAAATTAAAATGAATAAAAACCCTTAAACAAAAGTAGGCGATTGTTCATTCCAAATTTGGTCTAAAGTTCATGATCGTTTGGGCGATTTTTCATCACTCATTTGTAGTTTTTCTTGAAAATGAACAATCGATTTGACATTTTTCGTTTTGAGCTATTTTCTCTGGGGCGATTTTTCGCATAGACTGGATATACAAAGGTTCACCCATCGCACTTTTACAGGTACTATGTTGATATTCCAATCGATAGTTTGAGAAGTTGTATTTATATGCAGTGCCAATTTGAGCATGCGTTGAATGAGCAATAAATCGTAAATTTTCAAAAAGTTCAAGTGGCGTGTCAGTAAAAAAATTAAACACACGATTTATAAAAAATGATAAAATTCAAGTTTTATTTTTACTTCTGTACACTTCAAATTATTTTCACGAGACATTTTTGTTTTTCGATTTTTCAATACAAAAAAAAAAAAGAAAAGACATGATTTAAAAAATATTTTTTTTAACAAAGTATTTATAAATATTTTCGATTGCTCATGCAACCACCACAGTACCCCCTCCATAGTGATATCGAAATTTACACACCAGGAGCGAATGTTACTTTTCGACCAGATCTCAAGGTTAGTGGTTCAGTTCTGATGGATTCTTTAGGGATGGGGTCGTCCACTGGTTGTTGAATTGAATCCGATTCGTTGAGTAAATATGCTGGTTTAAGTCGGTCAATAGATAAAACCTTTTCATTTCCGTTTTTCATAATTTTGAAGATTTTCCGAGTTCTAGAAATCACTCCGAATGGTCCTTCATATGGTTGCTGGAGGGATTTTCGAACGGCATCAACTCTTACAAAAACATGTGAGCAATTCATTAGATCTGTTGGTATAAAAGTGCGATGATTCCCATGGCGTAAAGCAGGTGTCGGTTTAAATTGATGCATTAAAGAGCGAAATTCATCTATCAAATTATCCGAGTATTTTGTTTTGATGCTGTCAAAAAGTTCACCAGGGAGTCGAATATTTGTACCAAAAACCATTTCAGCCGAGGAGTAGCCAATATCTTGTATTATTGCCGAATGCAAACCGATCATAACGATTGGAAGTGCTTCGACCCAGTTTTGTGATTTGTAGGATTTACGCGCTGCTTTCATTGTTCTATGCCATCGTTCAATTTGACCGTTACTTTGAGGATGATATGGTGTTGTGTGCGTTACTTGTGTGCGTTACCTTGATCTGTGGTCAAATAAGATGGGACACCATATCGGGAAATCCGTCCACCTTGTAAAACGGTCAATACATGTGAGAACATACCTGTAGTTTTGGCATAAAGGTAGTGGACCAACTAGATCAATGCTCATGTGTTTAAAACGTTGGGCTGGTAGTTCAAAATTTCCAAGTCGGCTTTTCACGTGCCGAATAATTTTTGATTTCTGACAAGTAAAACATAATTTTGTCCAGTTACGAACATCCTTGCAAACTGATGGCCAAATAAAACGGGACTTGATTATTAATGGTTGACTTGATTCCAGGATGAGAAATTCTGTGTAGATATTCAAAGAGTGGTTTTCGAAAAGCTTGTTTAATGTATGGCCGCACAGTCTTAGTCGATATATCGCAATACATATCAATTTCGGTGTCTGGAATTACCATTTTTTTCAAAACGAGTGAAGTATCGCCTTCTAGCAATTGTTTCAACTTTTCATCAAATTCTTGTGACACAGCTAACGCTTTGTAATCTAAAGGTAAAGGCATCGATATAGAATCCATTCTCGAAAGGGCGTCGGCAACTACATTTTCCTTTCCTGAAATATGCCGAATGTCGACTGTGTGTTGGCTTATATAATCGAGATGTCGTAATTGGCGTGGAGATGCTTTTTCGGGCTTTTGTTTAAATGCATATATTAACGGCTTGTGGTTAGTGCATATGAAAAACTCTCTTCCTTCCAAAAAGTATTGGAAATGTTTCAGAGCAGAATACGCTGCGAGAAGCTCTCTATCATAAGCACTGTACTTGGCTTGAGTACAGCTTAACTTTTTCTAATAAAATGAAATAGGTCTCCACTCACCCTTAACAAATTGCTGTAACACTCCACCCATACCAGTATCTCATGCATCTACCCAAAGAGATGTTCGAGCATTGTAGGTTGGATGTGCGAGAAGAGCTGCATCAGCCAATTGTTGTTTACAGTTTTCAAAATTGTTTATTAGTTCCTCTGTCCATTGAATCTTGATGCTTTTACTCTTTTTATTTCCGGAGTATAGGGCATGTAAGTTTGATTGTTGTTGAGCGGCATTGGGGATGAATCGACGATAAAAATTCACTATCCCTAGGAATCGGCGCAAATCTTTATCGTTTTCCGGCAGCTTATGATTTTTGATTACTTCTACTCTTGATGGAAGTGGTTTTATGCCTTTTAATGTTACCAAGTATCCCAAAAACTCGACTTCTGTTACACCAAATACTGATTTCAAACAATTAATGGTAACACCAAATTTTCTGAAGCGCAAAAATAATTCCTTAACATGTTCCAAATGTTCGTCTTCGTTGTTAGATGCGATAAGGATGTCATCAATGTAGGCATAACAGAAACCAGTCCACGTATTACCTCGTTGAAAAGACTGTGCGGCATTACATAATCCGAAGGACATCCTGGGAAATTCAAATAAGCCAATTGGGGTAATTATTGCAGTCTTTTCAATGTCGGATTCTTCTACGGGGATTTGGTGATATGCCTTGACGAGATCGATTTTGCTGAATATTTTCTTATCGCTCAACATGTGTCCAAAATCATGTATATGGGGCACTGGGTAGCGATCTGGAGTGGTAACAGCATTTAAGCGGCGATAGTCGCCGCATGGACGCCATTCCCCATTTGGGTTTTTAACTAAATGTAATGGGCTGGCCCAAGAACTTTTCGAAGGACGACATATCCCCTGCTTCAACATCAAATCAAATTCACGTTGAACAATTTGTAGTTTCTCTGGTGATAATCTTCGGGCCTTTGAAAAAACTGGCGGACCTTTCGTCTGAATATAGTGTTTAACCGAATGCTTGATATTTGAAATTCGATTATCAGGTGGTTGTATTACGTCCTGAAACTCCTGTAACAATTTGTAAAATTTTGAATTCTCTGAAATTGACCTTACCGAATTCATTCCTCCAGAATACAATGTGCCACAACTTCCCGATTTCGATGCATTGTCAATTAGGCGATTATTCTTCATATCGACTAATAATCCAAAATGGCTGAGGAAGTCAGCTCCAATTATAGGTCTGTTGACGTCGGCCAATATAAAAGTCCATGTAAAATCACGTTTTAATCCTAAACTTAAGGATAGTTTTCTCACACCAAATGTTTTAATAGGAGATTGGTTAGCTATAAATAATTATAGAGTTGAAGGAATCTGCTGTTTTTCTGCAGAAGTTGCAGGGAATACCGAGACATCAGCGCCAGTATCGATGAGAAACTCGTATTTCAGTTTAGTATCACAAATAAATAGGCGACCTATCTCTCGGCCAACCCCGTCCGTCACCGTAGACGAGGTGCCCTTTAGTTTTCCGATGCAGAATTCGTCGAAAATGAACAAGGTTGCACGCATTTGACCGCGCGTTCTCCGAACTTGTAGTGATACCAACATAAAGGCTTACCATTTGATTTGCTATTTGATCTGGTTCTTGATTTGGAGCGGCTTCTGGAATGACTTGATAGTACTTCAATTTGTTTTGTCAATGCTTCAATTTTCTTTTCCAGATTTCGAATATGGGAAGTAGTTTCCGACGATGTTTTTGTGTTGATGACACTTACGTCACATGACTCAGCTGTATCTGCAATCTTGTTTGTTATTACCGCTAGCTTATTCAACGATTCACTGCTTACCGATAAAATTGCTTGTGTCTGCTTTGGAAGACGTTGTATCCATAATGATTTTAATAGTTCGTCAGAAACTTTATTACCAGCTAAACACATCATTTCTCGGAGCAGCGTTGATGGTTTCTTATCCCCGATTTCTATTTCTCGTAGGAGCCTTTTTAATCGTTTTTCCTCAGAATCCATGAAGCGTTCTTTAATGTTCTTCTTCAGAGTTTCGTACATATTTGATTCCGGTGGATTTAGTATTATGTCGCTTACTTCAGATAAAACATTAGCATCTATGGACCCAACGACGGTATGGAATTTGGTGGAATCCAGTGTAATACCTGATGTAATAAATTGACTTTCGACTTGTTTAAAACAAAGGGCCGGATTATTACGCCAAAATGGTGGAATCCTCACCGAAACTCTTGAAATTTCTTGCTGTCCAGATAGTAACGGCTCATCCAAAATGGAATTCGTAGTCATATTGGCATGTTCGGGAGTTAGTTGATCAATTCCTGGTAAAAGGGTTTCTTCTTCACTTTCTTGAGTCCTATTTTTGTGGTGTATGAAACATATTGACTTGCGTTCCAATTGTAGTCGGGGGTCACCAATTGAAATGGTGTGTCAGTAAAAAATTAAACACACGGTTTATAAAAAATGATAACAATAAAATTCAAGTTTTATTTTTACTTCTGTACACTTCAAATTATTTTCACGAAAGACATTTTTGTTTTTCGATTTTTCAATACACAAAAATAACACAAAGTTATATATGTAAACCATTATAATAATTTGAATTAAAAAATTATGAAAAAGCTGGACTGGCGTACCCAAATGCACAAAGAAAGGTGTATGGACACTTTAATTATGACGCACATTGTAAAAATAGTGAAATTCTGAAAAATAATTTTTCAAATTTTTTATTTTGGCGATTTTGTTTGGGAGGTACCAAAAGGTACCAAAGCAATATATGCTGTGGGTACTATAAACACATTACACTGTACAAAATTTCAAGTTTTTGTATGTGCAGAATAAAAATTATAAGCTGTTAAATTTTTGTGCAAAATGGTCCATTTGTATGGATGGTACGCCCTTTTTACGGGACTATAGATACAATAAATGCATTACACTTCACAAAATGTCAAGTATTTCTATGGACTGGAACTTAACTTTTTGTGCAAAATGGTCGTTTTGTATTGCAGGTACCAAAAGGGGCATGGCAACCTTTCTCAAGATGATATCGACCAAGAAACTAGAATTATTGTGGAATTGTGAAAGATTCTGAGTAGTAGTACAGAAGTTATGAGTTAATCAATATTTCACAAAATTATGACCCTTCCTGGGGGAGGTACACGAAGGAGTGGGCCAAAATAGTCCATCTTCAGGACCTTAGCCTGAGATAAAAAAATATTGATACATACCAAATTTGAAGTCAATCGGTTAATCCTGTCGAAAGTTGTTGTGGGCACCAACTAGATGGACAATCAGACGGACAGGCTGATGCACATTACTCAAATTTTTGACTGCAGATGATCTAGCACGAAGTTATGATGGATACCGCAATTCTACTTTTTCCCGAGACGCTTCCGAATAATTGCTGCCGTTGCCATATTGTTTAATATTTCTTCATGCCAATTTTACACAATATATGTACTTCGAATGTTATACTCGTACTTTAATATACCATTGGTTTTTATCAACATTGCTATGTCTTTAAGGTATCTACAGTTCATCACAAAATAGATGTATTTGTCAATACCCTTCTGATACCACACACAACCTGACGGATTCATTCGAACACAACATTCCCATAACTTCTGCAGCAATCATCTAACTATTTTCACATTCTGTATTTAAGATAACTTTTGCAAAGACTATGGATTGATTGAATGCTTCCAACTCTCTGCCTCCCACACATACTCACTTGTTTACTGAAATTCTACACGACTGAGATTTCTTACTTGTTTTTAACACAATCTGAACGAAATTTTGTTTATGTTCTTCAAAATTGAAAAATATAAATTTATTTACAACAAACGTGATATATTACAACAAACAACTCTGATTATTTGATTCGTTATCTCATAACTATTTCAAACAAATTTAAATGTATCTCCACTGATTTCATTCAATACAAATTCCGAAGCATTAAATAAATCATATAAAAAATTCAAATTTAGAAATTCTGCAGTCAATAAAAAACATTCCAAAATTATTATTTTACATGATTCTGCAAAGAAAATTGTTCCCGTTAGTATTTCTCGTTTTTTTATCTATATATTTGTTTTTTCTTTAGCAAAAAGTATTTTCTTTTGGTTTTTCTTCTTTTTTGTTCATTTGCATTCGTTTCATGCGTTGTAACGTGAAAATTGAAGCTTTGTAATCATAACAAAACATGTTTGGAATATTTGATGAATACGAGTATGTATGCGAAAATGTTAGGAGAAAATAAAAAGGAAATCCAGAGGAAAATACAAAATAGTATTGTGGAGAATAGCAAAAAACTTATTTAGACAGCCGATATGCATTTTGATAGGTGTAGTCGAACTTTTTGAAGCTCTACATTGCAGTATCTACATATTGATACCTCTATTGCAAAGTATGTTTTTGGGTAGATCCCCAAATGATCTACCAAGTAGTGGTTTTACTGAAAACACCGCCTAACACCGGGGTGTTATGCAAGCTCGTACACAACAGTGTATGGTTTGCTGTCAGGGGTAATTGGTAACAGGTGTTTCGCCACCCAGTCCTTGCCACAGTACCGTGAACTACGCTGTGGTGGACATATATATCTCCTACAGTCGTGGGAACTATATGGATACTAAACCAGTAAGGAAAGGCTAAAGTCGGGCGGGGCCGACTATATAATACCCTACACCACTCTCGTAATATTGAATAACTCTGATATATAAATTTTGTAATCCATGTATAAATTGTTTACATAAATTTACTTTTGGGACATTTTATACTTAAATAATACCCTGTACCACAGTGTGGTGTAGGGTATAAAACGATTGGATCTAAAGAGCCAAATCGGATGAAACATATATATGGTAGCTATAGCTAAATCTTAACCGATTTTCTTCAAATTCGGCAATGTTGGTTAATGGATCAAGAAACTCTACCATTCTAAATTTCAAAATTATTGGATGTAAAATACAGCATCTACAGGACTAAAGAGCAAAATTGGACGAAACATATATATGGGAGCTATAGCTAAATCTTAACCGATTTTCTTCAAATTCCGCAATGATGATTCATGGATCAAGAAACTCTACCATTCTAAATTTCAAAATGATTGGATGTAAAATACAGCTTGTATAGAACTAAAGGGCCAAATCGGACGAAACATATATATGGGAGCTATAGCTAAATCTTTACCGATTTTCTTCAAATTCGGTAGTGTTGGTTCATGGATCAAGAAACTCTACCATTCTAAATTTCTAAACGATTGGATGTAAAATACAGCTTTTATAGGACTAAAGGGCCAAATCGGACGAAACATATATATGGGAGCTATAGCTAAATCTTAACCGATTTTCTTCAAATTTGGTGGTGTTGGTTCATAAATCAAGAAACTCTACCATTCTAAATTTCAAAATGATTGGATGTAAAAAACAGCTTCTACAGGACTAAAGAGCAAAATCGTACGAAACATATATATGGGAGCTATAGATAAATCTTAACCGATTTTCTTCAAATTCAGCAATGTTGGTTCATGGATCAAGAGACTCTACCATTCTAAATTTCAAAACGATTGGATGTAAAATACAGCTTCTATAGGACTAAAGGGCCAAATCGGACGAAACATATATATGGGAGCTATAGCTAAATCTTAACCGATTTTCTTCAAATTCGGCAATGTTGGTTCATGGATCAAGAAACTCTTCCATTCTAAATTTCAAAACGATTGGATGTAAAATACAGCTTCTATAGGACTAAAGGGCCAAATCGGACGAAAGATATATATGGGAGCTATATCTAAATCTTAACCGATTTCAACCAAATTCAATAGCGATCTTAACAGCTGCGAAATACTCTAAACTGCAAAATTTCAGAACGATCGGAGTGAAATTGCGACCTGTAGTCGACGAACAACTTTACATGGATAGACGGACGGACGGACAGACATGCTTAAATAGACTCAGCTAGTGATTCTGAGTCGATCGGTCTTTAAGGTGGATCTAGCTGTGTTATTTTCAGGTGTTACAAACATCTGCCGTGCAACAAACTTATAATACCCTGTACCACAGTGTGGTGTAGGGTATACAAATTTAATTTACACAAACTCTAAAACAAACGCGGTCTTTGGACTCTGAATCCTGCCGCATGCAGTCGATGTCTTTATGTTCCGATGGAGCAAGCTTTCGCAGCTCTAATGGAGCAGGTTTCCTCAATCGCCCGACACTCCCTCCGTTGGTCTTCGCCAAAGACATTTTCATTTGTGAAAATGTCCCCCCGTCCTGAAAACAGGTGTTACGGTGAGGGGAAAGCGTCATGTCCGACCGTAAAAACGAAGGTACAATGAGCAGCGGATAGCGCTCACAGTTTTGACAACGTTGGAGGCCATTGAGGTTTTGACTCTTACCGAAAAAACAAAAAGAGTTACTTACCTGGGCCACTAGATGCTTCCAAAGCCACTGAGTCGGAAAAAAAGAATCAGATCTCCTAATGAACCCCGAAACATGCAAGAGGCCATAATGTCTCTAGCAAAAGAACTCTCACTAATCCCTTCAATGAAGTGGCGAAGGAAAGCCTAGCACCATCCTCAAGAAAAAATTGAGCCATCTGCAACCTGCCATTAAGACTTAATACCTCGCTATCCTCAGAAAGATGCTGGGCGCACCACTAATCTGCAACGATGCAGTATTGCATCAGGACCCAGCAAAATCTTGGTACCTGTCATTATTCCCTGCATTACCAAATAATGACATCTCGTTATTCGCTGCATTACTTTCGGCTTATTCATAACAACAGAAATAAGTAATTTTTTGCTATCAAAATCATTTTGGCAATTTTTGATATAATGCAATTTTGGCTATATTGTACATATATTATTATTGTACAAGATTTATTTATTTTTCAACATGTTTTCAAATAATACGTGCAGATTTGAATGAAAATACCATAAATATTTACGTATATCGTATAATGTTAGACCGATGAAGAATTGTTCACGAAATTATTTGTGTCAAGAAAAATGCGCGACAATATGAAAAAAACACTTTAAATGGCCATTTCTTCATATCTACTACTTATTTTATGACTTATTGGTAATGCCTTATTCAAGTACTTAAAATTGTGAATATATAAGCACATACATATTTATGTGGTATGCCTATGCTACAAATAAGTACTTATTATGCTACTTTATTGTATGCTTTTGGGAAGTACTTTCCTCCAATGACATCCCCATGTTAAAATAATGAGAAAAGTGGCTAAATAATAAGTACTTACCATTATTGAACTTTACTTACTCGTCGGATTATTTGGTAATGAGAAATTTTGCTGGGGAGAGAGTAAAGCTCTTAGCTATCGGTGATGCCAGATAAGTATACCTGAGATGAGATCTGGTCGGGGGCCTGTTGGGTGTTGTCGAAAAAAAGAACAACCGTAGCTACCCTAGATGCCTCACCTGGGTTACTGCAGAAATCAGATCAAACTCGGCTGACATACCTGAGATAATCAAAAATTCCAATCCTGGTCTGCCGACCCACAATTGCAGAATTACTAATAATAATAAGGCGGATGGTAATAACGACAGGTCAATTTGATCCTTAATGCTGAATCCACCCCCACAAACAACGGGCTAGAGAAACCCTGCGTTTTGGTTTCGAGACTATCGTTTTGAAGGTATACAAGCAGGATATAGCTCCCATTGCGGAAGGTTAGGTATCCACCGTGGTTGACACCCAGCCGCAGGGAAGCGTGGAGTTACCCATGCCCATAATTTCTGGATCCTCAGATCCTAACACAAAGTCTGTAATACCATTATCTGATGATGAGGAGAGTTTCTGGACTCTTTGACGCAACTGACGGGAACATGACCCTCGATAATGCTGACGAGGAGTTCAATAACACCCTTGTTGCGGTGGAGGTTAATCTGTCGGTTACCAATGGCGATATAAATTCTACAGATTTACTTCCATCACACTAAAGCAGCCCCAGTGGCTCTATTGCTGCACCTATCCACACATGCAGTAGACATCGAACTGATTCAGGTAACCTACGTACGCACTTTAGCTGCTTCTGGCCAACTGTGAAGGTACTCCAAGAACCTTTATTTTGGTCAGGAAAAGTCTAAGCATATTTCTCTTGACTAATTTCATATGCCTTATGAAGATGTGATAGTACCGACAGCTCACTTCAGGGATATAGTAGAAGAAGCAATGTCTGATGAGTGCGAGCTGATAATTGGCACAGACACGAATGCTCATCATATTTTAATTTAAATCATCATAAATATCAATCTAAATATTTGTAACAAAGACCATAAACCGACCTTTACAAATAAAGAAAGACAGGAAGTACTCGGCGTCACGTTCGCTACTGACTCGCTGTCAGCAAAATTATTGGGTGGAATGTACTGGGCGACCACTCGAGAACAAACTCACTGAAAAGTAAAATTGCCGTCCACAGAATTGAGAGGAAGACAAAGTGACATCTGTATGAGAAGAATTTTAAAAAAGTCTCTCAACTCTAAACTTCTGCACGAACCGAATGACATGGTCAATCTGTATAATCAGGTCGATCACATCACTATATAATTCAATAGTTCCCCCCAACCCCAAAACTTTTGAAATGTAACATAAATGAACTATTAGTTAGTCACAATATGAGACTAGTTCTAGGTTTAAATTTAGGCAACTATTATTGAAATTGTTAAAAAAAAAATCAATAGTTCCCTTGAAAAAGCCTCTCCAAAACCAAGGTACAAGGTAAAACTAAAGCACAATGGTGGACTTCTAACTAATGACTAGGAAAAAGACATGCAACAAGCATTTCAACAAGGCTAAATCTATGGAGACACTAATGACAGGGATTCCTTTAAAGAGCAACTCCAAATCTAAAAGAAGGAGCTTAGGAAAGAGCAAAAAAGTTCTTGGTACACCTTCCGTGGAGAAGTGAAAATGTTCTCTGGATGCCGCAAGGCTGCGTAAGATATTATCCATTGCACCCTGTACAGTAGGTTATTTGCAGAATGAGCAAATAAAGTGAGTCGCTAATTCTACTGCTCGATACGCATTTACAGGAGAACTCTCCAACAGAACCCGAGGATCAGCAGAACCAGAAAGGGAGCGAGGGGACTGCTAGCGTCGCTTATTTCTTGACAGAGAAATCCAGAATAAGCTGGGCTAGTAACATTGAGCCATTGAAATCTCCGGACGGCATAACTCCAGCAGAAATGCAGATGTTACCTGCAGGATAAGGTCAATCACTGGACAAAAACAGCGAGCAGTCGCTGAAACTACTGCTCGGCACTCATTTTCCGGAGAACGCACCAGTAGAACTCGAGTAACAGCAGGATCAACAAGAGGACGAGTTCTTTGAGCCCTTAAAATCACCTGGGCCAGGCGGAATTCCTCCTGCAGAAATGCAGAAAATGATGAAGTATATTATCCCCTGGCTGGAGTAAATTTATGAAGGCAGTATCAGGTTCTCTTATATCCCCAATCGATGAAGGGGTACCAAATTGATATTCATACCCAAATATATGAAACCAAAGGATTTGAGGCCGATTAGCCTATCGTCCTTGCTATTGGAAAGACATTTGGTCTGGAAAGACTTATAGATTATATCATTAGAGAAAACCTGGATGGGGAACCAAGATGCTTACAACAGGGCCATGTCTACAGAATCTGCCCTGCTCGAACTTGTGTGCACCACAATAACGCCCTACATTCCAAGGAATTTACTATGGTGGTCTTTCTTGGCATAGAAGACATTCACTCAGAAGCGGTAATTGTGGTGCTGTCACATCTAAGGGTGAACTCTAGCTTTTGTATATTAATTCAAAGCCTGCTCAATAAAAAACGTATAACAACAAGCTTTGGGTCCACAACTCTTAAAAAGTTTGAAAACAGAGGGACGCCACAAAGAGGGGTGGGAAATTCCTCAGACACATCCTACAGGTGGCTGTGAACCACTTGGCTAGATGGGCCAAAAGCAGCTGTTTGGGCATTTACCCAAACATGATAGAACTGATTCTCTATACTAGGAAGAATAAGGTCCCACGTGTGGACCCTCCTAGGTTAAATTGGACAGTGCTAGTCTCTTCTGAAAATGCGAAATTTCTAAATTGGAGGAACAGAGACCGAGTCTCTACAAGTCCTACTGCATCTACTGTCCATTGATATTGTGGCGAGAGAAGTTGCCAACAGAGCGGTATTACGATTAAACTGTCTGTCAATGTATAGGTAAAAGAACTACGACCACATGAAGATATCACAATGTAGTGCTACAGTACCCGGCCGAGTGGACTATTTACCAACGCTGTACACCTTCTAGTGGAACTTTACCTCTAAGATATCTACCAGAGAGGAATGAGGTGGGCAGAATACCAGGAAATATAAATTATCTCATCTTCTACGCCGATATTTGAAGCTTGATGATAATGTTTGCTTTGGAGTACACTGTAAAGAACTCAGTCTTGATATAGCCCACATACTACCAGAGTCGACAAGTGGCTGAGACGCAACAAAGTTACCAACACTGGCGTTGTCATATACTCGCACAGCCAGGCTGACATCAATTCTCTAGAGGCCACATAACTTAATTCACAAATAGCCCTCGTTTACGGCAGATCTCTTAACTAGATGGCTGAGCAGTTCAACACACACCTCATATGAGTACCTGGCTATAGGGATCACGATGAACTGCAAAGCCTATGAACTTGTTCAAAGCCAGCTTTGAGAGGGACGACATTAGAGTTGTGTAGTTCGTGAACGAACTAGTTCAATTGAACGGGTCACTATACTGAACTGAACGAACTAGTTCACACAACCCGTTAATTTCAGCTCAGTAGTTCACTATGTTTTTTCTTCAACCATATGATTTTGTTCTCTCTTCTCTGCTGTTATGTGTTGTTTCCATTTTTATGTCATCAACAATGTATGATTCTACCTATACAAACGCAGAATCTTTGGTTTAGTAACAGTCATCAAAAATATGAGAACAAATGTGGGTTTTTTTTTAAGAAAAACTTTTTTCCTGGTACAAACAAAAACCATAAAAAAGTCGAAAAAATATATTTTTAAAAAGCCAGCATGCTAACGAAGAAAACACAGTCTATTCGAAAAAATCTATGGATAGAATTAAAAGTTATGAGCCATTTTGTAAATGTTAAGGAAATTCAAAAAATCTTGTTTCATATTGTTCCGTTTTTAAACGATGTTTTTGCTTATATTGAATTCGCCATATGTGAGAGAGTCATAGTATAAGAGATACTGCACATGCATTTTATTTTATGAGGATTAATGTCAGGCATTATAATCCTTCCATGAGACATTACGAGGGCGGTTCGGAAACTTCTTAGCCTATCAATGAAAGAGAATAGTTAGTTTTTCAGAAATATTTTTATTTTTCAATATAATCTCCTGAAACTTCAATACACTTAGTCCAACGCTTATCTAGCAATTCTATCCCTTGATCTAAATCACTGGGAGCTAAATCAGGAGAATAAGGTGGGTGGTCAAGCAACTCGTACTTTAATTCGTTGATTTTAGCCATTGTTAAAACAATCTTGTGCGCTGGTGCGTTGTCTTGATGAACAATTATTTTTTTGTGTAGTAAGCCAGGACGTTTTTCTCGAATTTGTACATTTAATTGATCCAAAAGGTTGCAATTGTACTCTGAATTTATTGTTTTACCCTTTTGCAGATAGTCAATCAATAAAATACCTTTAAATTCCAAAAACCGTTGCCATAACCTTACCAGCCGATTGAATTGTTTTTGCCTTCTTTGGGGGCACTTCCTCCAGCTTCAGTCCATTGTTTGGATTGTTCTTTTGTCTCTGGAGTAGTGGTGGATCCATGTCTCATCAACAGTTATGAAACGCTTAAAATCCATTTTATTTCGCTTAAAACGATCCAAACAAGCTTGAGAAATGTTCATTCTTATGCGTTTTTGGTCGACTGTTAACAAGTGCGGCACCCATCTTGCAGAAAGCTTTTTTATCTGTAGTTCTTCATGCCAAAGTAAACGGACTCGATCATTTGAGATGCCCATGATATTAACTATTTCACGCACTTTTATTCGTCGATCATTTAATACCATATCATGCACTTTGGCTACAATTTCTGTTGTTGTTGCTGTTTTAGGACGTCCACTACGTGGTTCATCTTCAATGCTTGCTAAATTCAGCAACCCAATTTTTTGCTGTTGCATATGAAGGAGCACTTTCACCTAACACATTCACCATATCATTATGAATTTCTTGTCCCGATAAACCTTTTTTATGTAAATATTTAATGACACCACGCATTTCTAATTTTTCCATTGTAAAAAAATCGCGGATGCGTCTTTTGTGAACACCTGTTTCTATATGAAGGAGTTGCCAGATCGAAACAAAATTTAACATGTGTTCATAGCAGAGATGGAAGTTTCCAGAACACTTAACTTTTTTCTTTTTATGCCGCGCTTTTTGTGCTAGGCTAAGAAGTTTCCGAACCGCCCTCGTATATGCAATGTGAGAGCTATATTGGATGAGATCCGCTCAGGTAGAGGTTCATTCAACAATATTTGTGGTTTTTTATTTATGCGGTTACGCCTTTTAGGGGCATGGACATCCCAGTCGTATATACAGGTAGTAAAATTATATGTATCCAATACAAAGTAGTACGCGGTAGTCTTGAAAATATTGGGTTTCTACATTCGAAGCAAACTATGTATATGTCACCTACAGGTACTGCAACTTATGTACCTTAAACCCGGAATTTATGAATGAAATTTCTTATTAATAAATTAGTGTAATTCAGCGCTTTAAAGAGATAAGTCGATTTTCTGAAAAATATTATAAAGTTATATTTCGAAGTACGAGTAAAGGGCAAAGAACTTTCAATGTGTAAATGATCCCGACAATTTCTGCTACATCTGCGGGAAATATGTAAATAAAAAAATCGACGTAAGTTTAGTAAAATAATAGAAGAAATATATGTGCATGAAAAGTCACAACAGATCGAATAACAAAAAACAAAAACAATGATGAATGAGGCAGAGTACGGCCGAAAGTTTGTTGTCGCTGTAAGAAGCGACAATAACAACAAATCGTGTGCCTTCCCCGCAAATTGCAGGGACACACAAAAAAACCCAACAAGAAGTGTGGGGATGTATTAAGGTTGAGAAATACTGTCTGCAATGTTTTGGATATATGGGACTTTGAAGTCAGTTCTCAATTATTTCATATTGAGCTGCTCTCATATTGTGCCAATTATTGACAGGGTATTTTGTCCAAGGTGCCGATGAGGTTGCTTGGTAGCTTCCGAAACGATATCGTCCACCAACCAGTGACCACCCTTAATACATTTCACACATTTCTTATTCTTCTTATTTAAAGAAGGTTTGTTGTTCTGTTTAACAGAAAACAAAAACAACGATCTCGAACTCAATAGTCAAAAACAAAACTATGATATGTGCAATATTTTGGTATACCAGTTAAAAATATGAACGAACCGTGAACACCTAGTATTTTGTGTAATTCGTGCCATGTAAATCTTACTCGATGGAGAAGTGGAAGCATGCGGTAAGTACTTTGCAATTAATGTATTACAATGTTTTGTGGAATAAAACGTTTTCATTTTAGACATCACGTGCAATTTGGAATGCCAATGATTTGGAGACAACCATTCATTCACGATACGGACTGCTATTTCTGTCTAAGTAAACAGATTGCAGCAGGAAGGAGCGTTCGCTGGAATTACGCTGAAGTAAAATCTGTCACTTTGCCAGTTGCACATTCGGAAACAATACCAATTCCCAAGTGTCCAAGTATAGCTAACAGCCTAATTTCGGAAACATCATCAACTTCAATTGAGTACTCAACTCTGATCGATTCAAGTTTGATTCAGAAGTTATCGCTTTTAACTCAGTTTCAACTCATTGATCTAGTGAGATCTAACCAAAGATAAGGCAGAACTACTTGCATCTCGGAAGAAACAGTACAATGTTTTGTTCCCAGATGTTAACATATCATATTATAGAGTCCTTGATATACATTTCAAACAATTTTATACAACTGTGGATAACATATGCTTTTGCAAGGACATTCCCGGATTGTTCGAGGAACTTAATCAAACATACAATTCAAAGGAGTGGCGGTTATTTGTTGACAGCAGTAAAGAAAGTTTGAAAGCCATACAAACCGTCGATTCCCATTGCTCATGCTGTCAACACTAAGGAATCATACGAAACAATGGCTAAATTGATAAAATAAAGGGTCCGCCAAATATTTTTTTTTTTGAAAACATCGCGCAAAACATCGAGTGTAGCTTCGGCTGTGTGGCACGTAGCGCCGTCCTGTTGAAACCAAATGTTGCCAATATCATCCTCTTCAATTTTTGTGAACAAAAATTCAACATGGCCCAATAACGATCGCCATTGACTGTAACGGCCACTTCTTGCTCATTTTCGAAGAAAAATGGCCCAATTATGCCTCTGGACCAAAATCCGCACCAAACAGTGACTCGTTTTGGGTGTATCGGCTTTTCAATGTATGCGTGCGGGTTTTCTGTGCCCCAAATGCGACAATTTTGCTTGTTTACATACCCGCCAAGATCAAAATGAGCTTCATCTGAAAAGATGATTTTTTTGGCAAAATCGGCATCTTCTGTAAGTCGATCGCTCCCAGCGTTGTTCAAGCGTATACACAACCATATTCGTTCAGCGGAAGGATAAAACTAATTATCTGTCAAATCAAACATGAGCTAAGTGTTACCATTCACGAAATAAGCACTAGTTGAAACAAAAAACGTTAGATAGCGGACCCTTTACATAAAAAATGAACAACATGACTGGGAAATTTATTGCGATTTAAAAGTAGTTGGGATGTTATGTGGAATACAAGGCGGATATACAAACTATTGCTGTTTTTTATGCCTCTGGGATAGCCGTGCTCGCGAAGATCACTACAAGAGAAAGAAATGGCCAACAAGAAAATACATTACATTGGGTGAAAACAACATGGAATACACACCTCTAGTCCAAAAAGAAAACATTATTTTGCCACAGCTGCATACTAGGGTTGGGGCTCTTTAAAAATTTTGTAAAGGCCTTGACGAAAGATGGCAATTCACTCTCATATTTAAAAAGTTTTTTTCAAAAAGGCATTATTTTCTTCTATTTCTTTTCTATTTTTTATGTTTTTTTCGTCCCAGGAAAATTTTTTTTTTTTGTGAAAAAATCTACTTTTTCCAATTTGTTTAATGACTGTTACTACACGCTGAAAAAAAATCGCTTCTGTAGTATATTGTCCCAAACATATTCGGCTTGAAACATATATATGTTTGGGGTAGACTCTAAGAATGTAATATTTGGTACACACAAAAATTGTGTATTTGGGAAGATGTTGTTCTAAACAAATATTTGTTTACATTCCAATATGTTTTTATTTGGGACCATTATTTTCGAAACAAATATTTATTTGCATTTAAGTATTCATAAAATACATAAATTGTGTCAAATTTTTCAGTAATTCAAAGTTAACTTTTTTAGAAACTTTTAATGTTAGTAAAAAATAATAATTGAAATCATATAATCTTGGATCAATATAAAGTACTTAGAGGATTGACAACTAATGATGGCTTGGAATACTCAGAAATTTGAAATGATTGATTTAAAACAGAAGGTAATGCTGCATATGGTATCATAACTGGGAGGTACAATTCGAAACCCAAGAAAAATTGAAACTGAAATATAAAAAACTCAGCAAAAGTTTTGGAAATATTTTTTAAATAAGATATATTTGGAAAAATTCCTAAATAATAATTTTATTTGTATTTAAACACATATTTTATTTGAGAAATTTAGTTTGCAAATATAATTTGTTGTAATATATTAATATATGCGTTCCAAATATATTTTATTGATTTTCAAATAAAATTTATTTGCTAAGAAATATATAATATTTAAAAATTTGTGTTCCAAATATATTTTCTTTCGATTCAAACATATCAAAAATGCGATTTTGCCCCGTGTACACGGGTGAAAATCGTCATTTTTGATATGTTTGAATTAAAAGAAAATATATTTGGAAGCGATTTTTTTAAATACTATATATTTGTTAACAAATAAATTTTATTTGAAAATCAAGTAATTCTGTTAATATAATATAATATATTTGCAAACTGACTTTCACAAATAAAATATGTGTGTACACATAAACAATGTTATTGTTTAAGAAGTTTCCCAAATATATTTTATTTAAAAAAGATTTTTAAAACTTTACTGACTTTTTCGAATTTTTAGTTAGTTTTTCCTAGTTTTCGTGTTAAACTTTATAGCTAAAAATGTCTTTTAATTTATAAATATTCCAATTCATCACTTTTTGTCAATTCATCAGTGCAAGTTATATTCACGAAAGATTATACGATTTAAGTTTTAATAAAATTTTACGCATAAGTTTTAAGTTTTAATTAAATTTATAACATATAAAATTTATAAAAAAATTGATCTTTGAAAATCTGAAAAACAGAAATTTTGTCTTTAAATTAAGGCATTGATACATTGCCAAAATACTTAAATACAAATTAATCTTTGTTTCGGAAATACTAGTTCCAAATAAAAAAAATTAAAACATATTTTTGTTTAGAACAATATTCTCCCAAACATATAATATTTGTGTGTGTCAAATATTATATATTTGGAGTGTACTCTAAACATATGTTTATTTCAAGCCAAATATGTTTGGGACAATATACTACAGAATCGATTTTTTTCAGCGTGTAAACCACTGTTTCTGTGTGAAAGAGATATTTTCAACATTGGTAGCCCACATTAATATATATACTCCAAAAATTATAGTGCAAATACTAAGGGTACCTTCGACGATAATAGTATTTTTAAAAAATATATCCATAAAAAAATTTTTGGTTTTGATTCTATATAACAGTATGCCGCAATCTATACAAAAAATATAATTTTTGGGTCTGAGACACAAAAAAAAATGGTTTTTGTTGCATAGTGTTATCGGTGAGTTTGGCTCACCGATAACAAGCAAGCCTTGGCTTAGGAAAGAGGCAATCAGGCAGTCCAATGAGAAATGGGCAGAAATAAGCATTTGAAGGGTAGCTATACAAATCTGGCCAAGATACGAACTGAGAAGGTAAACTAGAGTGGAAAAGACTGCCTACGTTATTGACAGTTCTGACTGGACACTGCCTGATCGGCGAACATGCCAGAAGGTTAGGTATTGGGTCCTATGACTTCTGCAGGAGCTGTGGTAATAAGGAAAAAGTGTAAAGCATTGATCACCTAATTTGCATCTGTCCCTCATTAAGTAAACGATGTTTGGATAAACTGGCCTTTCTAGGAAGTCTGACAGATCTTTCCGGGACAGATATTCGTAATATTGATAACTCTGCATTCAGGGAAAAGCTACAACTTAGAAATAAGAATAGAAAAATTATGTTGAAATACATTAAATCAATAATTTTCAACATTGATTTAATGTAGTTTCTATTAATTTCGTGGGATACATTTAATCAACATTTTTTTTAAAGTTGAAACGTATTATTTTAAGACTTTCATTTCATTAATTTGATAATTAAGTCGAAATTTACATTACAAAATATTGAATTAATACGAGGAGAAAAAAAAAGGAAACATGATATTTTTGGGATCAAAATTTGAATAAAATATACTTTGGAGCAAATATCTTATATTTACATACCGGAAGAAAAGTTTGAATATCTCTCTAATCAATGTTATTTTTTTCGGAGTTTTGGTGCAAATTATCTTTAAAAACGGGGAAATATTTAAATCGGCTACAGAATTTGTTTTCCTACCTATAGGAAAAAAGTAATTTTTCCCAAATGTAATATGTTTTCAGAAAATATACTACAGAAGCGATTTTTTTCTTAGGGTAAGAAACATTTTAAAATCTATATCCGAACACTGTAAATCAATATGTAAACCAATTCAGCTGATTCCCTCTTTATTAGGTTGTAAAATTTTGTGCCTTGTGGACGCTTTAAAAAAAAATCGGTGAAATTTAATTTAGTGGATGAGGCAACTCTGAGACAAAACAAACTGGAGAGAGGAAAAGGTGGGTATTGTCCTTTAATCAACCTAATCGCTTTTGAAGTAAAATATTTTTTTTTTTATATTTTTAGTTTGAAATTGAAGATGACGCAGACTCACAGTCTTAATAGTACATCTTCAGCGACGACCCCTGTAGTCGAAATATCATATTCGAATGACAGTCTCAAAAAGGTAGTTAAAACCATATTTAAAAAAAAAAACAATTTTCTATGTTACTTAGGATATTCAAACTCTGTTTGCAGAAACTTCTAAGGGAAGAGCGCTATTAGACGTTTATGCTACTAAGAATGGGCTTCCAGGACTGTGATCGGGATGAACTCATCTACATAATTGTTGAAGAAACCAACTATCAGAACATTCACCTTAACCTTATGAATTCACAACTCTTGCCACGGAGATTTGTAAATTATTTATTTATACTAAATTATAATTTTAAATTATATCTATAAATTATATTTTTTAGCCTGGTATCAATAGTGTGCACTTTAAATTTCATAATGACACTATATTAAATCAAAGCAGAATAACCTTATTTTTATTGTTTCATTCTTAACTCAATGTTGTTTAAATTTCTAAAATAAAAAATATAATTTCAACCAAATGCCCACATTGTTTCAATAAGACGACAATGTTGATCTATAAGAATTCAATACCGATAATTATTATTTCTACATATATTGTTTCCATATTAAAATTATAAAAATAGGGCAAATTTAAAATAATATTGTTCCATATTGAAATAAAAATGTTCAACAGACTTTCGTTAATGTTTCTTATTGATTCAATATGGTTTTTATTGATTTTAAGTAGTTTTTTCTCTGGGTGTGTTTATCAAATAGGTTAGTTTGATAAATCTAAAGGTAGAATATAATATCCAACTGAGTATGCCTTAGTTTAATGGTAGGACATTAAAACATTAAATTTAAGATGAGTTGAGAATCTATCTATCCCCATACGAGTGCGTTTCTAGCGTTTTCGAAAATGCCCCAACAAAGTAACATCCAAAATAAAATGTCGATGATGCGAGATGGGTCTTCTCATTGGCTGAATGATGTTTTTTTTTCAATTCTATTTTAATTTTTTTTTTCTTGGAGAAAATACGTGATTGAAAGAATATTTTTCGCACATACCATGCGGAAGAACATATAATTTTATGCGCAAACATCATGGAAGAAGGCAAGAGATAGAGAGGAACGCCAAAAATAAACTAGATACAATTCTGATTGAATATTTCTGATTCGGAGGAGTTAATTTAAAATAATAAATTGAAAACGAGGCATGCTGCCACCCACAGGGAGTGTGGAGGAATCAAATAATTCCAAGTATGACAGTTTTTTACTCGTACAAGGAAAACATATACACGATTCAGATATGGAAATAATCTCATATCTCTTCTGGGGTATCCATAGACGAAATAGATGCTAATCGTTAATGGAATTTTATTTTGGTGAGAAACACATAGCCAGAGGAAATCATCACGACAATCCCAAAGATGCCTAGCACGAAAAAATAAACAAGAAAAAACACGGAATACTGTCCAAGCAAAATCCTTGAATCTGTTCAAAGGAAAAGCATATTATTTATATGGAGGAGAGGTTCAAAGGAAGAGAGAAAGAGAAAATTCTTGCGTATCTTTTTGTTTAAAGCATCGGGCATAAATAAGCTTTTTCCAAAGTAAGCTTCCCACATCTCCTTGGATATGTTTACCTACGTCTCCTCGTACATGATTACCATATTTCGCTACTCCCATTGTGGCGTCAAGGCATCCGCACCCGCAGCGGCAATCTGTTGATTCGAAAGTGGACACAAATTGCGGTTATTGAAATTAACTAAGCAGGCACACTGTCAACAAACTACAAAATAGGGATGAGGATGAATACATATTTAATTGTATGATAAATGGAGATTTTTTTGCTAAATGGTTTTGCAGTGTTAGATTTTTGACAGTTCACACGTGATTCGTGACATCATCTATTATGAAAATGCGTGCTCTGTGAAAACTATGTTGTCTCCAGCGTCGAGGCTAATTTTTGGCTCGAAAAAAGTGTCCTGTTGTTAATGAAATTGGCATTTATTTGGCCCTAAAGACAATAAAATATTATGTAAGAACATTTCAAACTACTTAACACCAATTACACTAACTTAGAAAAATGTTGTAAAGGGCTAATGTGCAAAAAATTTCCCTAGAGCAATTTGGTGCCCGAGGACTATATCTAAATCTGAACCGATTTCCCCCAACATTGGCCGTGTTTATTCAGATAATAAGTTTCTGCCAAGTTTTGTACTGATCGGATACAAAATACAGTTTCTACAGGGCCTCCATGTCAAATCGGATGTAACTATATATCTAAATCTGAACCGATGTTCCCCAAGTTTGTCGGAGTTCATTTATGTAACAAGAAACCCCTTTCTGCCGAATTTCGCACTGATTGGATATAAAATTCAGTTTCTACAGAGCTTACATGTCAAATCTGGAGAAACATATACATGGCTACATCTAAATCTGAACAGATTTTCACTAATTTTAATAGGGATCGTCATTTGGTCAAAAAAGAGCGCTGTGCTTAATTTCATCACATGTGGACAATAAATGCGACCTGCATTTTGCACAAAAGTTAACCGCTTTTTACTTTGATTCCATGAAATCCTTTTGTAGTACCCACATTTCATTTAAATATACATGTATACTAGGGCGGGTTGATTTAAAAATCGCCCATTGCTCAGTGAAAATCGTATTCTAGGGATTAAAATAAGAAACTTTGCCGAAGGAACCATACCTCTATAACGAATTCTGATGTCCCGGAAAAAATCCCTCTTTGACCCATTTAGAGTGCTCCAATCGAGTCCAAATGTATGGAACCCCCAGGGGGTGTTCCACTGGCATAGGTGGGTCGGGCCTCCAAAGTTAGTGGGGGTCGGTCATACATTTGGACTCGATTGGAGCACTCTAAATGGGTCAAAGTGGGATTTTTCAAAATTTGCCCCTACCCAAAAGTTCGACCCAAATTCCGGGACATCAGAATTCGTTTTAGAGGTATGGTTCCTTCGGCAAAGTTTCTTATTTTGATCCCTAGAATACGATTTCACTGAGCAATGGCGACTTTTTTTGCCTCCCCTCAAATCGACCCGGCCTAATGTATACCCTACACCACACTGTGGCCCAGGTTATTATGAGTTTGTGAATTTGTTTGTAAAGCCCAAAAGGAGAAGATATAGACCCATCGTTTATTATACCGATCGACTTGGAATCACTTTCTGGGTATAATAAACGATGGGTCTATCTCTTATCCATTTGGGCTTTACAAACAAATTCACAAACTCATAATACCCTGGACCACAGTGTGGTGTAGTGTATACATGTATATTTAAATGAACTGTGGGTATTGCAAAAGGATTTCATGGAATCAAAGTAAAAAGCGGTTAACTTTTTGCGCAAAATGGTTAATTTGTGTGGGAGGTACCAAAAGGGGCGTGGTAATAAAAAAAAAAGGAACCGATTTTAAAAATATTTCGTTTATATAAAGCTTGTTGGCCACAGATGGTTCTTAAAAAATAAAAAAGTGGTCGTGCGTTATTTTTTAATTTTAATTTCTAAGAAAGTATTTATCGTAGAAGAACGAAATTTGGTACATACGTTATTCGAACTATTATCTAAGACTTCAACAAAAATGGATGGGATCGGATAAGTGGGTGTGCCAAAAGTGGGCGTGGCAATGTTTGCAAATTTAATATGTCGGCAACTATTGACTATAGAAGAACTAAATTTTGATAGTACGTTGTTTGGGTCAATATTGGTACTTTCACCAAAAGTGGGCGGAATTGAATAAGAGGGCGTGGCAATATTTTAATTTTAAATATCTAACTAGGATATTATAGGATATATTTAAAAGCAAGCAAGCAACAATGTTAAATATCTCAGAAATAATTTGTCGTAGAAGAACGAAATTTGTTTTGGAAGTTATTGTAGTCATTATTAAATTATCAGATGATTCCTAACAAATAACAAGTAAGAAAGTTGCAGTTGGATAAACCGACTAAATTACCCTCACTTTGTGAGTAATGTAATATGGAATATTACAAGAATTATTCTGTCAATTTGTGTGGGAGGTACCAGAAGGTTTAACAAGAACACCTATTTTTCGCTGAACAGTACATACTTTAAAAACATTGCACTGTGCAAATGGGGTACAAGAAGGAGTGGACCAATATGACCCACCTTCGAACATAGCCGGATATAGGGAAAAATATTACCACCTACCAAATTTGTCAATCGGTTAATCCTTTCGAGAGTTATGGTGCGCACCAGCCAGCAGACAGACTTACAGACACACATACAGACAGACAGACCGACGGACGGACATTGCACAAATAACTTAAAATTACCCAAATCGAATTTCCGCCAAACATACTTGGGGTCTTAGGTCACTCCTTCGATGTGTTACACTTTTGGCTCGTAGCAAATGATACATACCCTCCTCCTAAATAACGCAATGCCTAGTTGATGTGTGTAACCAGTTTGATCTTTTTTGGATTACCTATAAAACCGCTATTTTTCGCGAATCACTCTGTTTTCTTCAGAGGAGATGTGTTTCAGGGTTTTCTAACGGAATACAAAAAGGGTGTTTAAATCCGCGCCAGGGTGGCGGAATTAAAAAAAAAGAAAAACAATATATTTATATTATGTTTTATTCTAATTTTAAGATTTTATTTAGTTGTGGCAGTGTGCCATATGCGGGTGAGTTGCAACTAACTCAAGCAACTCCGAGGGCGTAGCAATAACAGAGAGAGGTTAGCGGCGTTGTGGCAATGAACGGCTTCAAATCTGATGCGGGGGCAATGAATTCGACTAACAGCTGTTGTGGCTACAACAAAGGGGTTTCAAAAAAATGGTTAGCTATGCCCTTTCTAAATTAGGTAAACGATATATGGATGGGAAATAAGGAACTATTTGATCAAAATGTCAAATTCAGCACCCTCCAACTCGAAGAGCCCTTAACTGTGCCCATAACTACTATCCAGTAGGCCTAAGCTTGGTGCCAGTTTCATCCCCATCAGAAGACATTGTTATCAAAAGTTCACTCACTTGACATGAATTCCCCACATATATTTATAAGATGTCTATCTCATTCGCTGAGCCCTATTGCCTCCGTCTGCCGCATTATCATCATCATCACCATCATAACGGTTATTTAAATTGTAAAAGAAGAGAATTCTACAACGGTCTAAATGAAATACTAATACACCCTCGACGACACCACTTCATCCACCCTCCCCTTCGCCATACAACCACAAAGCATCTTGGAAATTTTCCTCGTATCATCCTTATTTTCCATCGTGGTTGTTGTAATATGTCATAGTTTTCCACTTGGTTGTTTTTAATTCAATGTAGACGACATAATAAGGACTTTATTTATGTTGTACAATGATGACGATGATGATTATGGTCTTATAATTGTATCATTGGGTATGTGTGGGGGTTGGGGGCGGCGAGAAAACACATTCACATCCCTCTGGGGTTACAAGTGTGTTAGTTAAATATGTTCACCCCTCCAGATTCTTTTTAGGATTAGTCTTATTTTCCTATCTTCCGTCACAGGACACAATGTGTTTAAATGCGATTTTACTTAGATATTCATACGTATACATACGTATGTACTCGTATTTGATTCATTATAGCCGTCTGATGATATAGCATATTTTTTCTTTTTAATCATTTATCAATTTTTGCATCACCCTAGGAACGCGGATCCGTTTTTGAACCTGACATACTTGATCGCATTAGAGTACATTCAATTATAAATGATGAATAGTTATTTAATTTTTCTTATGGTGTGAATATTTTCCAAAAACAAAGCATTTTCTTCTAGGACTAAGCGAGACATTGAAATTGCCTTTAAAAAAGGGGCGGAAATTATAAGAAAATCATATCTATTGTATATAATGTAATACCATTAGTCGTTTAAAGCACCCCATTGGTCGTCTACTATAGATTATACAGTACAACTCATGATTTTGTGACTCAATTCAGAGAATTGGACGTGAAAGTAGCCCCAAAAATAAAAACTTCTGCACCATTTGTTTAGTCAAGATGGCTCAATTAAAAATTGAATGGCCATACGAATTTTGTTGCTCAAGGTGGATTTTTTGCACTATTTCTATATCTTATCCAGTAAGATGAAAATAACATAAGGTTCCCGCAATAATCGGATATATGCTGGAACGAAGCCTGTAACAAAAAATAGACTTAAGGATTATCACCTCAGCTTCTCCAAGCTGGTACAACAACAACCAGCTCACATAGATAAATTTAGGTCTCTAGAGCTACCAGAGGCTCAGATGCCCCTCATCGAAGCCAATTAGGTATAGGAAGGAAGGAAGGAGATGATCTCTTAACGAGATGGCAGAGCAGTTTAACATACACTTATAATTAATTGTCTTCGATGAGGGGCATCTGTGCCCGTGGTAACTCTGGAGACCTAAATTTGTCTATGTGAGATTGTTGTTGTTGTAGCAGCTTGAAGAAGCTGAGGTGATAATCCAGAATATATCCGATTATCGCGGGAACCTTATGTTCTTTTCATCTTACTCGATGTTGTTGGGATATTAATAAAATTTTTCTGCTCCACTAGAAACGCTGCATTTCTATTAATAGCCGTCATGATAGTATGCCCATTTTGAGCTTCCTGTTGTCTTGGGCAATCAGGTGTTGTTGTAGTGGTAGCGCGTCCGATGAGTTATTTTTAGGTGCAGAAACTCGAATTATGATGTAAAAATGAAATGCCGATGTTGATTTTTTTCTAGTTGGTATCGCTGGGATGGGAATCGAACTCAGCACCTTCGGAATCCAAGTCTAACGCGCTAACCACTGCGCTATGAAGGTTAAATGTAAGCTGGTAAAACCGGTTGCCACCCTAACCTATATTATATATACACGCTGAAAAAAAATCGCTTCCGTAGTATATTGTCCCAAACATATTCGGCTTGAAACATATATATGTTTAGGGTAGACTCTAAGCATGTAATATTTGGTACATACAAAAATTGTGTATTTGGGAAGATGTTGTTCTAAACAAATATTTGTTTACATCCCAATGTGAATGCTATTTGTGAAACAAATATTTATTTGCATTTAAATATTCATAAAATACATAAATTGTGTAATTTTTTTCAGTAATTCAAAGTTAAATTTTTAGAAATTTTTAATGTTCGTAAAAAAATAATAATTGAAATCATGTAATCTTGGGTCAATATAAAGTACTTAGAGAATTGACAACTAATGATGGCTTGGAATACTCAGAAATTTTAAATGATTGATTTAAAACAGAAGGTGATGCTGCATATGATATCATAACTGGGAGGTACAATTCGAAACCAAGGAAAAATTTAAACTGAAATTTTAAAAACTCAGCAAAAGTTTTGGAAATCTTTTTTAAATAAAATATATTTGGAAAAATTCCTAAATAATAATTTTATTTGTATTTAAACGCATATTTTATTTGAGAAATTTAGTTTGCAAATATAATTTGTTGTAATATATTAATATATGCGTTCCAAATATATTTTATTGATTTTCAAATAAAATTTATTTGCTAAGAAATATAAAATATTTAAAAATTTGTGTTCCAAATATATTTTCTTTCGATTCAAACAAATCAAAAAAGGCGATTTTGCCCCGTGTAGTAGATGACCCAATTTCTTGTCTATTACAAAGTAGATGACCCAATCGGTCGTCTATTATTATAATTAATTGTTCGTCGGTTATAGAATATACGATCCAATTAGTTGTCTATTATAGAGTAGATCACCAATTGGTGGTCTAAAAATCTGATATTTCCCGAATAAAATGTTATGTTTTTATTACACTATGCAACAAAAAAATTTTGTTTTTGTGTCCGCGACCTAAAAACTTTTTTTAATAGATTGAGGCATACTATTTTACAATTTCTGTCTATGGTAGTTTTTTTTAAAGTTTGTTCCTAAAATTCCAATTGTCATGGAAGTTAAGGTCGATAAAGCCGGAATACAATTAAAATTAAATGAAATTAAATTAAGGAATTATAAGGGCTAGAAATGCTGAAAATATCAGTTTCATGCAGAAACGGAAATTTCGCAACTGTCGATAAAACAGTCGGTATAACAAAAGAATAGAAAAAAAAATTCGCAACAAAATTTTTGTTCTATTTCTTGCAAGCTATCATCCTAATGAAGAAAACAATGCCAATTTGCAAAATATGTAAAAAAAAGTAGGGAAATTCAAAAAAATAATTTGTCATATTTTTTATTTTGGCAATTTTGTTTAGGAGGTACCGAAAGGTACCGCCCTCATATTTTTTTTTGTGGCAATTTTGTTTAGGATGTACCGAAAGGTACCGCCCTTTACAAGGGTCTGTAGCTACTATAAAAGCATTGCACTTCATTTCAAGAATGACTGTAATCAAAGCTATAAGCTGTTTTGTGCAAAATGGTCCATTTGTATGGGAGGTACCAAAAGGGACGTGGCAACTTCGTCCATTTTTCTCAAAAACCGGACTAAAATTATCTTATTTCTACCAAATCTATCTATCTTCTATCTATATATATAAAGAAGAATGTGTGTTTGTTTGTTGGTTTGTTTGTACCGTATAGACGTCTAAACGGCTGGACCGATCTTCTTGAAATTTTCACAGAATGTACAAGGTGGCGCAAAAGTAATCCTCCTATCAGAAAATGCTATAAATTTTGCGATTGGCCCCTAATGCCTAATGTTGACATTTGTGTAGTAAACACATGCGAAATACACGTTAATAAACAATGTTACGCTACACTGCTCCAGAACGCGGAATATTGCTGACTATTTATTTGACCAATAATCGGACGGTGACTTTGGCACAAAAAACATCGAAAGGTTACTTTTGCGCCACCTTACATGTGTGGGGCGTGGTGAAAATAGGGTACTTGAATTTTCGATATATCAAGTGGGCGTGCATATATATCTGGTGGTAGTCTACGTGATTGGTCCAAAAATGAGCGGGATCGGACTAATGAGCCTGGCTCCGTCCATATAAGCCAAATCTTGAAAATAAGATATCTTGCACAATTTTTGAGCGAGGGTGCTGTAATTTTGTGCATATGTATCTGGCGGTAGTCTACGTGATTCGTCCAAAACTGGGGGGAATCGGATCAATGGGCGTGGACCAGCCCATGTAAGCAACCTTTTGAAATTGAGGTATCTTGCACAATCTATTTGCGAAAGTGCTGTTATTTTGTGTATAAGTGTCTGGTGGAAGTGTATGTGATTGGTCTAAAAATGAGCGGGATCAGACCAAAGGCCGTGGCTCCGCCCATATAAGCCAATTTTGAAATTGAGATATCTTGCACAATTTGTTAGCCATAGTACTGTAATTTAGTTTATATGTATCTGGTGGCAGTCTATGTGATTAGTGCAAAAATGGGCGGGATCACACCAATGGGCCAAAGCAAAATTTTTAAATTGAGATATCTTCACAATTTCTTAGCGAGAGTGCTCTTATTTTATGGAGATGTGTTTGGTGTAAGTATTCGTGATTGGTACAAAAATGGACAGGATCGGAAATCTAAATCTGGGGCAACGAAGTGGACCGGGTCCAGCTATATATATATATATATATATATATATATATATAAATGGATGTGTGTATGTTACGTATGGACTCCAACACGGCTGGATCGGTTTTGATGAAATTTTCAGGGAATGTTCAGATAAGTCTAGAGGGTGACATAGGCTTTACAAGTTCTAGATTGAGGGGGCGTGGGTCCGCCAATATAAGCCAATGTTTTACGTGATTCCTACTGTCCGTACCTACGAATAGATTAACGAGATTCCTACTGTCCCTATCATGTTTTGATAAATAGACGGGATCGGAAATCTGAAGTCTGGGACAACGAAGTGGACCGGGTCCAGGTAGTGTTTTATAATTTATACATTTATCCATATGGAGGTTTTCTTCAAATAGGAATTGTTTTCTTCGTTAGAATGCTAGCTTCCAGAAATTGGAACAAATATTTTTTTGCTATTTTTTAAATTTTTTATTTCGTGAAAGCAAAAACGAATTCCAAAAAAATAGGAATCTTAAAGACAATTTTTTAAAAAAAATTAGCAAAATGTTGTTTAAATTTTCTTCGTGTTTAGGACACCATATTACACCGGAAAATGCACAGCCCTTCGACGAAAATTTTGTTGCATGGCGTTATTCAATATACGTCAAATCGTTTAGGACTCCATAAAAAATGCGAATGAAACAACGATAAAGCAATTTTTGTTCGCCCTCCCATAAACAGTTCATAGGAGAGTCGTAATCAAATGTCATCCTTTGTTAACGGGGAAAAAGTAAACGGAAAACGCAAAAATTGATAACTGAACACAAACGTAAACAAGACAATAAAATGATGTCAAGCTTTTATCCTTTTACGATTACTCACTGTACATACGCACATACTTAGATTCTCCAAGGATATGGATATACAAAATGTATAATAATGTAGGATGTACGGATGTACGATATCTATACGAGTTGTGTTTTGTGTGTATGTGAGCCATTATTGTTTATAACATACATAAGTAACCCCATATCAACAGGACAATAAACAATATACGTCGAAGAGTTGTTAGAGGACATAGAAAAACAACCGAGGCAGTGCCGTCAAAACGAACAAGCCATAATAAGGCATTTACGATCATTGTTAAGGAGAGACTTTGAAGGAAATAACCCCAGTCCCAGCATCAGTGACAGGAATTGAAGTACTAAAGTCACACAGAATAACTTTCCTGTTGGCCAATGCGGAAATGACTAAAACATTGTGTTGGATGAACATTGAAGTGAACACATATAACAGAGAATCATATGGAAACATGCATATAGGCAAATAGGATGTATTGATATAGTGTTAATAAATTAAAGCAGGTAGGTTCATGATTAAGGAGATATGGCATTTTGACAACTTTCAAATGTTCGACCCAAACTGAAGTAATTTTTGATCCAGAAATCTTATTATCATGGTTATAGCACTTATATCCTTTACTACATTCGGGATCGCAATATTATATTATTTTTTGCTCTGAGGCTCTGATTTAAGGGGATATGACTATTTATAGTGTTTCAGTAAAACTTAAATGACCAATTCCAAAATAACGTCGTTTTCGCCCTTGGGCTCCTTTTTAAGGAGCTACACAATTTTTAGTGTATACGGTGATGATACTTTCTAGAGGTAAATTCTTACCGAGAGTTTCTGACATTCTGCAGAATTCCCTGGCGGAAATATCCTCCTGGGCAACTGGATGCGGTTTAAATATTAACCCCACTAAGACTAACATGATATTGTTGGTGCCGTGACATAACTCCCAACGGACATAACGCCCAAAATGATTTTGGGAGTTATGTCCGCATATAATCTAGGACATAACACCCAAAATTTTTGGGACCTATGTCCGAGGTCATCGAACGGACATAACGCCCAATGGGAGTTATGTCCTTTTTATTAATTTACATTAAAAAATGTATTTTTTATTTTTTATGGAAATACAATTTTATTAAGAATGTATAATTTTGTTGAAGTATAGGAGTATATATATACATTGGGGTGAAATAAAGCGTGATCAATTTCGAGGTTCCCTACTTTTTTAAAGAAAAAAACACAGAAAATTCAAAATGAATGGGGTATGTTTATTATCATTTGAGAGAACATTCTTTGGCATTTATTTTTTGAAGATGTCGTCTATCAAATGTTGGCCGCGGCTACGTCTCAGATGGTCCATCCGTTGAGTCAAATTTTCGATGACTCGTTCGAGCATTTCGACTGGTAACTGGCGAATGACACGCGTGATGTTTTGCTCCAAGACCTGAATCGAAGCTGGTTTGTCTGCATAAACTTTAGACTTTACATATCCCCACAGGAAAAAGTCTAACGGTGTGATATCACACGATCTTGGTGGCCAATCGACCGGCCCAAAACGTGAAATTATCACCGAAGTGTTCTCTCAATAAATCCATTATTGAGGCATCAAATAGTCGGTTATCATGGCACGATAACGGTCGCCATTGACGGTTACGTTCTCACCGGCGTCATTTTTGAAGAAATATGGACCGTTGTTTTTTCTGGATGAAGCTCTTGAATCTCTTCAGGTTGCTCTTCGTCCCAAATGCGTCAATTTTGCTTGTTTACATACCCATTAAGCCAGAAATGGGCCTCGTCGCTGAACAAAATTTGGCTCGAAAACTTCGGATCTTCTTGGAACTTTTCAAGAGCCCATAGAGCGAAGCGGAGCTGGTGAAGGTCGGGCGACTTCAGTTCTTGCACAAGCTGTATTTTGTATGCTCTCAATTTAAGATCTCGACGTAAAATGCGCCAAGTCGTTCCATACGTTAGTCCGAGTTGCTGTGAACAGCGCCGAATCGACTCTCCACGGTCTTCGTGTACACTCTCAGCTACGGCCGCTACATTTTCTTCACTGCGTGCTGGACGTGGTCTATTCGCTCGAATATTATGCAATAATGAATGCTCGGTCTCAAGATGGGTGATGGTGTTGCGAATAGTACGCTCAGTAGGCCGATTATGTTGACCATAAGTTGAGCGAAGTGCACGAAACACATTCCTCACAGAACGTGAATTTTCGTAATAAAGTTGAACGACTTGTAAACGTTGTTCAGGCGTAAGTCTTTCCATGATGAAATGCCAAACAATACTTAACAAAAATAGCATGATACGACTCACACGTGATCTGTCAAAAAAGGTAAAGGTGAAAAAAGTATCTCTACTTGGATCACCCGTTATAATACTTATACATTTGATAAATGAAAAATTCTTCAGCGCTTCCTATAATCTGCCTGCAGAATGGACATAATGTGGGTGTTTGTATCACTTTCTTAACATTTTTTATTAATCTCGTCCAAATATTAAATTAAATTAAAATTTTTTTATTAGCCATGGCAACACTTAGTGTGCCTGGCGCCTTCCATATATATAGCAACACTCGTATAATCTCAAGGCATCTTGTAGCGGTAGATTCCATCGCACCATAGGTCAGGACAGATCTTACTATCGCAGAGTAGAGCCAATGGGTTTTAATCCCCATCGATCGTGGTGCTTCAAAAGACGTTTGGTGACGAATCTTGGATCTATGCGTATGAGCCCGAAACCAAACAGCAATTCGGCCGTGTGGGTCGCCACATGACCGTGTGGTCATGTGGCGACCCACATGACCACACGCATTGTCATGGTGCGAATCATTGCGCACCATGACAATGCGAGCTCTCACACATCGGTGAGACCGGTCAAAACGTCGAATTGATGGGTCATCCGCCGTACAGCCCTGACTTGGCACCCAATACTTCTTTTTATTGCCGCACATCAAGAAAAAATGTGTGGTCAACGATTTTCGTCACCGGAAGATGCTTGGAGGTATCTCAATCGGAGTGGAAAAATTGGACAATTGGTTTGAGCGCATGCAAAAGTGTATAATTCATGCTGGAGAATACTTTGAAAATCAATAAAACCATTTTTGATGATATATATTCACCTTTTCATTATTAGGCCAGAAATATATATAGCAACCCTCGTAATGGGTATTCAACCTATTGATTTATTTATCACAAAATCTGCGGAACTCACTCTAACTCGGTTAGTCCAGCAAAACCTTTTGTTAGACACTAACTCCAAACATACTCGCATTAGGGACCTTTCACTAGTGTGCGCCTAAACAAACTACATTATTAGTCATGACGTTGTGGATAAAGATTTTCTGATTAAAATTCCAACCCTGGCAGAATGGCAGAAAGGAAAAATTAGGTTATATGATCTTAATGTCTCTACCGATGGTTCCAAAATGGAGGTGGGTACTGTATGTAGTATTTTCTGCAGCGAACTTGACATGGAGGTTTCTCTCCGCTTACGCAACGAATGCAGCGTTTTTCAAGCGGAATATGCGATTCCCAAAGCGGCTGAACTTATCTAGCTGATGCAAATATTTATGAGCGATATTTGCTTTTTCATCAATAGCCATACCGATTTAAAGGCTCTACTGGACAGGACACAATAGGGTTGATAAGCATATGCATAGAATTGGACTAAGAAATGACGTGGCAGATATTTGTCACTTTATTTGCAAATGTCTTTTTTATCCCATATGAGAAACAAGATACTGGGCTCTTTTTTCTTTCAGAAGCTGCACGAACTCAGAGGGTTGGACCCACTCAGACTTTTGCCAATCATCAAGGCATCCAAAGGGAACTCTAGAATTAACTTACATGAACAACAAGAACTTATGAGGAATCACAATGGATCAATTATAGTTTCAATGGACGCTTGGTCTCACACGCCAGGCGTCATCCTCAGTCAACGTAACCTAACTTACACCATTTATAGTTTTGAAATGTTGGGACAAAAAATGTATGATATCAAAATAACATTCTTATCACATTTTGACTCCCATTCAAGGAGTTAGGGCTCTTATTAAGAATAAATTAATGTTTCACTTTTCAAAAGTTTGTCATTAAAAATTGAGATGAGAATTGTCCATTTGTATAGGAGGTACCAAAAGGGGCGTGGCAACTTCGCCCATTTTTCTAAAGAAGATAGCGATTAATTTTTTATTTATTTATTTATTTGAATATTTATTACAATTAAAATTATAATAAACTTAAAAATAAGTACTAGCAACTAAGGCTATCGACTTACATTTGCATTTACATATCTACAAGGTAAATATATAGTGATAGTAAAAATGACCAGATAAGTCATATTTTGTGGTGGAGGTTTAATGATTGGAGGAACTCATAAATACTCGCTATGTTTTCGTGTGTTGGGTGTATTAGAATGTCCAATGTAGTGGACGAATTTAATATTTTGTGACGTAATGCTTGTAGGGCTGGACATTCAATGATCAAATGATATGTTGTTTGATTGACATTTCTGCAGAATTCGCAGATAGGAGGGCTTTCTTTTTTCATAAGATGTGCATAGGTAAGTACGCTGTGAGTGAGGCGAAGGCGTGTAAAGCATTTATTTTGCTGGGTTGATGTCGTTGAGGGTAATATCAAAGGCCTGCGGTATGGGTTTATGTTTTGGTAAATATCGAGCCCTAACCGCCAAAAAGACGTAGGCGCCACCATGATTTACTTTTAATTTGCTGAGGGAAATCGCTTACTTATGATAAATGGCATCATGTTTCCAAAATGTATAGCTGTAAAATGTACCGTTATACTTAATTTCACAGTAATATTAACAGATGTATGCATTACATATGCATTTAAACAAAAAATAATCACAAAAGAAACCTTCTCCTCTACATTTTTTTTGAGTGGCGCTTACGTCTTTTTGGCGGTTATGGCTCGATATGGTTGTATTCAATCCATTGTTTTTCTGTTTCTATATTGGTAAAGGCTATCGCCGATTTAATTGTATATTTTTTTGTAGGAGGTATAAATATATATGTTGGGAAGCGTTGTGGTATGTTCTTTGCTAAGTTATCAGCTATCTCATTGCCAGATATACCAACATGACTTGGTACCCACATCAGTTTTATTCTGGACTTCATGTCAAGCATTGACTGTTGAATAGAAATTATAATTTCGTTTTTATTCCAGCAGATTTTACTCGCAACAAATACAGATCTACTATCAGAAACAGATGAGAGTTTTTGTGCGATGTTTTTTACATATGTCGATAGCTTTTAGGACAGCGATGGCTTCAGCATCGAATATAGATCCAGGCTGTGGTATAATTCCAGTTGATTGTATATTACCTCCTTCCGATACAACTGCAAATGATGTATTATAATTTGTTTTTGAACCATATGTGAAAAATATTTCCCAACCGTTACGTTTATATTGGTCAAAGATATTTTTAGATAAAGTACTAACCCCAGATGGGTTAGTGGAATTTTTGTTGAAAGATGTCAGAGTATTATCAAAGAGATTTGTATTCAATGTCCAAGGTGGTTGAGATTGGTTTGGCGGTTTTGTATACTGTTAGGTCTAATTTTTGGATATTTTCAAAATATTGCATAAAGTTGAAGGATATGTTAATTGCGTCTTTCTCCTTTTAAGCAGAAATAAATCCTTTGAAAGAATGCCAGGTTGGGTGCACAATACTTTGTGGACTAGTCGACTCTTTAACTTATAGGCATGTAAAGCAATTTGGTCGAAACCAGCTTCCGCTAAAATATTCTTTATTGGTGTTGTTCTGTATGCCCGAAGACTAGATCTTATAGCGTTATTGAATATACTTTCTATTGGTGACATTGTCGATTTTGGTGCTCCATTATAAAATATAAGGCCATAATCAATTTTTGAAAGTATTATAGAGTTCACCACTTTTAACAGGATGTTGGAGTGAACATGACTTTTATTAGAAGAGAGGTATTTCACTATGTTTAGTCTACTTTGTAGATTTTTCTTAAGGTAAATACAATGTTCCTTAAAGCTATATTTATGATCTATGTACAATCCTAGAATTTTACAGAATTTAGTATTTTCAATAGAGTGATTTTTATATACAATATTTATAGGAGTGCAATTTCCTTTACTCGAAGTAGTGGACCAACATAGTCCATCTTTGACCTTAGCCTGAGATAGAGAAACAAAATAATGACACATTCCAAATTCTAAGTCAATCGGTTAATCCTGTCGAAAGTTATCGTGCGCACCAACCAGACAGACGGACAGGCTGACGGACATTGCTAAAATGTCTTAAAATAGCGTAAAACGGATTTTCGCCAAATGTTTTTGAGGTCTCTTAGGTCAGTCCATCCATATATACCCTTGTTCACAATAGTGGGGTATAAGAAACGAATTTTGTTGAAATTCCCTTATTTCTACCACAAGTGCTATACTTTCTGCATTTATTTTTTCAGAAAGGTATTGTTTTCTTCGTTAGGGTGCTAGCATTCAAAATATGGAACAATAGATTTTTTTCTATTTTTTATGATTTTTTTCGTGCCAGCAAAAAACGATTTTTTTGAAACAATAAATAAATTTTTTTCTGATTGTTTTATCGACAGTTACTAAACATATACTTCCGCATGAAAGTGTCATTACTAACATTTGTAGTCCTAATCATTTCCTTGAATTTAACGTGTATCCCGCCATTGTCGAGCATATACTTCAAAATATGGTCCAAATATTAAAGGCACCTTCCAAGAAAATAGGTACTTTAAAGAAATTTTTTTTAAAAAAATGTACAATAAATTTTTTCATGTTTTCGACTCCTTATTACACCAGAAAATGTTATGCAAAAATGTTGTTGCATAGTGTTTCCATATGACAAATTGGATCAGCTGATTCGTTACGCTACGGCGACGTTACGATTACGTTTTCGTAACCCAGTCTTTAGAAATGCCAGCACAACATATTGTGAGGTGAACAGAAAATAGTGACATGCCTTAAGGAGCGCTTCTTACATTGCCACAAATAACACTGGCAATTATTTTTTATTATATATTTTCTTCTAACGTTCCATACGTATGTATGTGCTTGTAAAAATGGCCAACTAAATTTATGGATTTCCTTGGGGTTTTTCTTTTGCAGCCTCGACATTATCATTTAACCACATATCAATACAAAGAATTCATACTTTTGTTTTTGGATGACATTCGAAACATTACATTTATCCTTAGAAGCCAAAAGCGGCAGTGTAACTGCTCCCCGGGGAACGGTAAAAATAATAAAAGAAAAACATTTCGGTTTCATAGCTCTCGCATTGTTGTTGTAGTTTGTCAAATAATCCTTTGACTGACTCCTAATAATTTTCTGGTAAAAGAACCATAGGGCCAGTCCAACAACACAAAGGAAAGGAGGATAATTGCATAAGGACATGCAACACAAAAATACAATCGTTTTCATTGTTTTTATTACTCGTTCTTTTTTTCGAAAACAACAAAAAAATTGTGGGATGGTTCGAATGGCAGGACATGAATGATATTGACCGGATGTTATGCTCAAGGGGCTACTTGATATTGTTTTTGTGTGCCGGTATGGGAAACCATTGATTATCATTTTTAGCTTTTAGTCCATCTATGTGATCCTAATTGTCTGACACGAATCGACAAAATATGTTTACTGACATTATTGCTATTGTTGTGTTTGTTGGTGGTGGTGAGGGGGGCGGGTGGTTCATATAATGGAAATATGTGTTAAAAGCATTGTAATGTTCTTATGAAAAGTACTAATGCGTCCAGTGTGTCCCTTAGTTGGGGATACTAACACGTTAATGTTAAATACAAAACTTATAAAAGTTGGCAGTTTAAATAAACATGTATTGGTAATTACTGGAGATTATAGGGTCAGTCGCGCGTCAAAGCGGAAGGAATTTTTATACTAAAGTATGGACCGTCATATCCTTTTATCACTACACGCTGGAAAAAAATCGCTTCTGTAGTATATTGTCCCAACCATATTCTGCTTGAAACATACATATGTTTAGCGTACACTCCAAATATATAATATTTGACAAACACAAATATTATATGTTTGTGAGAATTTTGTTTTAAACAAAAGTATGTTTTTATCATAATATTTTTTATTTGGAACTAATATTTCCGATGAAAGAATTAATGTGTATTTAAGTATGGCGATGTACTGGCCATATCCCTTCTAGATGACAGTGAAGAAGTACGAAGATTGAAAAGGCCACATATACTCGATTTACCATTTAATCACTAAACTTAATATTTTGAAATAAATTTTGTAGTTTATCAAATATTTAAAATATTTTATAGTTGAGTTTGCTGGAACTTGACATTCCGTCATTTATCAATAGTTATAAGATTTGCTTATTGTTTTATTAAAAAATAGATTGCAAATAAAGAGTACAATAAAAAAAAAAAAAAAAAGTATGGCGATATATCAATACCATAATTTAAAGGCAATTTTTCTGTTTTTCAGTTCAATATTTTAGAAATTGTATATGGATTGACAAAAACTGATGAATTCGAATATTTATAAATTAAAAATTAAATATAAAGTATACCACGAAATCTAAGAAAATTTAAACTAAATTTCGAAAAAGTCAGCAAAGTTTAAGTTTAAAAATCTTTTTTAAATAAAATGTATTTGGAAAACTTCCTGAACAATAACTTTGTTTGGGTGTAAACACTTTTTTTATTTGTGGAAGTCAGTCCGCAAATATATTTTGTTCTAATATATTAATATATTCTCTCCAAACAAAATTTCTTGATTTTCAAATAAAATTTATTTGTTAACAATAAATTTGTTTTTCTTTCGATTCAAACATATCAAAAATGGCGATTTTCCTCCGTGTAGGAACGTTTTTAGGGACTGTCAAATATTAATGCTTAACCTTCAGATGAATGTGGCTTTTGAAGCATCGAGAACTCAAAACCAAAGGCATTTTTATATGGTTTATAAATACATCAGTCCTTTTTAAAAAGATTTTATAAATTTCCAACCTTCAGTCAAATGGTTAAATATATATTTACAAAATTTCGCAGTGGGGTTCCATAGTGATTGGAGAACCTGAAGCACATTGGGAGGAATTCAGAAATAGGGAAAATAATACTACAGTTTCATAACCAGGCAACCGATTGCGACACAACTTGATATGCTTGAAGGAGCCCAGTAAAAAATGTTCCGAAAAATCAATCGAGTAGGGAATTAAGCAGCTTTGTGCGTACTAATTCCCCACTCGCTTCCCTAACTGATTCTTTTTATAAAGGGATGAGACTTCCGGAACTAATTCTTAATTTGCTGAAAAAAGAATGCCTTATTTTTTCAATTTTTTCATTAGGTTAGAAAAATGTAACTAAATCTTGGCAAACGAAACTGGAAGTATTTCTTGGCGGGTCAATTACAAATACAGGGTTTTCCAATAAGAGTGATATGATTTCTTTGAAAAAAAAAACACACTTATTGTTTAGGAAATTCAAAGGTTTTTTATTTAATGTGAAGTACAATCGATACAATTAATTTCTAAATAAAACGTCATTCAAATGGCTTCCACGACTTCTTCTGCAGGAACGAATACGATGAACCCAAATTTCGAGCACTTTTTCCACTAAATCAAGTCGTATGTCATGAATGGCACGTTCAATATTGACTTGTAAAGCCAATGACTTCAAATAAGCCCACAAGAAATAGTCTAATGGTGTTAAATCACAACTTCTTGGCGGCCATTCAATATCACAATTTCTTGAAATAATCGAATCTCCAAACTTTTCTCGCAACAATTCAATTGTTTCATTTGCTGTGTGGCACGTATCCACTATCGGTCAATGGCAAGAAGATAGCTCTTAACGAGAGCTAAAATATTGCTCATGGGTGTCAGGGTCGTAGGCCGACTGGAAAGTGTTTTTTTGGGATTTAAAAAAATTTACTTATGTAAAAATTTACTTTCAAATGTGAACGGAAAGTTTATTTTTGCTCTAGCTCCTTAACGGTACGTCGGATCGGGAATCGGTCAATGGAAAAAAGATAGCTCTTAACGAGAGCAAAAATATTTCTCATGAGTCTCAAGGTCGTAGGCCGACTGGAAAGTGATGATTTAAAAACAAATGGACTTAGCGCACGAAAAGTTGCAATTGGAGAACGATTATTTTGATAATAAAACTGAATAATTTGTAAACGTTGTTCTTGCGTATACCTCTCCATGCACTAAAAAAAGCGTACTGAAAATCAAAGAATTTGTCGTAAAGTTTAAGATTTCGGCAATGATTTCGAGCCAAAGACAATCGCTATAAAAATAAGAATGTTTTATAGTTAATTCAAATACATGAATAGTACTTGTTTTGATGATGCATTTCATAGAATCAAGAACATTTGGTAATAAAACTAATTAAGTTTGGTCTTAAAATAAGCACGTTTTGGCGTAAAATGAAGTATGCCTCGTGCTTATGTTTAGTAAAATATCATAAAATGTAAAACATTATCGTATTAAATTTTAAAATGTATGTCCTTGATATAAGCATATACTGGTAATTAATTTAAAGCATAAATAAAGTTTTTTAAAACATGTAGGGAAAATTCCTTACATTGTTTTTATTCTAAAGTCACTCATACTAAAGAATCATTTGTTTTAAAGCCACAGAAACCATTTCCATATTCATATAAAATATGATTATTGTATACAAGTTTCCACGATAAATTAAAAACACAACACTTCCTTTTTCTAAAAATTGGTTTTGTTATTTTAATATTAGAAAATACAATAAATGTATAATACATATTAAGGATAACTTTCAACATTTTATAATCTAAAACCGTATTTTAGTTGTATTTATAAAGATAAACCGGCCAACACACCATCGAAATATTTGAAGTTTCGTATATTTGTTATCATTTTGGAAACTTATAGTGGATTCACCTTTCTATATGTTCCCCAAACATCCATGAACAATTTTCGTTAGAACCTTTAATGATAGTGAATATTGAATTTGGCTGAAATTAAAATAAAAATATTATAAAATTGTATACACGCTGAAAAATTGATTCTGTAGTATATTGCCCCAAGCATATTCAGCTTGAAACGTACATATGTTTAGGGTACACTCCAAATACCTCTATATTATTTGATACACACAAATATTATACGTTTGGGAGGATATTGTTCTAAACTATGATTCTATCTTAATATTTTTTATTTGGAAGTAATATTTCTGAAACAATGATTAATTTGTATTTAAGTATTTTTTGGTAATGTATCAGTGCCTTAATTTAGATTCAAGTTTTCTATTTTTCAGATGTTCAAAGTGGAAACAAATTTAGGGCCTGTTTCTGTAACTTATTTTCGTTCGTCTACGGCGAACGATTAAAAATCACTCAACTATTACTTGAATTCTATAAAACGCAGGATAGAAATATTTTAGGTACGAGCTTATTACGTGATTTCCTATAGACACAACGAATTATAAACTGCTGTGACTTATAGATTTCTCAGAATAATTGAGTGATTTTTGATCGTTTGCCGTAGACGAACGAAAATAAGTTACAGAAACAGGCCTTTAATATGTTTGTAAAATTCGAATCAAATTTAAATCGTATAATTTTTCGTAGCTATAAATTGCTTTGATGGTTTGTCAAAAAGAGATGAATAGGAATATTTATTAAATAATAATTAGTTAATGCTGCTTATGACATTCTTAATCCTGCTGTTCGACTGGAAAATATGTACAAATCCTAGATTAAGAGACCATTTGGTCCATATTAAATTTTCATACAAAACGAATATTTAACCCAATATTTTATATTTATTTTTATTCAATACTTCGTGAAAAGAAAGCAGCTTATTTACATGTTATTTCTGAACAAAAAAGGCTTATTTTGATGTCAAAAAACAAAAATATCCCTTGGACCAAATTATAAGGCAATATATATATATATTACCGTTTTTTAAAGGAGACGATGCAAAAAAATTGGAAAAAATGGGCCTAATCTAACAACAGGTTTAACTACAAAGTATAACACGAACTCTAGTAAAAATTTAAACTTAAATTCGAAAAAGTCAAAAAGTTTTCAAAATCTTTTTAAATAAAATATATTTGGAAAACTACTTTAACAATAACTTTGTTTGTGTGAAAACACATATATTATTTGTGAAAGTCAGTTCGCAAATATATTTTGTTCTAATATATTAATATATACGTTCACAAATACATAATACATTCAAACATTCCCATGTACATAGGTGTATGCTGACTTATTTGTTGTAATTTATAAATGGCATTCAGCACTGCATTTTTCATATATCCATAACATTTATCTTCAAATATTGCGCGATCTTAAATTAAAATAATTAATTTTTTTCTGAAAAGAAATCAAATATAAAAAAAAAACATAAATTTGTTCGTACCACAATTGGTAAACACTGAAAACTAAGAAAAATATTTCAACCGTTCATATATAATACTTACGTTGAAATATTTGCTAGAATTTGTCACTCTTTTCCCAAAAGATCCATTCTAAAATTGTTTTACTAAAAAAATTAAAAATGATAGTTTTATGTATAACATATTAATAACACAATAATTTTACATTTCTGAATTATGCGCTGTTAGCAGCTATTTTTAATAAATATATACTTTCAATTAAATTGTGTTGTGTTTTGTTAATTTTGTAATTGCCAATAAGTTGTTTATTTAAGGGTTATATTATTATATTTCACGTATCTAAACATTTTCCTATTGTCTCTTTCAGTATTATAAAACCTATTACTCACATTTTTATGGTCCATTTTTTAGTGTTCGCACAAATCTCTTCACAGGACGTACCAAACGAAATTCGTTTGTCTAATTTTTCGTTTGGGAGTAACGAATTTTTTCTTTGCGTGAAGAACCAAATAAATGGAACCCTTGGAGAATTATTTCTCTCAAAACAGTCTCTTCCCTTCTCACCCCCTTATCACAATAAAAAACTGCAATCAAATCTTATCACATATTAAACGTCATACAAATTGACGATATTTTTAGTTGGTGTCCCTTTTTTCACAAATTTTTTTGTTGGCACGAAAAAAAACGTGGCAATGGCCGATTTTTGAAAGTTTGCATCTTCTATAAAAACGTATGTACATCACCATAAATAACAAGCAGCAAAAATAACTATGACGCACGCACTCTCTTATCACCAAGATCGATGGTGACGCCGACGGCATAACCACATATACACATGTACGCGACGGTTGCACTTGTTGTTGTTACTATGCTTTAGCAAAAACAACTGTTAACAGCCCATAATAAAATAATTTTCGGTGCGATATGCGCGTGTGTATACACGTATACTTACATATTCGCCGCAACCTCATTTTTTCACAATACACGGACAACCGTCTCCCTCTATCGCTTGTAAATAACTGACGATTTAAAAGAAAACGAACAACAGAATTATTTTCTATTTTCAGAGAGTAGAAGAGCTCTCGCATCACGATAACAATTATTGATTTACACATTAACAAACAAAACTGATTCTCCGTGCAAGAGAGGGAGAGAGATTGTATAATTCTCTCATATGTTTTCTTAAAAATAATGGCAATTGTCATTAAATTTGTTACCAAGACAGTCTTTCCTTTAAGGGGAGCATAGCCTTAAATTTATTACTCAAATATCTCATACTGTCAATTAAGTCCGATTCGGCTATGACATGTCTACATCATAGTTTTAACGCAGAAAATCCTTAAAAGTACATATTGAAATATTACTTAAAATAAAGCGGATTGTCACAAAAATTATGATCAGTTTCTTCAATTTAAAGGCGTACATTTAAAGAAGCGCCTACACAAAACTAATGATTAGATAGTCATTAATTCAAATTGAAAAAACTTTAAATTAAGAAAAATTTCATTAAAAAACATGTAAATTTTCATTATTTTTAAGAAAATTGGGATTGAATTGATGCCGAGGTCGCATACTTAATTTAAGAATGTGTCGTCATTAATTTTATTACTATTTGCTTTCAGTGTGATGAAATTGTAAACACTACTGACTACAATGAAAAACAAATGACAGATCATGACATATTAGAAATGGCCGAAACGTCACTTCAAAATCATATCATCCCTATTGGAAACCCCTTTAGAAGTATTTCTGTTGATTCACCTTTTGGTATATCTCCCATACCAAGATCTTCCCTCATTTTATATACATAATTTCAAATTGTACACTAAAACATTCATAATTTTCTATAATTTGTCTTTTTAAATATATTTAAATTTTAAAATCAAGTAAAACGTAGAGCCGCCGAGTGTCAATTTTATATCGACTAAGCCATGTAGCGGCCTCCGACTATTTTGCATCGTCTCCATTCTCTTGTCAGGGTACACATCCTTTCCGTTGAATGAAATTGGCTAAAGTGCATTTAGTAAGCTGGAATTGCTACAACTTCCCCCACGTTCTCGTAAACATAGAATAACGTCTCCCTCGTCACTTTCAAAAAAAGAGTGCAAAGGACATTTGTCCGAAAATTGCATGGCTTTACATGGTCTAGTTTTTAGTCATTTGTGTGTCGTTAGGATGTGCTAAAGGTTATTAGCTTTATAATGTGAAAATACATGTCATATGTGGTCAATGGCTGGTTTCCTGCCATTTGCTTTGGCTTTTGCCAAAACATTAATGACGGCCAATGTGACCAACAACCGTTGAGTGTAGTGAATGGGTCCTCTACCTACAATTTGTTGTAGACTCACTGAATAACGTTGTTGGCTTTTTGGCATAAAAGAAGTGCAGGTACAAATTTTCTGTACGGTCCTTTCGAAAGCATTAACAACATATACTGGATGGAAATCGTTCGAGTGCGGCAAATGACGAGGGAAGCTGAGCAATTTATATCAAAATCCAGCGAGATATTAATTAATAAGTACACTGTGCTCGAAATGGATACTTTAAAAATGTTACAGAAAGGAGACCCAATACATATACCTATTTCGATCTTTCTGAATCCAGTGGTGCTAGCCGTTTTTCTGGGTTAGCTCTTGTTTTCGCTATATTCACAAAGTTTGCAAGGAAAGCAGATAGGTTAGTTTTCTCGGAGGTGAATTCAAAGTGGAAGACATCGAAATACACGCTTCAGTCCAAACACGCAAAGAAAAAACGTTTGGGCGTCGTTTATCGCAAACATTTTTCTTTGTCTCAAACGCTCTACTTTTCCCGTAATGGTTGAAATAATTGCGGTGAATGCAAAAGTTTATCGTAAACGTAGTTTCTCTTGCTGTAAACGAACATTCTTTCATTCCAAAATTTTCGTAATTTACTTTTATGGTAAACGAAACCATATTGTATTTAAACATGATTGAATATATTAAAGAGAGTTGAGAGAACAAAGAGCTAAGCCAGTTTTCATTTTGTAAGAGTGCGGAATAATATGTGTATGTGTAAAGAACTGAACAGATGCAGATGTGTGGGTATACAACACAAAACGCGACGTTGCAACGTTTCTGCAAAAAGAGGGAGATGTGTGTGTACAAAACACAAAAAGTAACGTTGCATACATGTTTGTCCGCGTTGCTTTATTAACAGACAGTGGTGGAAATTTATTTATCTGCATCCCTCCCTCCGCACTGTTATACAATTTCATAACATTTGCAATCGTACTCAGCATGCGTAGAGTCGTACAATTTCATAACATTTGCAATCGTACTCAGCATGCGTAGAGTCGTATGCTGGTGGGCAGAGAACGAAGCCAGCCAGGTTTTAGCCGCTAAGCCGCCGAAGGCGATTTTTTTTTATTGAGCCACGCCGCCGCCGATAGGTCGGCTAAAATTGGCTTGAAATCGCCGCCGTTCTCATCGGCTCATACCGGCTTAAAATCGCCGCCGTTGTAATTTTTTAATTACGCCTTTCATTTATATACGACCAAACTCGTACATGTTTGTGTATATACATATGTATTAAAATTATATGTGTGCATCTATATGGTGTATTTTTATGTAAAAAGTTTCACTTGCTTTAAACTTCTTTGCACATTCTACATTACACATTCTACATTACACATTCGACATGTATAATACATATATAAATATATATGTACATAGATATATCGCTTAAAATACTATCAGGTATTCCCAATTACAACTCGAATTAAAATTTTAAACGTTTAAAAGAGTTTAAAAAAAAATTGCATGTTTTGTATGCATCATTGTGATATATTTTATACATTGTGATATTTATGTATACAAATAATATACATACATACAAAGTTAAAACCTTACTAAATTAGCTACAACTTTTTAAATAATGCATCGATTTTCTTCGAAATGGTCTCATTTTATTTATGACCGATCAGAATTTACGATAAAATCCTAAAAAGGTAATATTATTAAAATTTTCTTCAAAAATAGGATTTTTCACAATATTTTGCAGGATATCGTCGAAAAGGCCGATCGGATGGAAAATGGAATGGAAGAAGTTGAAGGCTACTTAGTTTTGAATTCTTTAACAGTTTCCTGAACCAATTCGGATCATTTTTTCAATATCACGATTTATCGCGAGAAATCTAAGAAGTAATCCTTTAGGCTAAGAAAGAAAAGAGGTTGAACCACATATTATGGCATAACTAGAGAACCATTTCTCCTAATTGGTTCCGGAAAAAAATCAAATTAAGTATTCAACTTCCTACAATACAATTTTCTATCCGTTCAGCGGTTTCCACAATATCTTACAAAATATTGCGAAAAAATCCTATTTTTTTGAAAATTTTAATAATTTTCAAATAAAGGCCTCATAAAAACGCACTACTGTTATATTTTTATGATTTTATAGTAAAGTCTGATCGGTAATGAATAAAATGAGACCATTCCGAAGAAAATCGATGTATAATATAAAATGTTGTAGCGAGGAAAACAATTCCATTTTCTTAAAATTCGAAAATTTGCTCTAATTTCTACAAAATAGATTTTAGCAAACAAAACATTTTTCCCTTTATTAATAACAAAAAATAAACCAAAATTTTACACTTAGCTAAATCCCAAAATCGTGTCGACCGGTAGAATTGAAAATAATCGGTATTTAATATCAAAAATTTACAAATATAAATTTAATATTGTATTGCATTACAATATGTGTATATCAGCATTAAGCTTTGTGTTCAAAATGTGTTCAAGTTTTTCTATAACAAAAAGAAGAAAAAAAATAGAAAACTAATTTAACTTTGTGTTTACTTTTTTCGATCAATCAAAATGTCTTTTCCTTTGCCAGTTTTTACTCGACGAGTGAAAGTAGTAACATTAAAAATATTTTGGAAGGCATATAAAATAAACTTCAAATAGAAGAAGTCTTTCAGATCTTTCTAGATTTGTCAGATATACGTTTGTACAGCAAACATGTTTAATTTCAGACAATTTTTTAATTACTTCTCTTTTGCTCGATTTAATTTTTAAGGGAAAAATCTATTTTTACACTGTGCTCATACTTCCAACTAAGTTGTACAATAAATGTGTATCTGTTTTGTTGCACAATAAATCGTAAGCCGAAATCAAGCCGAAAAGCCGCCGCCGCCGACAATTTTGCCTCGGCTTCGTTCTCTGCTGGTGGGCCTTTAGTTAGGATGTGCTAAAGGTTATTAGCACATCCTAACTTCATTTTTAATATGTTCTAACATACTCTACATTTTTAATATGTTCTAACATACTCGTACATGCTTCCTTATTTACAGTTTGTCTACAACTCAATTAGAAGATAATAGCAGAGGTGTTTGTCGCGGAGCTCCCGGTTACATTTAACCAAAAATTGTGAAATTTTGATTACAAACATAATTTTATAAAACATATTAAATATCATAATTTAATCAAATTAACAAACGCAAACGTGACAAACGCAATGACCGTTTGTAACAAACGTTTTAGAGGGTATGGAATAAACAGGCATTGCTTGTGACAAACACAATAACCGTTTGCACCAAACGTTTCACAGGGTTTGTAATAAATATAAATCATTTACGATAAGTACACTAACCGTTTGCTATAAACGTTTCTTTGGGTTTTGGGATAAACATAAATCGTTTGCGACAAACATACACCACAACGAAATTCGTTTGTCTAATTTTTCGTTTGGGAGTAACGAATTTTTTCTTTGCGTGAAGAACCAAATAAATGGAACCCTTGGAGAATTATTTCTCCCAAAACAGTCAACCACGCTTCTCACCCCCTTATCTCTAAACAAAATGCAATCAATATTAAACGTCATATATTAAACGTCATACAAATTGACGATATTTTTAGTTGGTGTCTCTTTTTTCACAAAATTTGTTTGTTGGCACGAAAAAAAAACTTGACAAATAAAAAAAGCATTCATTTTTTTGTGCCGATTTTTTAAAGTTTGCATCCTAACGAAGAAAACAAGGCCTATTTGAAGGAAATCTATGGATAAATGTAGAAATTATAGTACTTTTGGTAGAAATTAGCGAATTTCCACATAATCCGGTTTTTATAACCACACTATTGTGAACGAGGATATATATCAGTTTCTGCACGGGACAAAATCGCCTTTTTTGATATGTTTGAATCGAAAGAAAATATATTTGGAACACAAATTTTTAAGTATTATGTATTTCTGTGCAAATAAATTTTATTTGAAAATCAATAAAATATATTTGGAACTTGTATGTTAATATGTTACAACATATAATAAAGGGTTTTCCAACAAGAGATGTTATTTTGGTATTCAAAGAATAATACCATTTTTTGAGATAAATGATCGGATGTTTATTTCATAATAAAGAGGAAGGTATGCCGTTAATAATGAAAAACAACATCAGCCAACATGGCAGGACCATATCCTTTTCATGAAATTTTCCATAACCAAATCCCATAGTGGCTGCCCTATGTCCTCGATAGCCTCACGAATTCTATCTTTGAGGTACGCTGGGCTGTTGGCGTAGACCTTATCTTTCACGTGACTCCAAAGGAAGAAGTCGCAAGGTGTTAAATCACAAAATCTCTGTGGCCAATTGTGATCACCTCTTCGAGAGATAACACGGTCCGGAAACTTTCCCGTAACAGAGCAATGGTTTCGTTGCTTGTGTGGCATGTAGCGCCGTCTTGTTGAAAGTAAACGTTGTCCAGATCAATACCATCCAACTCCGGCCATAAAAAAATCATTAATCATCTCTCGATAGAGCAATCCATTCACCGTAACTGTTGATCCAACCTCATTTTCGAAAAAGTAAGGTCCATTGACCCTGCTGGCCCAGATGCGACAATTTTGCTTGTTGACGTAGCCACCGAGGTGGAAATGGACCTCATCAGGCAAGATGATTTTTCGATGGAATTCCGGATTTCACCATTTCATATTTTCACCATTTTTTTAGTGAATTTTTATAATTTCAATGCATTGTTGAATCCTGTATCGTTCCATTTTTAGTAATGGCGTAGTTTCTACTTGTCAAATGTCAAAGAATAAAAGCTTCAAAAGTGACAGCTGCCGAAATACCGTGTGATTCAAAATAACACCTCTTGTTGGAAAACCCTGTATTTGAAAACTAAATTTCTCAAATAAAATATGTGTTTGAATCATTAGTTGTCAATCCTCCAAGTTATACATTTCGATCAAAGATTATACGATTTTAGTTATTATTATTTATTATTTTTGCGACATGAAAAATTTCTAAAAAATTAACTTTGAATTACTGAAAAATTTAACACAATTTAGGAATTTTCTGAATACTTAAATGCAAATAAATATTTGTTTGGGAAAAAATACTCCACAATAAACAAATATTGGGATGTAAATAAAGATTTGTTGAGAACAACATCTTCCCAAATATATAATTTTTGTGTGTATACACAAACATATATGTATATGTTTCAAGCCGAATATGTTATATACTACAGAAGCGATGTTTTTTAGCGTGTGCGGGAAAAAATTGTATAACATCGCAGGAGTGACCTAAGAGACCCCAAGAATTTTTAGTGGAAATCCGTTTTAGGTCATTTTAAGTCATTTTAGCAATGTCCGTCTGGCTGGTGCGCCCGATAACTTTCGGCAGGAGTAACCGATTGCCTCCAAATATTGTATGTATGTGTTAATATTTTTTTTATATTAGGCTAAGATCAAAGATGGACTACGTTGGTGCACTCCTTCGAGTACCTCCACAACGAAGGGTCAAAATTTAATGAAATATTGATTATCTCATAACATCTATACTACTACCCAGAATCTTTCACAATTCCACACATAGTAATATTTTCTTGGTCGCTATCATCTTGAGAAGAATGGGCGAAGTTGCCACGCCCCTTTTGCTACTTCCCACACAAATTGACCATTTGGAACGGCTTATATCTTTGATTCCAGTCACTTAAAATGTTGTGGAGTGTAATGCCTTTATAGTACCTATAGTCCCGTGAAAAATGTGCGTTATTAAAACCCCCCTTTTCGTATCTCCTGCGAAAATGAACCATTTTTCACAAAGAGTTAATGGTTTATAACTTCGATTCCTGTGCATACAAACACTTGAAATTTCGTACAGTGTATTGATTTTATAGTACCCATAGCGTACTACAAAATTGGCGTTATTGTGACGCTTCTATGGTACCTCCCAAACCAAATGGACAAAAAAAATATGAAAAATGTTTTTTTAGTTTCCCTTAGTTTTACAATATGGGTTCTAGGCAGCAACTTATGTATACCCTCCTCGTTCACAATAGTGAGGGTATAAAAATAAGATTTTGTTGAAATTCTCTTACTTCTACCAAAAGGACTATAAATTCCACATATCGATATCTCCATTCTAAACAATGCCAAGTGCAAAAAGGTGGTTTTTCAGGAGAGGCCATAAAGGTTTTATGATTTTTTTAAATTTGTGTGGATTACCTTTATAGAACAAATCGAAGACCTCTACTGTTTTGTGAATAACTTTTGATTGGGTTGACGGATAAAAACAAAATTTTGACATTATATAATTTGGAATGTTTAGAAACTAAAAATTCTATCTCCCCAAAAACATCATAAGTCGACTTAGCATGTTTTAGAATGGAGGTATCGATTATCCATAGATTTTTTCAAATAAGTATTTTTTTTTTGTTAGGATGCTAGCTTTCAAAAAGTGGATATTTTCTTGCGATTTTTTTATATTTTTATGGTTTCTATCGTCCCAGCAAAAAACAATTTTTTGGAAAAAAAAACGTTTTTCTAATTATTTTACTTACTGTTACTAAACCACTATTTGTACGTGAAAATTAAATTCCCAAATTTTGTAGCCTTTATAATTTTCTTCAATAAAAATGGTATCGTGGCTATATCGGGCATATAAAAATATGGAATTCTTTGTATGTTTTTAAAAACGAAACATTTTTAGCTTCTCCAGAAAACGTAAGCCGAAAAAAATCGTTTTCAAAACGAACAAACACGTTATCCATTTCATGAAAGCGTACAAGAGCTGCAGGAGCAAAATTAAAGCGATACGATTTGGAAATACGAAATCAAACCAATTTCGTACAAAACCTGTGACATGCCTGATATTCTAATATTCGACATGACAAAATTTATCTACTTTGACAACACTACGCATCACACGCATTATGACTAACTCCTTCCTAGAAATTGTTGGAGCATTGTAAAATGATTTTAACAACGGTTTAGAAGATGACGACTTATTTCTACCATTGCTCTTGCAATCATCCCCAGTGTCCAACTCAAAACACAAGAGATTTGTCAGGTGCCACCAGACCTAAATCCAATGATAGTAGCCGTTTGTATAACCACACTTTAGTGTGACGAGGATATACGAGTATATCATTTGCTACGAACAAAAGGTGTAATACATCGAAGGAGTGACCTAAGACGCCATTTTAAGTAATTTGAGCAATGTCCATCCGTCCGCCCGTCTGGCTGGAGCGAAAGGAATAAAGGATTGACTTCAAATTTGGTATGGGATAATTTATTATTTTATTTAATTATTATTAATTATTTCTTTAAAACTAGTCGACAATGCTTCACACCACTTTGCCTCTTGATTTTAGTGCCAGTTTGAAACTACGAATGTCACATTTACTTTTTCAAATTATTAAATGTTGAAACACATTTAACCTGCATTATCACACCATCCTCATAGCAATATATGTGATTTTGTTTATGTATTTGTTAGCCCGTTTAGCTGTTTGGTCACTATTGTAAATTGCTCTTACTTGGTACTGTCGTTGATTACATAGAGTCACTTGGCTAAAAGGTGCGAAAAATAGAAGCTTATTTTTTCGTTCGAAATGAAGAAGGCGTCGGCCAAACTATGAAAGTGGCTGTGTATATAACACCTAATATTTAATGGATGGAAATTCAAAAATTATAAAAATGTGTTGTTCACCTGCTCGCCATAATGTCCCCGTCTATCTTTGTCGATGCACCACGAGAACATATGGACGGTCATAGTGCTAATTACACTATAGCAGAGTTGACGACGACGAGCGAGTAGCCAGGTATGGTTTATGAACCATTTCTAAAAGGATCAAGACATTATATGGCAAAATTTATAATGTATGGATCATTAATGGGAGAATAAATTATACTCGTATTTGCTAATGAAACGTGTAATTTCGTCAGTTATAACAAATTTAATATTTCACTTATGGCGAATTCTTTTCTGCAAAAAAGTGAAACATGTTCATTGCTCTTTTTCCGAAAACGGCACTTTTGTGATACTTTTTTGAAATTTGGTAATTAAGTTACTCGAATTTAGCAAAACTAAAATTTCAAAATAGCGATATAATAGCGCTGTTTTCGGAAAAAGGGCAATGCAAGTGTTGCATATTTTTGCAGAAAAGAATTCACCATTAATTTTATCCATTTGTGGGGTCGACACCAGTAGTGGGGGGGTGGAACAATATGGACTGTCAAACTTAGCCTGAGATTGTATAAAATATTACCACGATAACGCTCACTGATTGCAAGGGTTATCGTGCTCTCCAGTCAGATAGACAGACAGACTAAAAATGTTTTAAAAATTTATTTGTAGAAAAATTAGAAAATTTTGTCTAAATTGCAATTTTGAATAAAATTTTTCGAAATTTAATTTTTCTAGAAAATTTCTTCAATTTCAATTTGCATGTTTTATAGAAAATAGCATTACACATGAAAATGTCGTCGATTTGCAAATTTTAAAGAAAAACTTCATCAAAATTGCATTTTCTATAATATTTTGTCGAAATTGGAAATTTTTTAGACCTTTAATACGATAAATTGTTTCCTATGTCTGTGTCAAATTTCCAGCAGCTTTTGCACAAATAACACTTTTCTAGCATCAAAATTTAATATTTGTAGACAATTTAGTAGAAACTGAATTTTTCCAAAAAATCGAAATGATTTTTTTCAGGAAATTTCGCACAAATGGAATAAAAACTACATCTCGAATTGATTTTTTTTGTTACATAATACAATTTTCCTGAAAATTTCATCGATATTGAAAAATTCTTCAAAAATTTTAGTTTGTAAAAAATTCATCGAAAATTCTATTTTATTTGCATTTATTTATAGCCACAAATCCATTTTCTAGAAAATTTTAATTTTCCTTTTTTCCCGGAAATTTCGTACCATCCCGAATTGCAATTTTTGTCACATAATAAAATTTTCGTGAACATTTCATCGATATTGAAACATTCGTGAAAATTTTAAGTTTGCAAAAAATTTAATTGATTTTTAATTAAATTTTGTTTGTATTTATTTTATAGCCAAAAATCCATTTTTACAAAATTTCAATTTTCCAGAAATTTTCAGTTTTCTTGAAATTTCCCCAAAAAAATATTTTTTTTACAAAATTTCGCAGAAATTAAATTTTTCTATAAAATTTCATCGAAATTAATTTTTGTTAGAAAAATTCATTTTAGCCCGTTTGCTCTTATGTTTTTGGAGATCATACGTTACAAACAAACGTAAAAAGAATTATATGTATATATAAATATAGAATTGAAATTAATATTTTTAGAATTCAATTCTATGATTTTTCTAGCAAATTTCATAAATTTTCTAAAAATTCAATTTCTATGAAATTTCTCAGATATCTCTAAAAACTCAATTTCTATTAAATTTTTTAGAAAAATCTAATCCTAAATAATTTCTAGAAAAATGTAATTTCGAGGAAATTTCTAGAAAAATTCAATTTCTATGAAATTTCCAGAAAAAATTAAATTTCTCTGAAATTTTCTAGAAATATGCAATTTCTATGAAATTTTCTAGAAATATGCAATTTCTATGAAATTTTCTAGAAAAATTGAGTTTTTATGAAATTTTCTAGAAAAATTCTATTTCTATTAAATTTTCCAGAAAAACTCAATTTCTATGAAATTTTCCATCGATGGAAATTTTATTACTCGTATAAAATGTAATTGAATTGGAACTTTTCAGAAAAATTCAACTACGATTGAATTTTCCACAAAAATTGCATTTCTATGAAATTTGCTGGAAAATATCAATTTCGAGGTAATTTTCTGAAAAAATGCACTATTGACGTTTTTGACAAAAATCTATGTGGGAAAAACTTGTCCAAAAATAAAGAATAATGACATACATTTTTGACGACTTTTCATATTTTTTAAGACTGTTCCTGTGGACAGGGCAGACTTAATACTCTAATGGCGATTTCGTTTCTTGAAAAAGTGCAGCATTCCTTTACTCTTTTCCAAAAAGTGAATTTTTATAACACATTTTGGAAATTTTAACGTTGGATTTATGTTAAATTCGGGGACCACATCACTTCAACTTAAAAGGTGTAAATAATTTTTGTATTTGACGTTGACGGGGCAAAATTTTTCCCAGAAACGAAATTGCCATAAGTAGTTCGACGAAAATCCATGTTGTGACATTTTAAGTCAGTTGAGCAATGTCTGTCAGTCGAAACGAATAACAAATAACAAAATCGAATGGCTCATCATAACGTCATAATGTAAATGGCTTTAAGAAAAGTTCAAAACACTGTGTGACGTATAAGCTATGCATTTTCTGATAGTTTATCATACGTCAACGTTACCCCTAACGGCGACAATACGTTCACATTAAATACATAAAGAAGAGCAATTTTAAATGCAACTCAATTTTCACTAGATAAGTAATATCGTGACATCAGTAGTGGTTTTTCCCAGAAAATCCCTCCACTTTGCATATAAACACACACATTCATTAATTGTGTCTCACTTACCGTAATTGCAGCAATCGAGCCTAAAAGTGCCCCAGCATCAGATGCCCGTTTTCATGTACTTAAAAATGAAAAAATGCTTCATTTGGCTGATTCGTTCGTCCGTCCGACCGACCGACCGACCGACCGACCGTACAAAATGATCCAGCAATAAATTGAAATTACTCAAATGTGGGTTATGCGGATGAACGTACATCAATCAATCAATACGCTATCGTATACACATGTGTGTACATACATACTTGTGTATACATATTAAGGCGAGCTGAAATTAGAAACAAATTGTTAAATTTTCTTAATTATATATTCAAAGAAAAGTTTTATATAAAAACCATTTCTTATAAAATATACTCGTACTTACGTATTTTTTTGTACTTAAGTACCTTTTTAAATATAATTGTTTTCCTACACACCATCCTAATATACACTTGAACATATGTTTATCTCCATGTTGATAATGAATGCCTTTTAACGTTTTTCGCTTTTTAATTTATAGACTTTTCATTTGCAACGTCAAAATCCAACGAATTGCATTCATAGTGAAACACAGTGAAAGCGGAAGTTGATATGCCAATTGATTACGATTATCGTTTGTGTTTTATTTCTGTTTTTTTTCTGGCCAACTTTGCAACAATGCGAGCAAATTTACATGGAAAACTGTAAAAAAAATCAAATGAAGTATTTTATGGCATTTAATGCAGAAAAAGAACAGATATTACCGCAAATATAAATGATAAATGAAGTTAGTGATAGTAACCAACTGTGTCTCTCTTTGTGGAAATTAAAGCCTTCGGATATTGTTTATAAAGTAAACTTGTCCATAGAGAAAAGGAGTTTTCAATCGATAACACTATGAAGAATTTTTTTTGTTTCCGAGATATTAAAACTTTCTTTTTGTATAGGTTGAGGCATACTATTTGTTGAAAGCAAAACAATTTTTTTATGGTAAACTATTTTATTTTTTTTTTAAATTCCAATTTTCTTGGGAGTTACCTTTAGATTTGTAACATATTTTTTTAATTATAAGGTGATTCATCGTGAGGTTTGATTTATAATGTAAAATAAAACACATACATTTGAAAGTCGGTTAAAAAAACAATATACGGCATTCACTGTTTGAAAATTATGTCATTTAAATGTTAGCCATGACTACATCTGAGGTGGTCCATTCGGAAGATCCAAGTTTGGGCGACTCGTTCGAGCATAGCGACTGATATCAATCGTAGCTGACGTATTCCTGAAGACCTCAGACTTTACATATCCCCTGAGAAAATAGTCCAAAGGTGTGATATCGCAGGAAGCACATAGTCCGTTAACATGGACAGTTACCATTGACGGTAACATTCTGATTTTCCTCATTTTTGAAGAAATATGGACCAATGATTTCAACAGCCCATAAACCACACCATACCGTTGTTTATCCCCTCATTTGCTACGAGCCAAAAGTGTAACACATCGAAGGAGTGACCTAAGACCGTAAGTATGTTTGGCGAATATCCGTTTTGGGTCATTTTAAGTCGAATGAGCTATGTCCGTCCGTCTGTCTGTCTGGTGCACATGATAACTCTCGAAAGGAGTAACCGATTGAATTCAAATTTGGTATGTGATAATATTTTCTTTTATCTCCGGCTAAGTTCGAAGATGGGCCATATCGCTCCACTCCTTCTAGTAATATTGATTATTTAATAACTTCTGTACTACTTATTTGAATCCTCTGAAATTCTACAAATAGTATTAGTTTATTAGTCACTATTACCTCGAGAAAAATGGGCGAAGTTGCCACTCCCTTTTTGGTACCCCCACACAAATGGACAATTTGGAACCAAAAGTTAATAGCTTATAACTTTCTTACCAGTACATACAAAGACTTGCAATTATGTGCAGTGAAAAATGGGCATTATTGCCACGCTCCTTTTGGTACCTCCAACACAAATGGACCATTTTGTTACAAGCTTTTAACTTTATATAACTATAAAATACCAGTACATACTAATACTTGAAATTTTGTACAGTGTAAGTATTTTATAGTACCTAGAGTCCAGAGAAAAATGGGCGTTACAAATGTACCTTTTTGTACCAAAAGTTAACAGCTTCTAACTTTAATACCAGTGCATACACATACTTGAAATTTCGTACAGTTCAATGCTTTTGTAGTACCTAAAGTCTAGAGAAAAGTGGCTGTAATTGGCACACCCCTTTTGGTACCTCCTACACAAATGGACCATTTTACACTAAAAGTTAACAGCTTATAACTTTAATACCAGTGCATATAAATACTTGAAATTTTGAACAGTGTAATGCTTTCATAGTGCCTAGAGTCCAGAGAAATGTGACCGTTATTGGGACGCCCCCTTTGATACCTCTCACACAAATGAACCATTTTGTACCATTTTTTTGAACTTTAATACCAGTACCTACTTTAAAGTTATTAAATGCAATTTAAATTGATAATAATTTAAATAAAACACAAAAATAAATAAATTTACTATTATTTTTTTTTTGAGACTCAAGGTAAGGGGATTCATTAGTCAGTTTACCCTACTGATCTTTTTTACTTGTTTTTATGTTCTTTATTTTTATTAATTGTTATTAATTAATTAATAACATTTTATGAATTATTTTTGCTTTAAGCAATTGCTGATCTAAAAGACCGTATGCTAATACGAGGGTTGCTATATATATGTCTGCCTAGGCAACACTAATGGCGAATTCTTTTCTGCAAAAAAGTGCAACATTTTCATTGCCCTTTTTCCGAAAACGGCACTTTTGTGATACTTTTTGGAAATTTGGTAATTAGTTACTCGAATTTAGCACAACTAAAATTTCAAAATTTTAAAAAAGCGATATTATAGCGTAGTTTTCGGAAAAATGGCAATGCAAGTGTTGCACTTTTTTGCAGAAAAGAATTCGCCATAAGTGTTTCCTGGCGCCATCCTGGCGCATAAACGTACTCAGAACGTTTTGACGTACGACCATCATTTGTGTTGTTTACAGTGACTTGAAAAAATCAATTTTTCGTGCGATCATTTTTCACAACTTTCGACGTGGATTATCACGACAAGAGTGCATCAATGAACATAAATCTTTGTATGGCGAAAAAGCACCATCATATAGCATTGTCAAAAACTGGTTTAATGAATGCAATCGTGGCCGACGCTCGCTCAAAGACGAATGTCGTGCAGGTCGTCCAAAAACGGCCGTTGTGCCAGAGAACATTGATGCCGTGCGTGAACTGATAATGCAAGATCGTCATGTGACATACCGTGAAATAGAGGCATCCTTGGGCATTTCTTCCACCAGCATACATTCGATATTGCATGAACACCTGGCCGTAAACAAGGTTTGTTCTCGTTGGATCCCGCACAATTTGACAATCGCTCAAAAAAAGGCTCGTGTCGATTGGTGCAAAGAAATTTTGAAAAAATACGATCGCGGTGCTTCAAAAGACGTTTATAAGATCGTCACAGGTGACGAATCTTTGATCTATTCGTATGAGGCCGAAACAAAACAGCAATCGACCGTGTGGGTCTTCGAAGACGAGCCAAATTCAACGAAAGTTGTTCGTGGAAGAAGCACGTCGAAGCAAATGGTCGCCTGTTTCTTCGGCAAAACTGGTCATGTGGCGACTGCTCCGCTTGAGCAACGTAGAACGGTCAATTCTGAAGTCTTCGGAGAAATTCGAAAAACGAACAAGAGAAGACGAATCATTGTGCGCCATGACAATGCGAGCTCTCACACATCGGCTTAAACCAGCGCCTTTTTGACCGGCCAAAAAGTCGAATTGATGGGTCATCCGCCGTACAGCACTGACTTGGCACCCAATACTTGTTCCCGCACATCAAGAAAAAAATACGTGGTCAACGATTTTCGTCGCCAGAAGATGCTGTTGAAGCGTTCAAAAACCATGTTTTGGAAGCGGCTTTTCAGTTTTCTCAACTTAACTGGACGGACTGTCCTCTGTATACCGTGACGTTCTTAAGGATTTTTCGTGTCCACATCCCGACTGTACCGAAGCAGGCTGGTATTATTAACGGGTCCGTCAATAAGAGCGCTACAAAAGTTTTTTTTAAATAAAACAAAAACGGTTTTGGATATCAATGAAATTCTTTATTCCTGTGAAAGTACGTTCGATGCCATCATGTATGGAACTCGATTTCTTTTGCATGGCCACCACGGGCACGCTTGCAGAAGTCCAGACGCTGAACCCAATTTTCGACGGTTTTCAAGCATAAATCGGCCGATACTGCTGCAATTTCACGTTCGATATTCGTACGAAGTTCATCAATCGTCGGTGGCTTGTTGGCATAGACCATAGACTTGACGTAGCCCCACAGGAACTGGTCTAACGGCGTCAAATCGCACGACCGAGGCGGCCAATCGACTGGACCATTTCGTGAGATAACACGTTCTCCAAACTTGGTTTCCAATAAATTGATTGTGGCATTCGCTGTGTGGCTTGTGGCGCCGTCCTGTTGGAACCACATGTCCTCCAAGTCCATATCATCCAATTGGGGCCAAAAATATTCGGTTATCATTGAACGGTATCGATTCCCATTCACAGTAACGTGCCGGTGTTGATCATCACGGAAGAAGTACGGCCCAATGACGCCGCAGGGCCATAAACCGCACCAAACCGTATTTTTTTCGGGATGCAATGATGACTCATGGAGTACGTGTGGATTGCTGTCTGACCAATAACTCATATTTTGTTTATTGACGAAGCCATTCAGCCAGAAATGAGCCTCATCGCTGAAGATGATTTTTCGCGCTCTTAACGTTGAGGCCACTGACTCCGAATTTCGGTAGTAAATTTTAATAATTTCGACTCGTTGTTGGCTCGTATATCTTTCCATCATGAAATGGCAAACCTTACTGAAGAGAAATGTCAAAAGAGCGGCAAAAAATATGGCGTTGTTTGCTGTACCTGTCGGTCTACTTTTGTAGATTCCCTGTTGAAAAACCCTTTAATATGAGCTCTGTTGAATGTTACGTTGCTCTATGAAGAATATTGGTGAAATATGGCTGGGTACGATATGGAGGACATCTTCTATCGGCCCGGGGCACATGCTTCAATTCTGGCTACACTACCTGATGCGGAATCCATCATTAAGAAGTTGAATGACTGCAATCCTGGTTTTACAACTAGAAACTGTAAGGTCGGTCGACTGATGAAGCGAATAGGCTCCGCTGCATCTCAGTCCCACCACGTCAAGTCCAATGGCGTAGTGTGATACGCGTTCAGCAAAATCCGGCTTAAGGTTACAAAAGCGACTAGGGAGAGAATTTGAAAGATGCTTTACCAGATGAAGATGGTCCTACCTCATAGTGTGCTAGCTGCATTCGGCGGAACTAGCGTTTCCTCCTTTTCCGGTGCACCCGGATGCATGACGAAGCTTTTCATCACAAGTTGGGAGAATCCTGCTAGGTTGAGTCCTGTGAAGATGATGGACACCGGACACCGCCGATTGGAATATTTAAGACGTTCATAACTTTTCCTTTAGATAGATTCCATTGAATTGCATATATCAGAGATGGGCAGCTTTACAATTTGAAGTCGCCAAATCCAGACAACGTCACGCCGGCAGAGTTTCAGGCAGTGAGTGGCTGATACACTGACTCCCTGGCTCATGGAATTGTATACTTCATGTATCAACCAGGCCTATATACTCGTACCATCAATGCGGAGAAAAACTGTGTGTTCATTCCCAAAGCGGGAAATAAAGGTATTCGTCCCATTAGTCTATTGCTGAAAACTTTAGAGCGATTATTTGATAGTTAACATAGGACAAAATTCGACAGGCTAGTGTCCAACCAACATCATGTCTGCAGCAAGGGCAAATCCACTAAAGCTACCGCCTTGGGTGATCTAGCCAACTTTATTGAAGGATAGCTCTCACTGTTAAAAATATGCAATGGTAGATTTCTTAGATATAGACGGGACATTCAATAAGGTAAATATCGGTTATTACAGCTATGGAAACTCTGTGGTTTATAACAATATACGAAGGTTAATTCGTAACCTCCTGATCTTAGAGTCAACTCTCCATAGATTTGTCAGCTGAAGAACACATAAAGGGACGTTCTATGTCCTCTACTATGGAATCTCTCCCCGTACAGAATTTGTCTTTCTCTGAATAAGATAGATGTTAATGCTATTGCCTGCACAGAAAAAATGTTTGTCGTAAAATTAAAGATTTGCGCCAAAGGCGCCCCTAATCTTTGAAATAAGTACGTTTTGTACGTTTTGTTGACAGCTCTACCCCTAGGATCGGATGCTGGGTCCCAATCAGCCACACATCTTAAACAAGACCGATTACAGAAACTTTATATAAAGATATACATAAAAAAGGACATATATACTCGTACATAGACGACATTGGTCAGAGAGAAGTTTCCGAGTACTTAAAGAGACATCCTACAACAGGCCCTTCATCCCACCGCAAAATGGGGTTCCGATAGTGCTCTTGGTGTGAACCCTACCAAGACTAGTTCCATTTAGCAGGAGTTTTAATGTACTAATTGAAACTCCTAGGTTGGCATTAACATTTCCTTCCCTATAAGCCCAAATATATAGGTGTGGACAGGAAGTTAAGCTTCAGGTCCAATATTCTGGCTGTGGTAGCGCTATGTATGTATAAAAAGGCAATAGAACAACAAACGATGGGATCTGAACCCGCGTAAAGATTATTGACAGTAATTAGGCCGATAATGCGGTATGTCATTCTGCCCTGGCGGTTCTATAATGGTGGTTCTACATAAACCCACCTTCTGCGCGATTAAAAATAAAGTTTTAAGAATGGCTGTAAGTAAATCACTAATGTATTGAAAACGACACCGACTGGTCGTTTTTTTTTTTGTATACTACACCTAATGCTGTTAAACATTACAGCAAGACTGCTAAACTGCTGCTATTGCTATTAGAATTCTGGATCTGTCACTCTGGTCAGAAAATGGCTACAGACATAATGTCATTCTAGACACATTACCTGACCTTCTAGACACTGTTAATTACACTAAGACTGAAACACTTTTTGACAAGAAATATCTCACTCTTATACCTAATAGATCAGAATGGAATTATCGCATCGTATAACATAGGAGATAGGAGGAGAACTTCTACATAGACGGTTCCAAACCTAACAACCAGGTGCAGTTTGGTGTTTTTTCTAAGGAACTAGGACTATCTACTATTACAAAAATACAGCCTGACCACACTAGTTTTAACTAGGCAGACATTTTTGCTAATAGAGCAGTAGCAGATTGTTTGAGAATTAATGTTCTGACTAAAGACGATATCACTATTTTCTCTGATAGTCAGATTGCCAGAAAGTCCCTGGAAACTGTCTTCCAGAACTGTCCACGACTGCTTTAGATCTCTTAAAGAGATGACTGAACAGTTCAATATTTACCTGATAAGGCGCGGGCCATAGAGACATACCGAGGAACTGCAAAGCAGATGCATTTGCAGGACAAACATTTTCCTAACATGCTCCAGGGGTACTGGATATGTGGACATGCCTCTAGCGACCTGTAAGGTATTCTTGAATGATAGTGGCCTTGCGGAAACAACTAACATGTGGTCTCTAGTCAGGAAATGCAATAACGTTGTCGTTAACGAGATCGTGTCTGTCATGATAGGTCACTGCCTTATTGGACGCACGCAGAGAGACTGAAGGTCTTGCTGTTAATGTTGAAACATGTCAATCAATTTGTAAATACCATTTCCACTACTGGTTTAAGCAATGCTCATTGAAATATTATTAAAGGAACCTTCAATGACTTTCCGTTTTCCGCAAAACCACACAACTAAATTATGTAGGATATTTAACATCAATTGTGTGGACTTAAGTAAATGTGATTTAAATGAAATACTCGTATATCATCTTCAAGGACAATGCGAATCATCTGCAATTGTGATACGCAAGAGAAGGCATTCAAATTCAATAAATAGTTTACGTTTTATTGAAAATTGTGGTTTTCAATTGAACTGCTCCAGCACTGACACTATGAGTCACAAATGCAATCAAGTTACAACCATGTACACCGAAAGAAAAAAACTTTCGCATAGAACTGATAGATACAAATTTGGCAATTCCAGCTCAAGGCAAAAATATAAAAAGAGCAATTATAACGTAATCTAGGTTATGTTTGTTCTTCTGTACGAATCGAATGACACGTCGGTCTGGATAATCTAGTCGAGCAGATCATTACATCATCCAATAGTTCCCTTAAAGAAGCCTTTCAAAAGCCAAGGTACACGAGTGAAACTAAACCACAATGGTGGACTTCTGAACCAAAGGCTGGGGTCAGTAATGACTGGGAGGCCTATAAAGAGCAACTCAAAATCTGTAATAAATAGCAAAGGCGTTCTTGGTACGCCTTGTGTGGAGAAGATGAAAAGGTCCCAGACGCCGCAGGACTGCGTAAGATTCTATCCGCTACATCCTGTACAGTGCGCATTCCCTGCAGGATGAGGCCAACAACAGCACAAAAAACAGGGAGCAGTCTCTGAAACTACTACTCGACATATATTTCCCGTGGAACTCACCCACAGAACTCAAGGAACAGCAAATCATATCCAAAGCGTGAAAGATATCGCACACTATACCAAAGGACTTTAAGCCATATCCTCCTTCTTATTGAAAGGTGTGGAAAGTCTGTTAGATTCTTTTATTAGAGATAACCTGGATATAAAATACCGGCGAGGAACCAATATGCTTATAACAGGTGCAAGTCAACAGAATCTTAGCTGCACGAACTTGAAGGCATTATCGAATCGTTCCTACATTTTAAGAAATTCACTATGGTGGCCTTGCTTGACATAGAAGAGGCTTTTAACAATGTTGACTCAGATACAATTGCGGCTCTATCACATCGAAGGGTGAACTTTTGCTTGATTAGACTAATCTAAAGCTGCTCAATAGAAAACGCATAACAGAAGGTCTAACAAGGTTTGTGAACAGAGGGACCCACTTCTAAACAGATGGTTGGAAGCTTGATAATAAGGTTGGCTTTGGAGTGCACTATATAGAACTTGGTCTTGATATAACAGACTACCAAATACCTGTAGTAGCCATGGCAATATTGGATGTCCCAAGTGCCTGAATCACAACATAGCGACCAACACTGGCGTTGTCATTTACTCCGACACATTCCTAAAGAGCCCTCGACTGACGCAGATCTCTTAACGATATGGTTGAGCTGTGAGTGCCTGGGCATAGAGATCTCCCGGGGAACTGCAAAGCTGATGAACTTGCTAGAAAGGAACGACATTACTAATTCTTGAAGTCTTAGGAAAGGGGTAATAAGGCAGTCCAATGAAATATGAACATAAATCGGCACCTGTAGGGTAGCTAGACAAATCTGGCCAAGATATGACCTGAGAAGGTCATAATATCTCCTTGCACTAGATAGGAAAAGATGTCTACGTTAGCGTCGGGTCTGACGGGACACAGACTCCAATGACTTCTGCAGAAGCTATGGAGATGAGGAAGAAGTGGAGAGCATTGAGCACCTGCTTTGCCACTATCCAGCATTACATAAACGACGTCTGGATATACTGTAGTCGGCCTTTTTAAGAAGTAGGACAGATCGTTCCGGTACCGATTTTCGTACTATTGATAACTTTGTATATCAAACAGGTTGGTTTCGATGAGGGACAACTGGGCCAGTGGTACCACTAGGGACCTTAATTGGTGTCTGTGACCTTTAATATGACCCAAAATTTGAAGTCACTCGGTTACTCCTTCCGAGAGTTGTCGTTGCTCAAGTGACTCAAAATGTCCTAAAACGGAAACAAAATCACCATGAGTGTCTTAGGTCACACCTTCGATGAGTTACACTTTTTGCTCGTAGCAAGTGATATACCCTCCTCCACTAAAGTGAGGGTATTAAATGCGGATTATTTTGCAAAACGGGATTTAGTTATATAGTGGATGTACGTAAATAAATCTGAACTGATTTTCTTAAAATATGCCAAGTATCGTTAGTGGTTCAATTTTGGAAAGTTCTGTTCAAAAATACGATTGCTAAATCGGGATATATACTTAGTAGGGACATAAATACTGTTACACACATTTTATGCTATAACATTAAAAGAAATGAATCCTTTTGGACCAAATTTATTGTATATATTTATTGACATATATTGTATACAAAAAGCAAGCACTCATTCCAAATGTCCGCCTTTGGCCTTCTCTCATGCCTTAAGTCGCACTGACCAATTACCAATAGCCACACGCGCCTCGTCCCTTGGGGAAAGTGGCCACAGCACGAATCAATGCAGTCTTAAGAGAATCGTTGCTGGTGTATTTTTTGCGCAGACCTTGTCCTCTAAAACTGTCCACAATTTGTAATCCAGTGAGTTTATATCAGGGCTGCCAGAGAGCCATTCATCAGAAGAAATGAAAGCTGACAAATTGTTTTAAAGCCATGTCTGGGTCGTTTTAGCCATATGTGTCGGCGCAGAATCATACTCGAAAGTCTATGCCAGGTTTTGGAATAGGGAATGGTTAATTGGTTTCACAACAGCTTCCAAAACGGTTTCATTTGAAACCTTGTTCACAGATATGCAAGTCAGTGAACACATCGTAAGAGACACCCCATCAAACCATGATTTAAGCTGATGGACCTTTTCGACCCGTGGAATCACTTGAGATGTTTCCTTAGACGACCGTGCATACACCATATGATTTCGTTTGTTAAATTTTTCTTGCAGGGTAAAATTTGTTTCATTTGTTAACAAGATTTTTTTGTTGAAGTTATCAGCGTGCTTCACCAAAAAAACGTTTGCATTTTTCTTTAGTATTTTTTATAATGCTGAAGTCAATTGCGGCCTTTAAAAGCTCCAAGTCTCAAGTCTTTTTTGATAATTCGACTCATGGACTTTTGCGTAATATTCATCTCACGGGCCACGATTTTCTGTTTTCGGAGCGGAATTCACAGAATTCTTGATTTGATGACCTGCGGCGTTTGAAGAGTTCAAGGGCGTCCCGACCGGGGGCGGTCATTGACATCACCAGTCTCCTCACCAGATAAACATGAGACTAATCCCAAGCGGGCAGAGCGTTTTAAAAATGTTCTTTTTTTCATTCCATATTTAAAATCTGACCACTTCATGGTGAAAACTGAAGCAATTTTGAATTCCCGTTACAAACTAACGCTACAGAGGTTAGGTTTTATAATCCACGTGGTAAGGGTAGGTTATGTTCAATTCCAGTTTTGTATTGGGTGTGTTCAACTTTGTAACAGTATTTCCGTTACAAACTAACGCTACAGAGGTTAGGTTTCATAATCCACGTGGTAAGGGTAGGTTATGTTCAATTCCACTTTTGTATTGGGTGTGTTCAACTTTGTAACAGTATTTATGTCCCTACCAGGGTATGAAGCCGACGCGGCGCAAATCGGCGGCGCGCCACAGCCGGCCATTTATTTCCAGCCGGCGCCGCCGCCGATTTCAGCGGCTCACATCGGCTGAAACTCAGCCGCCGAACATTATTTAGTTAGTTAAATCGATTTATTTTATGCAACCATGAATATTAAGAAAGTGACTACTAAGTAATACAATAGGGTCAGAAATTTTAATAAAGTTAATTTTTGCATACAAATTTATAAAAAGTTTATAAATTAATCTCGCTATCATTTATTTAAAGAAATGCGTACTTTGGTTTTTACGGAAAATACAATAGCTCTTGAGCGGCCGAACCAATTTTTACAAAGTCTACGTCGTTCTAGAGAGAAAACAACAGGCTGTATGTCATTCACAATAAATTCTTTTTCACAACAAAGACTAATAAGTAGACATTTATTGAGCTGATTTTCGACATTAAATCAAAACTTCCTTAACTTTTCTTAAATTTTTGTGTTAATTTTAGGTTTTGTCATCTAATTGTAAATATCTTAAAGCGCCATTTTTGCCTGCGATTGACATTCGTGCGCTATCGTTTGATGCATCTTTGTCCGGTCAGCTGATCAGCCGCCGCCGCCGATCGGTATTTCTAAATGCGCCGCCGACGCCGATAATTTTGGTCGGCTTCATTGCCTGGACCCTACTTAGTACAATTTTTAAAAGCGATGTCTTCTGATCGGGCTGAAACTGGCACCAAGTTTAGTCTTATTGGATAATAGTTATGACACAAAATTTCAACGAGATCGATTAAGGACTGTCCGAGTTGGAGGAGTGTTGAATTTTTGAATCTTTGGTCAAACGGCCCTGTTTTCCCAGCCATATAGTAGCCCAAAGTGATTTTGACAGCTTTTTCTTTTTAAAAAAATAATAAAATCACATTTTTGTTTTCGAAATTAGTCATATGTTATGAATGGCACGTTCAATATTGACTTGTAAAGCTTGAAGAGAGTCTGGTTTATTTCGAAAGACCAATGACTTCAAAAAACCCCACAAGAAATAGTCTAATTGTGTTAAATCACAACTTCTTGGAGACTCAATATCACAATCTCTTGAAATAATCGAATCTCCAAACTTTTCTCGCAACAATTCAATTGTTTCATTTGCTGTGCGGCACGTAGCCACAATCGGTCAATAAAAAATATAGCTCTTAACGAGAGCTAAAATATTGCTCCTGGGTGTCAAGGTCGTAGGTCGACTGGAAAGTGTTTTTTTTAATTTAAAAAAAATGGACTTAGCATAATTTTCAAATGAGAAAGGAAAGTTTATTTTTGCTCTAGCTCCTTAACGGTACGTCGGATCGGGAATCGGCCAATGGCAAAAATATAGCTCTTGACGAGCTCCTAGGTGTCAAGGTAGGTCGAAGGCAGACTGTAAAGTGATTTTTTTTACTTAAAAAAATTGACTTAGCGCACGAAAAGTTGCAATTGGAGAACGATTACTTTGATAATAAAACAGAATAATTTGTAAACGTTGTTCTTGCGTATATTGTAAACACTACTGAATACAATGAAAAAAACAAATGACAGATCATGACATATTACAAATGGCCGAAACGTCACTTCAAAATCATATCATCCCTATTGGAAAACCCGTTAGTATGCTTCATGTTTTTCTAATATGATGTCTTCATCCCATTAGCAGTTTCAAAGGTATCTAACAATAAATTGCGAACATTTTCCATTCCATTCAATTAAAGAAATTTTTATATTTTTTTAATTAAAACCTCTTAAAAACAGCGAAATATTATACATATATATTTTTATTATTTTATCGTAAAGTCTGATCGGTCATCGGTCATCGGTCCCACTTTTAGACCACAAAACTCTTAAAGGAAATGACCTAAGCTTGCTTTTTATAAAAAAAAAATCAAGAATAAAAATATGGGTATTGACAAAAATGTCAAAACTAGTTTTAATTTCTCAAAAAAAATCGGAGGCCATCTTGTTTTGGGCATATTCACCGAACCTGCGACGCGCTTGATGGTCGTTCGGCGAGTTGGATTTTGTAAGCCCGCAAACCAAGATCCTTTCACAAAATCTTCCATAAAGTGGATAGGCACCGCTCCAATTGTTGCGCACGATGGCGGATGGACTCATTCGGGTCTTCTTCGGTACTCTGCTCCTCAGCAGCAATAGCGCCTTCGTTGTGCACTGTACGGCGTCTCTGAGGATGCGCATTACCCACTAGAGTAAAGGTGGTGCGAAGTCGATCCATTGTTGCTCGAATTACCGACTCTGCTGGGCGATTATGTCGACCGAATATTGGACGCTGCGAGCGATGCGTCGCGCGAAACGAACCATTATTTTGCTAATAAATTTGCACGATTTGCAAATTTTGTTCCGGAGTAAGGGTATTCATTATGAAATGGCAAACCAAACTGAGCATAAATCAAGTGACAGCTGTCAAAAAGACCAACTCCGAAAAAAGAATTGCTAAATTGAAAACCACTCAGACAATCCTTGACCGATCTCGTTGAAATTTTTCGTCATTGCCAATTGGACTAAACTTGGTGCAAGTTTCATCCCGATCAGAAGACATTGCTTTTAAAAATTTACTCACTTGACATGAAATTTCCCATATATCTAATCTGAACCGATTTTCTTCAAAATTTCCAAGTATCATTCTTGGTTAAATTGTAAAAAGTTTTATTCAGAAATGCGGATTCTACAGCCCTTTTATGCAAAATCGGGATACATATATGTAAATTGGGGGGCCGATCTAAAAATCTGAACCGATATTCTTCAAATTTTGACAAGGGTTGTTGTCAAGGCAAACAAAATCCTGTATCAAATTTCAAATCGATTGATTTGAGGTAAAAAAATAAAGGATTTTTGCGCCAACGACGTTCCAGACTTTCAAATACAAAACATTTCGTATTAGAAATGAGTACAATTTTCTTAATATTCAGTAAATTGTCTTAATTTTAAATAAAAAATATACATATTTTATGGATAAGGGCGTATTTAACAGATCTTAAAAAGTACACAAATATGTACAATGTTTTTTCAATGTAAGAATTCAGCGTTCGAAATTCCCGTAGTTGAAACAAGTATTTTCTACCTGATGTAAGAAAATCCGTAAATACCGCACGTTTCTCACCGCTACGACTTGGTGTAAGTACGGATTACTTAAATTTTAATGTTGAGAGTATTTTTTTCTCTCCGTGTAATTATTGTATGCATCTGTCTGTCTGTGTGTGTATTTGTTATTTGGTTACCATGTCAATGAAATGAGCAGTTAGGGAATGCGATAATCCTGGTTTGCAAACGGATGCAATAGCATCCTGAACTGTGAACCATTGGCAGTATGGAGAGGCAGTGCTTATGTACCACTTGACCAATCTACGAGTATATGTGGGTAATAAGTACTCGTACTGCCGCTGCTTCAGCCTACCACACGTACCAAGCAGTGAGTGGTTGGCTCATTGGCGGGGACATTTGGCTCTTTCGTTAGTGTTGTTGTTGTTGTTGGTCATTGCTCAGTACAAACAGTTTAACAATTAAATATTGCACAACCATCGAATGAAACATTTAAATATCATCAATACATTCGATAAGAGACACTCAGGCACAACAATGCATCAGTATCCATGGACACACTGTGTGTGGTGTGGCGATGTGCATTTGGATACGATGTTGTCCTTATGTCCCCAGTGCGTAATTTCCATAAAAATGTGTAAGCGAGTGTTTGTGAATGTGTGTGTATGAATGCGTTTGGATGTTGTGTCCACATTTGTTAGGCAATAAATCACAATTGAATTGATCGAGAATGCAAAAGTAACCAATATTTAACATTTTCTGGCGGATAAAAGGCAAACGGATACGCCAGAGAGATACACAGACATACTACATATGTATGTGCAAAACCTGCCGGAAGCGGAAACTGAAAAACCACAGTTTAACACCGATTGCTGGAAAACAGGAAAAACAAGAGGTTTCCCGCCCAAATAAAGGTTCAATGACAATTCTATGTATTGGAATTTCAAAGCAATGTCATTTGACTTTCAAAATACAATTGTATTTGAACCTAGAAACAAACACACCTTCAATTCAAAAAACATTAATTGAAATTCAAATAATGATAAATTAAATTTAGAAATTTCGCTTTAAAATCTTAAAATGGAATTTCAATTATGTACGTAAAATAAATAATAAATCGTCTGAAATTAAATTTAAAAAATCAATATCAAATTAAAACCATTAAAGAAGTACTAAAGTCGGGCAAAGCCGACTATATGATACCCTACACCACTCTATCAGAACAGGATAAGAATAACACACTACAGCATTTACAGCATTGCGGCAGCTCATTGATTTGGGTCTCAATTCTGAGAATTGGACGTGAAAGTAGCCCCAAAAATAAGAACTTCTGCATCATTCGTTTAGTCAAGTTGGCTCAATTAATAATTTAATGGCCATACGATTTTGCTCAAGGTGGATTTTTAGCACTTATTCCATATTTTTTCTGGGTATACCGTACGGAATATCTCTTTTGTGTCTGAAGCAAAGTTGTATACATTTAATAGGAAAAAATGCGAAATAAACCTACCCGAAAAAAGTGCATCCAACGCCTATCCTGGTTGTGGACTTGGATAGGTGAATTGACTTTGATTTGGGAACAGCTGTGTAAGTGGCGCTTTTGTATGCCGGCACCGAAGGGCGAAGGCAAGATGGCGAAGAAGAAAATGAAAGGGATGTCGCTGAGAACGAGGTGATGAGCGTCGACGACGGATAGTGAGGAGTCGGAGTATAAAAAAATATCCTGATTCGCAAATTGTTTTGGGATATGGTCTATACATATTATGAAAGGTCATTCCGAGACCTTTCACCCTCATTACCCTAGGTATCCCCGTTTTCGCACAGTGGCCTCCTATGTTAAAAGCTTTGTATGTTTTGTGTCTATAATATCCCGATTCACAATTTTGTTATGGCCAATCGTTTACAATTTGATTAATTAAATGATAGCAGCTGCTTCACATCGACATAACATACCCCTATTAACCCATTAACAGACCACTCTTACTATTGGTGGTTTGTGTCTTTGCTAGTTAAATTTACAATTTATCTTCACACACATAATAAAGGAGATATCACTCCACCCTGTGTAAACCACTCTTCGCTAACGCAATTCTCCTGTGGCAGCTCATTTCAGAGGATATGATTCTAAAGGGTTTTCCAACAAGAGCTGTTATTTTGGCATTCAAAGAAAAATGACACTTTTTGAGATAAATGATCGGATGTTTATTTCATAATAAAGAGGAAGGTATGCCGTTAATAATGAAAAACAACATCAGCCCAATGACCACGCTTACAGGACCATATCGTTTTCATGAAATTTTCCATAACCAAATCGCAAAGTGGCTGCCCTATGTCCTCGATAGCCTCACAAATTCTATCTTTGAGGTCTTGAATCGCGTGGCCCCAAAGGAAGAAGTCGCAAGGTGCTAAATCACAAGATCTCGGTGGCCAATTGTGATCACCTCTTCGAGAGATAACACGGTCCGGAAACTTTTCCCGTAACAGAGCAATGGTTTCGTTGCTTGTGTGGCACGTAGCGCCGTCTTGTTGAAATTAAACGTTGTCCAGATCAATACCATCCAACTCCGACCATAAAAAATCAGTAATCATCTCTCGATAGCGCAATCCATTCACCGTAACTGTTGATCCAACCTCATTTTCGAAAAAGGTAGGTCCAATGAACCCGTCGGACCATAAACCGCACCAAACAGTCACACGTTGAGGATGGAGAGGCTTCTCAACAATAACTCTTGGGTTTTCCGAGCCCCAGAAGCGACAATTTTGCTTGTTGACGTAGCCACCGAGGTGGAAATGGGTCTCATCAGTCAAGATGATTTTTCGATGGTAGTCCGGATCATTTTCATGCGCTTCAAGGACCCAATTAGCAAAGACACGACGTTGTTGATGATCGGCCGGCTTGAGTTCTTGTGTTAACTGAACTTTATAAGCCTTAAGACTCAAGTCTTTATGCAAGATACGGTGTAATGACGTTTGTGGAATGCCCAATTCCAAAGAACTACGAGGAATGGACAAACCTGGGTTTTCATCAACACTTTGGGCTACAGCAGCAATATTCTCAGTTGTTCTCGAGCAACGTGCACGGGTTTTATTCTTCACATCACTAACTTGTCCCAACAGCTCGAATTTTTCCACCAATTTCTGTATTGCGGTCCGACAAGGTGCTTCACGTCGACCCAAAAATGCTTTAGTTTTGCGAACTGTGACTGCAAGATTTTCACCATTTTTGTAGAGAATTTTAATAATTTCAATGAGTTGTTGAATCGTATATCGTTCCATTTTTAGTAATGGCGTAGTTTCTACTTGTCAAAGACAAAGAAGAAAAGCTTCAAAAGTGACAGCTACCGAAATACCGGGTGATTCAAAATAACACCTCTTGTTGGAAAACCCTGTAGAAGAAACATTGTGAGAAACCAAATTGACTACATCATGATCAACAGTCAATATAAGACCTGCGCGACCAAATGTTAAACATACCCAGGAGCAGATGTACCATCGGACCACAATCTGTTGATGCTAAACATTCGAATAAAACTCGCTATAACTAGAAAAAACATAAGCGCCATGGAATAAATGTGCCAGTTAGAATGACAATGGTCTAAGTCATACTTTATTCCTTTCGAGATATCTAAAGGTTTGAGTTTGAGCCTAATGCACAACATTTTTCCACTAAAGTATAGATTGCTTCTTTTAGAATATTCTTTCATTGTCTCAAATTTTTATAAAAAAAATCTAAATTTTCCGTACGTCTTAATGAAGTAGTGTTTTCAGGGGGTGCATTGACTTACACCACTTTCATTCTATTCAAATTGGGCAAAAACAAATAAATGAAAACAAGTTCGATTATAAAGATGAAAAATTATTTATTTGAATTCAAAAATAGTTTATACAGCCAAAACAAGGAAAATAAACATATATAAATATTCTGTTGTCTTCTACCCCCGGTGTTTTCGAAAGAAGAAGTCGAATCAGCATTCGTTAAGAAAAATGCATTACTACATTTTCTAGCGGGTCTTTCGGAAGAACGTGGTCTTCTCTGTTTTGGCTTTTACTTAACCATATTTCCTGCTAATATTTTTTTTTAAATCTTCCAGTTTCCAGAATGATTCGAAGTTTGTTGTTCTTTCTTCAAACGATTTTCGTGAAGAATAGCAACTCTTAGGACGGCCGCACACTGGATACCAATTTAAAACGTACGTAAAGGTACGATACTGGTCGTACGAATTGAGAGCGCACACTGATACCGTATTGCTACAGATTTCTTTCTTTAGTGCGCTATGGATAATATTAATCTGTATCGGTGAAATTTATCAATATCATGCAAGATGATTTTCAGTATCCATTTTCTTCCAATTTGTATTTCTTTCAACTTTTCAGTGAGAACGTGCAAATACGTATAAAAATCCAAACATGTCGGGATTGAATTCGTACATTCATAGTACTTCTTATGCTCTGATAGTCCGTAATTCGTACGAATAGGTATCTAGTGTGCGGTCAGCCTTATTTTCAATCTTTGTTCTCTTACTACCTTTAAAGATCTTGTAATATATTATCTTCCACTGTTTCGCTTAGTTTTGAGCGTATTCGCAATATTTCTTATTATTTTTCTCACTTGTTTCGTCCAAATCTTCGTCCGATGATGACATTATTCGCAATCTTTTTCATTTTATTGCTCCTTTTTGTATATATTCATGTTGTTCGTCTAAAAGTCGTATATACGAGTATATTAATTACTCGTATTTACTTATCAACTACGAGTAGTAATATTTTCAAATTACATATATCATTTCTAAAAGTACCTGAATTATTTAAAGTTGACATTTTAATTTAGTTTTTAAGTCTCCCATTTCACTGTCACTGAATATTGTCTGACTTAGACCACTCTCATACGAACATTGAAGACAATTCTGTTGTGCATAAAACGAAGAATGCATATGTAACGGTACATATTCTAAAAATTCGAAACACCGACAACTGAAAATCGAAGAACTAATCAAAGCAAAGCAAAAAATATGATTATCTCAGTTTTTGGATTTCTTGACTTAGACCATTGTCATCCTAACTGGCTCAAATATGGATAAACTCAACTCATGACCCATCAACCAGAAGTGAAATCAAGGAACATATCGTCACCTGAAATCCAAAATAACGTAACCCACATGTTCATGATTTTTCAGGAGAAGCAAAAAACAAAGTAAAGTAATTTTAAGCTTTTGACAAAATTTCGGGATTTCAGACTATTAAGGCGAAATCAAATAAGAAATCTAGCGCAATTAGTTGTAGTATACATTCTGCTGAATTAAATAAAATAAAATTTTATGAATCTTTCCGCTTTTGTATTGACCTTGTTTGCGTCATTTTGAATATCACTCATAAAATGGTAAGTTTTTGATATTGAAGTCCAAAATTTTGTAGGAATGTGTAGTTAAGCCTAATAGACTATAATCAATCATAAAATTAATTTTGATTTTTTTGATGTTACGTCATTTTGGATTTCAGATGGCGATATAAACAACGAATTTGAAAACATCGATGCCAACGATGCTGAAAATATATGGTGTAACGTCAAGGACAACAAACGCCCTGTCACAAAAAATACACTAGGAAGAAGCACAAGAAGAATAGATGACAGACGAAATTAGAGAGCTTCGAAAAGAACGCAGCAAGATAAAAATTTGAATTACGAAAGGTACTGGGAAATTAACAAGGAAATTCGTACAGCAACCCGTGCAGCAAAAAATACTCAGCTTAATCAAAAATGCCAAGAAATTGAAAATTTTCAACATCTACACGATGATTTTAATCTCCATAAGAAATTGAAAGAAGCCGCTGGAATATATAGAAGGACTTTACCAGCAATACTCATCGATGATAACAATCAGCCTATTTTCGAGACAGCACATATAAATATCGTATGGAAAAAATATATTGATTAAGTATTTATCGATGACAAACGGTAAAGAAATGATCGCAACGAAGATACCTGAAATCGTTGGAACACCAATTACTAGGTCTGAGGTCGAAGGTGCAATTCTCCCCTTTTTTAAAGGTAGAAAAGCAACACGACCCGTCGAAATCCCCTCTGAAGTTAATAGATGGAGATAATATTACTGCTAGTACGACTTTTTAATCACGTATATGATACAGGTCAATACCCCACACGATTGGTTAATGTCAACCTTTATTGCGATACCGAAGAAATCTAACGGAAAGAAATGTTGTGAATACAGACTGATTACCTCGATGTGTCACATATTAAAAATATTCCTCAGGATTATACACACACGAATATATGCCAAATGTGAAGTTGCTATGGGATAATCTCAATTCGGGTTTAAAGAAGGCATGGGTACATGAGAAGCTCTCTCTCTCTCTTACTCTGTATCCAGGTACTTATACAAAACTGTAGAGATGTACAGAATGATGTTTTTATACCCTACACCACACTGTGGTACATAGTATTATGCATTTGTTTGTAACACCCAAAAGGAGAAGAGATAGATCCATTGTTTATTATATCGATCGACTTGTAATCACTTTCTGTGTCGATTTAGCTATGTCCGTCTGTCTGTCTGTAGATGTATTCTTGTAATCAAAGTACAGGTCGCTATTATAGCCCAATCTTGACGAAACTTTACACATATCTTTGTTTTGGCCCAAGGACGATCCCTGTTTAATTTGGTTAAAATCGGTTCAGATTTGGATATAGCCCCCATATATATGTTAGCCCCGATTTGACATGTAAGCGCTGTAAAAACTTTATTTTATATCCGATCAGTATGAAATTCAGCAGAAAGAGGTCTCTTATTATATGAATGAACACTGTTAAATTTGGAAGAAATCGGTTCAAATTTAGATATAGCCCCTATATATACGTTACCCCCGATTTCACATGTAAGCGCCGTAAAAAAATTATTTTATAACCGATCAGTGTGAAATTCGGCAGAAAGAGGTTTCTTATTACATGAAAGAATACTGCCAAATTCGGAGAAAATCGGTTCAGATTTAGATATAGCCCCCATATATATGTTACCCCCGATTTGACATGTAAGCGCTGTAGAAACTGTATTTTATATCCTATCAGTTAAAAAATTGGCAGAAAGAGGTTTCTCATTACGTGAATTAGCACTGCAAAATTTGAGAGAAATCGGTTCAGATTTACGATATAGCCCCCATATATGTATATGTTACCCCCGATTTGACGTGTAAGCGCTGTAGAACTGTATTTTAAATCCGATCAGTAAAAAAAATTGTCAGAAGAGGTTTCTCATTACATGAATTAACACTGCCAAATTTGAGGGAAATCGGTTCAGATTTAGATATAGCCCCCATATATATGTTACCCCCGATTTGACATGTAAGTGCTGTAGAGACTGTATTTTATATCCGGTCAGTACGAAATTTGACAGAAAGAAGTTTCTTTTTCAATGAATGAGTATTCAAGGAAAATCCGTTCAGATTTATATATAACCTCCATATATATGTTCCTCCTGATTTGGTACCAAAGCGCTATATAAGTTGTACTTTACTTCCGATCAACATTTTCCAGAAAGATGTTCCTAATTTTTTTATATAAGCGCTATTTTAGAGACCTGAAAGGCTTTAGCGGAAGTGAAAATTAAAACATTACTTAAACCAATTATTCCAAGGTAGTACCTACCTAACATACCCTGCATATAAAACTTATATTGTGTACGACCAAAAATCGGACTATTTATTGTGTTAAGGATAATAATAACCACAGTAAATGCAAATATGTGGAATATTATTATTAGTTCAATTTTTAATTCCACACATTATATTAAACTCCTCTTTGGAATAAGCCTTGACGTGGCGGGGAAGCTAAGTACTTTCGTAAAAGAAAGGAAACTAATTATTCCAACTATTCAAAAATAAATTCTTAATGTACATTTCCGAGGTGGTGTAGGGTATTATATAGTCGGCCCCGCCCGACTTTAACCTTACTTAAAGGAATTTGACACTGTTCAACATGACAAATTAATGAATACAGTAAGAGATATTGGAGAAGAAAATTAAATAAGATGCATACGAAATCTATATTGGAACCATACTGCGCGGATTGTAGTAAATGGCGAACTAACAGACGAAATCGCCAGTACTAAAAATTAAAAATAATACAGTTGAACGTGTTAGAAATTTTAAATACCTTGGCGTTTTAATAAACGATCAGTGGGACATTTCGAAAGAAATTTAGAGCCGCGTGGAGATGGCCAGAGATGCCTTCTTCAAATAACGGGTGATCCAAGTAGAGATACTTTTTTCAATAGCCTTTTTTTGACAGATCACATGTGAGTCGTGTCATGCTGTCATGTTATTTTTGTTAAGTACTGGTTGGCATTTCATCATGGAAAGACTTACGCCTGAACAACATTTACAAATCGTTAAACTTTATTACGAAAATGCACGTTCTGTGAGGAATGTGTTTCGTGTACTTCGCTCAACTTATGGTCAACGTAATCGGCCTACTGAGCGTACTATTCGCCACACCATCACCCATCTTGAGACCCAGCATTCATTATTGGATAATATTCGACCGAATAGACCACGACCAGCACGCAGTGAAGAAAATTTAGCGGCCTAGCTCAGAGTGTACACGAAGACCGTGGAGAGTCGATTCGGCACCGTTCGCAGCAACTCGGACTAACGTATGGAACGACTTGGAGCATTTTACGTGTAGATCTTAAATTGAAAGCATACAAAACACAGCTCGTGCATGAACTGAAGCTGCCCGACCTTTCCAAGCGACATCGCTTCGCTCTATAGGCTCTTGAAAAGTTCCAAGATCCGACGTTTGATAGACATAATCTTCAAAAAATAAATGCCAAAGAATGTTCTTTCAAATGATAATAAACATTCTTCATTCAATTTGATTTTTCTGATTTTTTTCTTTAAAAAAGTAGGGAACCTCGAAATGGAACACGCTATACAAAAAAGTCTTTACCAACCATGACATAAGTCTAGCAACAAAGGCAAGATTTGCGAAATGCTATATATGGTCCGTATTATTATATACGGTGGAGGTGTGGACCATCAAAATTACGGATGAGAAAAACATGAGGCTTTCGAAATGTGGATATACCGATGAATCCTGAAGATACCCTGGACTGTCCATAATTCCAACCAAGAAGTTTTGAGAAAAATTAACCTGGATCGACAACTTCTAAATACTGTAAAAGCTCGTAAAATCGCATATTTGGGACACCTTATGAGAAACGACAAGTACAAATTTCTACAAACCATAGGAACACGAGCCAGAGGCAGAAGAGAAATATCCTGGCTGAAAAACATCCAAGAGTGGACAGGAGATATCGTGACGAAACGAATCTGATAAATGCTGCCAAAAATAGAGAGCTGTTTGAACCTATATCAAAATAACAGCAGAAATAAAATTAAATTAAATACTAAGGCCCTTATTCATAAAAATTTAATGAAGGTTTGAAGAACGCTTTAACACTGCTAAAGCGTTCCTCAAACCTTCTTCAACTTTTAATGAATAAGGCCCTAATTACACTAGGTCACAAATAACAAAATTTTCTCTGTTATTTGTTTCTAGCATACTTTTTCTCATTGATTTTGAACTACTAAACACGAAAATGAGTTTTAAGAATTTTTCTGTCGATTGGTTTTCGAGATACAAATTTTTGAACTTTTTTTTTTAAATTTTTGGAGGTACACTTACAATTTTGAGCATATCTTTCGTCTTCTTTGACGTATTTGATCCTACTACTACTCAAATTAAAGCAAATTGAGCCGTCTACAACTCATTCTCGGAAAATTTTCAAATCGGGTGAGTAGTTTTGATGTTGGCGGCTTAAAAAGGTTAAAAAACTGCGTTTTTTTAGTAAAAATGTGGCAGAAAAACTCATATAAAAATTCATATAAAATATAAAACGCGATGCTAACAGCGATTTTGGTTTTTTTACGTATAGCTGGCATTTTTCCAAAGAAAATAAGCACTTACTTAACAAAATCTGACAACAAATGGCGGACTTATAATTTTTTTTGGTATAAGACCGAAATTCCGCTATTTCACGATATTTTGATTTTCATTATTTGCACAGCTAACCTACTAGGAGGGATCGAAAAAGCAAGTTTTTTATAATCCTTTTGGAATAGAACGGAACAGTTGCTCCTATACATAAGTTACTTCTGTTCAAAATTTCACCACCCTGGGTTAATGTCTTCTGTTCTGGCAAGGGACGTGAAATTTCAAAAATTTTGTGAAATCAGCAATTTTTTTTGGAAATTTTTTTCAAATATCACAGCACTTTGCAGTTTTGATAAAATTTTTAAATTAATATTAATAACACAAATATTTCATTATTTGAAAAAAACCTATTTACAATACCGTAGGGACGTTTCGTCGAAAATGGTATAATGAAAATGCAGAACATAGAAACACAGGTGCATTTTACGACACGAATTTTGGCAAACCCACTTTACATGTACAAAATTGTTTGGAAAAAACGTTTACGTAATTTTTATGATTCTCAGAATTAAAAAAAATAAGTAATACACAAATAGTTATTTAATTTTTATGATTGTGGTTGCAGAGTAATATACGCTTCTGAATGTGCGTGGACGCTCTTCGTGTTCCTTTATGACTGCTACTCCGTTCACAGTCAATTAAAGGGAAAAAAGGGAATTACACTTTTTTATTGATGTGTGTTTTCCCCATGGCTACCTGTATCGGATTTTTTTACAGAAATTCCCCCCACATTTGTGAGTGGTCATTATTTGGAAAATTTTCCACAATTTGAAACGCACACTTGCTGAATCAGGTATATAGCCACCCTTAAAAGATGCGCCCATTCATAAGTACCTGTCAGTAAAATATTGTAACATACTTAGTATTTATAGGTGTTCATTTATAGTTTTTTGTCATTCAACAAGTGTCTACGAACGCGAGTAGTACGAGTAAAAAGTGAAACAAATTGAATTTAAGTGCATATAATACCTACCCAACAAGTAAGACAATGAGTAAAAGACTACGTGTGTTCGAGTGTTTGAACAATCCAGACAATTTCTGCAATGTTTGTGGCGAGTTCATAAAGAATAATCACGCACACACGTTTACTCCAGCAGTGCAATTGCACTATTTGAATTATTTTGGTATTTCACCAAATATCACAGAACCATGGACACCTAAGTCGCTATGTGATCTTTGCTATATAATCCTAACCAACTGGGCAGCTGGCGGAAGGTAAGAATTTTTATTTAAACACATTAAGCAAAGCAAATATGGTAATTTATTTTAATTTTAGGCGCCATATGAAATTCGATACACCAATGATGTGGAAAAAGCCGCTATGCCATTCCACAGACTGTTATTTTTGCCTCACCACAAGCAGTGGGGTAGGGAGATTTTTAAAATGGAACTACGCTCAAGTGGGATCGTTTGCACTTCCAGTACCACATTCGAATGATGTACCATATCCAGTGTGCCCTGGTGCATCTCTTCAGAAAGCAGAATCGTCAGATCAAGAGTCCGAGTCAAGTGCAAGCGAATTTGGGGCGTGCAGAAAGCGAAAATTACTGTCACAGCCCGAACTAAACGATTGGGTGCGCGATTTTGGTCTCACTAAGGAGAAATCCGAACTTTTTGCGTCTCGGATGGTACAGTGTGGATTTGCGGATTCAGAAGTGAAAGTAACAGCGTACAGGAAGCGTCACCAGCAGTATGCAAAATTTTATACAAAGAAAGACGAAATATGTTTTTGCAGCGACATTTCCGGCTTGTTCCAAGAGCTTCACCAAATTCACAACCCCAATGAATGGAGGTTGTTTATTGACAGCAACAAAGAGAGCTTGAAGGCAGTTCTCTTACATAATGGGAATGAAAAGCCATCTCTTCCTATTGCTCATGCGGTTCATTCAAAGGAGAACTATGAAACTATGAACATTTTGCTGAAATGCATAGAGTATAGCAAATATAATTGGAAAATATGCGCCGACCTCAAAGTTGTGGCCATTCTGTGTGGACTCCAAGGAGGCTATACGCGACATTGCTGTTTTCTGTGCCTTTGGAATAGCCGCGCTGATGATCAGCATTATATTCAAAAAAAATGGCCGGAACGAACGAAACCTGTAGTTGGAGAAGCGAATGTTCAGCGCAAACCACTAATAGAGAACCGTGAAAATATAATACTTCCGCCGCTGCACATAAAATTGGGTTTGATAAAAAATTTTGCCAAAAAATTGGACAAAGAAGGTGAAGCTTTTGCCTATTTACGGTCAATTTTCCCTTACCTTTCGCTGGCAAAAATTAAAGAAGGAGTCTTCGCAGGACCCGAGATAAAAAAAATGTTGAAAGATGAAACATTCCCGAAGCTGTTATCACCCATCGAAGCCGCAGCATGGAATTCCTTCAGGCTTGTTGTGGAAAACTTTTTAGGAAACAACAAAAGCGATAATTATAAGGACATAGTTGAGAATCTGGTAAAGAACTATGAAGCAATGGGTAGGTTTTTTTTGAAACAAATGTTAATTTAAATACCGTTTTAATCCTCGTTTTTTTTTCATTTTTGGGTAGGAGTGCACATGTCACTTAAAATACACTTTCTGCATTCTCATTTGGATTTTTTTTGTACAAAATTGTTTGGAAAAAACGTTTACGTAATTTTTATGATTCTCAGAATTAAAAAAAATAAGTAATACACAAATAGTTATTTAATTTTTATGATTGTGCTTGCAGAGTAATATACGCTTCTGAATGTGCGTGGACGCTCTTCGTGTTCCTTTATGACTGCTACTCCGTTCACAGTCAATTAAAGGGAAAAAAGGGAATTACACTTTTTTATTGATGTGTGTTTTCCCCATGGCTACCTGTATCGGATTTTTTTACAGAAATTCCCCCCACATTTGTGAGTGGTCATTATTTGGAAACTTTTCCACAATTTGAAACGCACACTTGCTGAATCAGGTATATAGCCACCCTTAAAAGATGCGCCCATTCATAAGTACCTGTCAGTAAAATATTGTAACATACTTAGTATTTATAGGTGTTCATTTATCGTTTTTTGTCATTCAACAAGTGTCTACGAACGCGAGTAGTACGAGTAAAAAGTGAAACAAATTGAATTTAAGTGCATATAATACCTACCCAACAAGTAAGACAATGAGTAAAAGACTACGTGTGTTCGAGTGTTTGAACAATCCAGACAATTTCTGCAATGTTTGTGGCGAGTTCATAAAGAATAATCACGCACACACGTTTACTCCAGCAGTGCAATTGCACTATTTGAATTATTTTGGTATTTCACCAAATATCACAGAACCATGGACACCTAAGTCGCTATGTGATCTTTGCTATATAATCCTAACCAACTGGGCAGCTGGCGGAAGGTAAGAATTTTTATTTAAACACATTAAGCAAAGCAAATATGGTAATTTATTTTAATTTTAGGCGCCATATGAAATTCGATACACCAATGATGTGGAAAAAGCCGCTATGCCATTCCACAGACTGTTATTTTTGCCTCACCACAAGCAGTGGGGTAGGGAGATTTTTAAAATGGAACTACGCTCAAGTGGGATCGTTTGCACTTCCAGTACCACATTCGAATGATGTACCATATCCAGTGTGCCCTGGTGCATCTCTTCAGAAAGCAGAATCGTCAGATCAAGAGTCCGAGTCAAGTGCAAGCGAATTTGGGGCGTGCAGAAAGCGAAAATTACTGTCACAGGCCGAACTAAACGATTGGGTGCGCGATTTTGGTCTCACTAAGGAGAAATCCGAACTTTTTGCGTCTCGGATGGTACAGTGTGGATTTGCGGATTCAGAAGTGAAAGTAACAGCGTACAGGAAGCGTCACCAGCAGTATGCAAAATTTTATACAAAGAAAGACGAAATATGTTTTTGCAGCGACATTTCCGGCTTGTTCCAAGAGCTTCACCAAATTCACAACCCCAATGAATGGAGGTTGTTTATTGACAGCAACAAAGAGAGCTTGAAGGCAGTTCTCTTACATAATGGGAATGAAAAGCCATCTCTTCCTATTGCTCATGCGGTTCATCCAAAGGAGAACTATGAAACTATGAACATTTTGCTGAAATGCATAGAGTATAGCAAATATAATTGGAAAATATGCGCCGACCTCAAAGTTGTGGCCATTCTGTGTGGACTCCAAGGAGGCTATACGCGACATTGCTGTTTTCTGTGCCTTTGGAATAGCCGCGCTGATGATCAGCATTATATTCAAAAAAAATGGCCGGAACGAACGAAACCTGTAGTTGGAGAAGCGAATGTTCAGCGCAAACCACTAATAGAGAACCGTGAAAATATAATACTTCCGCCGCTGCACATAAAATTGGGTTTGATAAAAAATTTTGCCAAAAAATTGGAAAAGAAGGTGAAGCTTTTGCCTATTTACGGTCAATTTTCCCTTACCTTTCGCTGGCAAAAATTAAAGAAGGAGTCTTCGCAGGACCCGAGATAAAAAAAATGTTGAAAGATGAAACATTCCCGAAGCTGTTATCACCCATCGAAGCCGCAGCATGGAATTCCTTCAGGCTTGTTGTGGAAAACTTTTTAGGAAACAACAAAAGCGATAATTATAAGGATATAGTTGAGAATCTGGTAAAGAACTATGAAGCAATGGGTAGGTTTTTTTTGAAACAAATGTTAATTTAAATACCGTTTTAATCCTCGTTTTTTTTCATTTTTGGGTAGGAGTGCACATGTCACTTAAAATACACTTTCTGCATTCTCATTTGGATTTTTTCCCTGAGAATTTAGGAGACGTGAGCGACGAACACGGCGAGCGCTTTCATCAGGAATTGAAGGCTATGGAACGACGCTATCAGGGCATCTATGACACGGCTATGATGGGTGACTACATTTGGACCCTAATACGTGAGACCAATTGCAGCGAATACAAAAAACAAAGAAGAAGTCAGCTGTTTTTCCACATGGCACAAAATGTACAGTTATATCTTTGTTTCTACTCATTTTTTTTGGGCGTTGATTTGGTTAATTTCGTTAGTTTAGCTAACCTGGCACATCCATTTCTAATTGTGCCATACATTGAGTATGTAGTGCTCTAAATAAATTAAAAAATAATATACTAAGACTAATTTGTTTATTTTAAATTAAGTTCAAATGTATTTATTCGTTTGCGTTGGGTAGGTAAGCTGTGCAAATAATGAAAATCAAAATATCGGAAAAATGCCAGCTATACGTAAAAAAACCAAAATCGCTGTTAGCATCGCGTTTTATATTTTATATGAATTTTTATATGAATTTTTCTGCCACATTTTTACTAAAAAAACGCAGTTTTTTAACCTTTTTAAGCCGCCAACATCAAAACTACTCACCCGATTTGAAAATTTTCTGAGAATGAGTTGTAGACGGCTCAATTTGCTTTAATTTGAGTAGTAGTAGGATCAAATACATCAAAGAAGACGAAAGATATGCTCAAAATTGTAAGTGTACCTCCAAAAATTTAAAAAAAAAGTTCAAAAATTTTTATCTCGAAAACCAATCGACAGAAAAATTTTTAAAACTCATTTTCATGTTCAGTAGGTCAAAATCAATGAGAAAAACTATGCTAGAACCAAATAACAAAACGACTGTTGGCTAGTGTTATGTATGTAATATTGTATGATCGCTAATGTCCGAATAACGGATCAGTAAATAGAGAAGAAGATTTATCAGTCTATATCAGGCTCCTTTGGCGGCCGTAGCGAACTCCCAGGGGAGCCGTGAATACATTATAAGGGGTGATCCATTTCAAGGTTCCCTACTTTTTTAAAGAAAAAAACACAGAAAATTCACATTGAATGGGGAATGTTTATTATCGTTTGAAATCGGGTTTGTCCGCATAAACTTTAGACTTTTTATATCCCCACAGGAAAAATAAATAAATAATTATAATAAAACTGAATAATTTGTAAACGCTGTTCAGGCGTAACTCTTTCCATGATGAAATGCCAAATAACATGACAGCATGACACGACTCACACGTGATCTGTCAAAAAAGTATCTCTACTTAGATCACCATATATAAAGTGTCCGCCATCTAACGTTTTTTTTTCAACTAGTGCTTATTTCGTGAAAGGTAACACTTAGCTCATGTCTGATTTGACAGATAATTAGTTGTATCCTTCCGCTGAACGAATATGTGTATATTGCGAATATTGCGACATTACTTTGAGAATCATGGTAATGTTGCAGAATGTGTGCGAAAATTGCGTACGGATTTTGGAAGAAGAGAAGCACCGCCTCATCGATAAACCAAAGCGTGAAAAGCCAAAAACAGTGCGTACAACCGAGAATATTGCTGCTGCGGCAGAAAGTGTGCGTGAAGCGCCATCAACATCAATTCACCGTCGTTGAGAAGCCTCTCCACCCTCAAAGTGTGACTGTTTGGTGCGGTTTATGGTCCGGCGGGGTCATTGGACCTTACTTTTTCGAAAATGAGGTTGGATCAACAGTTACGGTGAATGGATTGCGCTATCGAGAGATGATTAATGATTTTTAATGGTCGGAGTTGGATGGTAATGATCTTGACAACGTTTACTTTCAACAAGACGGCGCTACGTGCCACACAAGCAACGAAACCATTGCTCTGTTACGGGAAAAGTTTCCGGAACGTGTTATCTCTCAAAGAGGTGATCACAATTGGCCACCGAGATCTTGTGATTTAACACCTTGCGACTTCTTCCTTTGGGGCCACGTGAAAGATAAGGACTACACCAACAGCCCAGCGTCGATTCAAGACCTCAAAGATAGAATTCGTGAGGCTGTCGAGGACATAGCGCAACCACTTTGCGATTTGGTTATGGAAAATTTCATGAAAAGGATATGGTCCTGTAAGCGTTGTCGTGGTGGCCATTTGGCTGATGTTGTTTTTCATTAAAACGGCATACCTCCCTCTTTATTATTAAATAAACATCCGATCATTAACCTCAAAAATGGAATTTTTCTTTGACTACCAAAATAACACCTCTTGTTGGAAAACGCTTTACTTGAAAAATTGTAAGAAAAGTATTTGCCGCAACAGTTGAATTCTTATTTTAAGAACGAAATCTTCATTTCAACAACTTCAATTCTTGTTTAAAGAACGAAAACGTAATTTCAAAAACTGTTTGTACTTGAAACAAAAACTAAACTTTAATCTTTAAAAAGAGACGGCAGAGGCTCTATGAAATAACTCCCCAAAAAGTGAAACAAACCCCCAAATTTAGTTGTTGTTGTTTTCTGTATAATTTTTTGGGGGCTTATTTCATTTTCGATTTGGGGGGTTATTTCATAGAGCCACGGCAGAGCTCTTGAATCTAGAGACCAAGGTTGTCGGGTACGATTTAACCAACAAAGTTGTTAGACCAACAGTTTTGTATTTATTTTCAACAACTTTGTTGGTTAAATTGTACCTAACAGCTTGTTTTATTTTTCTGTGTATATGGACACAACCTATCGTGGTCGCCAACTTACTAAACCTGAAAATTAATGAAGCAGAACCCTAAGTCGAGTTTAACACAAGACAATTTTTTACAAGCAAGTGTCAAAGTTTGTAGGAGAGAGAGGCAGGCGGAAAGAGCTCTCTCTCTCTCTGCTACAAAATTTGACACTTGATTGGAAAAAATTGCCTCGTGTGTAGCACGACTAAGCATACGAAACCCTAGTCTGCCCGACATTCGTCTTTATGAGCTGATTACTTGATTGTTAGTATAACATCGGGACTTAACGATACCCCACAAATAAATATACCTGTATATCCCATCCTAGGGTGGAAGAGTTTAAAAATCCATTTTAAATTAAAAAATATCAATCATAATTTATATCAAATGATATGAAATTCAAAAAGGTAAATTTTAAATTAAAAAATTCTATTTGCAGATTATTTTGTGTTTTTTCGTTTTTACCGCTGTTTGGTGCTGTTTGGAGGAGGATAAACAAGCAATTTACATATTTCTCTCTCTGTCGACCTATATCTCGCCAGTACGTTCTGTCAAATTCGGATATTAACTTTTTGACTGATGAGTAAAGCTTTCACTCGTATTTAAGTAGCAATCTCAAACATTAATCTGTTGTTACCCTGTACAAATATGAACACCTCGTAAATCTAGCCAAGACACATCGTTTAAACCTCCGCTTTTTACAACTCTGTGTTTTTTTCTTTGTCGGTAACCTTTTGACATAAGCGACGTCGCCTGTGTTCCTTTTGTTTGTTTACAAAAATTGTCTAAAATGCTGCGTAAAAAACAACGTCTAAAGCAAGTAAAAGGTAAATTAATAATAAAGAAAATAAAGAGATTATTGAAACCAATTCTTATAGATATAACCGCCAGACACATTGCCCCACAAAGTAATGCAAAAGTTACGGTGCAATATATACAACCTCAGCGACGAATGCAACCTAAGGAGGAACCGACAGCTGACGAATTGGAAGAGGAAGTGGAGAATATCGAATACCTGGATGAAACGGCAAACGGTGGTGAAGAGTTTATCACAGCAGATCATTCACTGGTGGTAAAGGATGAAGCAAATGAAGAGGAGGATGTGTTTTATCCCAATGCCATTCACTGTCTTTTGGATTTATACAAAGAAAAGTATAACAAAGTAATTGACAAAGATACTTCGATGAAGGGTCTTGTATGTCGTGTGTGGCATGACATAGCAAGGGAAATGCAAGATAGATATTTCGAGTTTGAAGCGGAACAAATACGACAAAAATATGCCTCCCTAAGGCGACAATATTTTGATATTAGAACGCAGGAAGATATGGAGAACTTTGAATACTTCGAAGAAATTCACAGTATTTATAAAGATCCTTTAAATAACCGAATAGCCAAAGGAGGCGTTGCCAAGAAAATTACCACTCGTGATGGCATCTATAAAGACGAACACCTAATGAAGACAGAACTGTATGAAGACATACACGAAGAGTCATCGTTTGCCGAATTCGGAAGTGAAGAAATCGTGCACAAGGAACATGAGTTTATCGATATGGTGGAAAAAGAGATACAGGCTATGGGAGGTGGTATGCAGCAGTCACAGGAAGAAGCTAGTGAAAACAAGTTCAGTGAAGTAAATAAGGAAATAGAAACTCCCGATAAACCAGTAACGACAAAGTCAGAAACCCAAAATCCGCATTTAAAACGACAGTTAAATGAAGCGGAAAGAGATCTTGATGAACCGACTAAACAGATGCCAAAACCAAGTGAAGATATTCGATATGTTTCACGCTCGCCACTACAACTACCGCCAGCAATAGGCAACCAGCAACCTCAATTAACGTCTGATCCTTCCTACGAGGAAGTTATGAGTTTAAGACAACTTAATGCCGAACAAGAAAGAAGACATCATGAACAAATGTCTTTACTGAACAAACAATTCCAGCAACATCAAAATACTTTAGAGCACCTTAGTAGGCAAATACAAGAACTTGTTAGGCGATTGCCCCCAGCTTTATAAAGACTTTTGAAAAAATAAACTTATAAACTAAAACAAAACCTAAAATAAATACATAAATACGAAGCGAGATAATCATACACTGCTCTGAGGAACAGGGATACCGTAAAGATTTAGCTGATATCTCTTTATTCAGCCCTAGGTATTTTATTGCATTGTTTTACATTGTCCTATAATTAAATTAAAATTCTCATCTGCCGCCATAGGGTAAATCTTCAAACTCTACTTTTTGGGTTTCGAATATTTTTTGCACCTCTTCCTGCAACAATTCATGCAACGACTGACCACTATGGCGGTAAACCCATTTACCGGTGGCTCCACTAGACTCGCCTACAAAATCATATCGTTTCGGTCCACTAGTAGGAGAACTCAACCATATCTGGCGATTGGGTGTTTGACGATTTATGACATAGGTACCATGTTCACCCAATTTTACATTTAGAACGCCATCCTTTAAGAAAATGATATCGAAATAATAAAAACATGTATGTATACTGGCTAGCATTCTTGACAAACTCACACTATAGGCCAAATCACTGCCCGGTATATTTTCCACACTCTCCATCAATTTTTCAAAATAATCATTTAATCCGTCCAATGTCTCAGCACATACTCGTTCGTAGGTTGCATGATCAAGTATAGAATCGACAACATGTTGTGTGGGTTGTTTTGTTGTTGAAGAATAAGAGCATCGCGGATGGTAATTTGATAAAGCAGCCGATTGGGGCAACCTACAGCATGTTAAGGTTGCGAAATATTTCAAATTTCTTTGATTTCTCGAAAGATTCCTAAAGGCAAAATATGCCACCCGGCCGAACATTTTTTCGAATTACAAAACAGCTGATTTTGATTTTTCTCTTCTATGTCTGCATGTTGCCAGAGTAGACAATTTCCGGCATTGTAATAGATGCTAACAAGAAAAAATGTCAAAAGAATCTTTGACAGCCAAGAAAAAATCAGAGTTACCGTTGTGCGACTAAACAGACAATTTTGGCCCTTTTCAGCCGTGAAACTTTTGCGCCTCTTTTCTTTGGTGTTACTAATGGCGATTTCGTTTTTGCAAAAAAGTGCAACATTTTCGTTGCCTTTTCCCGAAAACTGGACCTTTATATCACATTTTGAAATTGGAGATATTTTTAATTCGAGGCACTACATCAGTTCCACCTAAAAAGAGCAAATATTTTTCAGATTTTCGCATCGACATTTTTTCAGAATCGAAATCGCCATAAGTTTGCCACTTTTCGCATTTTTGGTGCCACTTTTTATACACTTGTGTCACTTTGTAAAAAGTCGTAGGTTTACGCCAAAAATTATCGAATACGAAGATATTCCTTCAGGCCGAAATTTCAAAATCCGTCAGTTACCAGCGAATAGGAATGAATTGTCACAGGCAAAAAAACAGTATTCCGCGAACATAGCTTGCCCTTTTTTCACTTATCAATTAACATCACTTTTTTAATTGTGACAAAAAGCCTCACTTGTTGGAATCAAATTACTATTCGTTCGTAACTGACACATACGCATACTCGCTACGGGAAGGAATGTCTTCTTAAATTATATTGTTTTTGGTTGACACTATTTTAACAGCATTTTCTGTACTAATGTACGTATGAAGAAAATAAATTACCAGAAAGTAAAGACAACGAATAAAAAAAATACTAGTGATTTCATAAACTTTGATAGTATACTTACATTCCAAAGCAACATTTTCAGTTTTGTTTTAGTGTAAAACAAACTCCTACTTTTATCGTGAATATATAGCATAAACCGACTAATTCCATTTCGATAAAGATTATTTGTCGAAAATTACTAAAAATATTTATAGTTTATATATTTATTTATACGTTGTAATATGAATTATATGAATTTTTAATAAATTGTTTTATTACAAATTTGTAGAAAATACTTCTTATAAAAATGGATTTAAATTTTGATAACATTTATTGAAAATTTAACTTGTCGTTTAATCATTACCAGTATGTTAATAGTCTTCAAGAAAACTTTAAAAAATTTACTGAAATGAATTTTTTATGCGAAGTTTTTTTTGTGGTTTTCTTTAAATAAAAACTTTGAAAAGCTTGCCACAAGTCCTAATTCACACAAGGCAATTTTTTCCAAGCAAGTGTCAAAGTTTGTAGTAGTCGCAAAGAGCCCTCTGCCTCTCTCCGCTACAAACTTTGACACTTACTTGGAAAAAATTGCCTTGTGTGAATCAGGACTTTATTTGATGAACGTGTGACTCTTTTTTCGAAAAATCCCCTTTTTGTGCCACTTTTGAAACTATACAGCGGTAACCCTGATTGTAATAGATTAACAGCGTCGTCATTTGACAGCTAAAAGTTTTTCATGTAGTTGAGAAAAAATTTTGCAAATTTCGTAAAAGATTTAGTAAAAAATAAAATAATCTTGTGATTTTGGAATAAACAAAGATCAGCGTATTGACACACTATGTCTTTACCAAGTAACTACAAACAAATTGCTCCAGCTCCACCATCAACACCGGGCGGAACCGGTAGTACTGGCGGCGGCGGTGGTGGTGGTGGAGGTCGGTCTCGTTCTTCTGGTGCGGGCGGCTCTGCTGCGGAACGCAACAAAGACAACACTCCAATATTTACGCACAGTAATTATAGCAATCCGGCGTTTACGCCTCAAAAGGCAGGCAAGTCCTCGTCTTCGAAGAATCAATCGGAAAGCCGGGCACCGAAACCTCCAAAACCACCAGAGAAACCCATCTTGCCATACATGAGATATTCCAAGAAGATATGGGACAGTGTCAAGGCCCAACATCCAGATTTGAAATTATGGGAATTGGGTAAGAAGATCGGTGCCATGTGGAAACAGTTGACGGAAGCAGAGAAACAGGAATTCGTCGATGAATATGAAGCCGACAAGGTGGAATACGAGAAGACCTTAAAGGCTTACCACAACTCCCCAGCATATCAGGCTTATCTGGCAGCTAAGAGTAAGGCCAAAGCCGATGGTGATATCCATGAGACACCCTCCAGAGGTGGTGGTGGCAAGGGCCAACAGGAGAGACGTATCGATATTCAACCGGCTGAAGATGAAGACGACCCAGATGAGGGCTACTCCTTCAAGCACGTCGCCTATGCGCGCTATCTGCGCAACCATCGTTTAATCAATGAGATTTTCTCGGATGCTGTGGTGCCAGATGTTCGTTCAGTGGTCACTACACAACGTATGCAAGTGCTCAAGCGGCAAGTGAGTTCCTTGACTATGCATCAAACCAAGCTGGAGGCCGAATTGCAGCAAATGGAAGAAAAGTTTGAAGCCAAAAAGCAACGCATGATGGAATCCAGTTTAGCATTCCAAGAAGAGCTAAAACGCCACTGCAAACCGGCCGTAGATGATGAGACTTTCCAGAAAATGGTTCAGAAGATGTATGAAGAAATGAAACGAGAACGGCAACGTTTGTTGGACGATCCAAATGCGGCATTGAATAAACTACCCACTGTGGGAGGACCAGTGGCAGCTGCCGCAGCAAGTGGCCCCGCTCCCCCATCGGCACCAGCAGGAGGTGAAGTGAAAAAGGATGCTCCACCAGCTACTTTAGCACCATCATCGCTTACATCATCTACTCCTACTATAACGGGTGTGGTGACAATACCTCCACCCGCCAAGGCTCCACATGAGTCTGGCAGTAAAACTGACCCGGAACCAATGGACATTGAGCCACCAGCAAAACCTACGGCTCCGTTAGCTCCAAAACCGGAGCCAAAAATAAACGAAACGCCCATTAAATCTAAAACTGCTTGTGAGACAACCAAGGAAGCTCCATCTAAAATTAAAGGCGCTAAAAACCCAGCACCCATTCCAACACCCCCACCGCCAACAGTTGGACCTCCGCCAGGTGAACAGCCTTTAGCGCCATCAGCACAGCAACCTCCAAATGTTCCAATGGCTGGAATGCCTCCCAACACAAATCCTCCTCCACCGAATGTAATGGCACAGCAACCACCACCAGCTTCCCAACATGTACCCCCAACATCAGCTCCTTCTGTAGCTGGCCCGCAGCAGCAGCATCCTCCTCAACATCCTCCTCCCAGCAATATGCCACCCATGCATCCTCATCATGCTCAACCACCACCACAACAGCATGGCGGTCCAGCTCCACCGCCATCTCATTTGCCACCACACATGCAGCCACATCCTCAGGCCCCTCCTATGGGATCAATGCCACCGCATGCTGCATATGCTCAGTACGGACCACCGCCAAGTGGTCCAACGCGTTCTCCTTACTATCAGCCTCAGTATGGCGCACATCCACCGCCACAACAGCCATACGGTCAATATCCACCCTATCACTACCAACAGCCCTATGGGCCACCGCCGGGTTCACATTACATGAACTCAAGACCACCACCCCAACACAATGGAGGCGCTCCAGGTCCTCACTATGCCCCCGAACATGTTGGGGGTCCACCACCACCGCAGTCACAAGCAGGAGGTCCTTTGGCACCACCACCACATATGGCTCCGCATGATTCCTATGGCCAACCTCCTCCACCACAACAACCACCTCCGACTGGTCATACTCCATTACCACCGCAGCAACAACCGGTGCCACCGGTAGGTCCTCCACCAACTCAGCCACCAGCAGATGATGGACCGCCAAAATCTGAATCAGATGAAAGCAAAGCTGAGTAAAATTGCCCACGATGATGATATACATTTGAACTTAACAATATCAACAAAATAACTCGTAATAATTTTTAATTTAGTTTAGGCTCCCTTTTTGTATTACATACCATACATATAACTATGTGTAACTTTTCTCTATGTCTCTCTCTCTCACAAAATTTTATGAATGTGTCTCGTAACATAATAAAACTATAATACAAAATATTATTTTCTTTTTCCACACGTGTTAATATTAAGAGTCGTTCAGCACAGATACATTTTCATAAATGCTCTAAGAAATCCAAAAACGATTTAAAACACATCAACAGATTTGACACTAAAGATTGCATGCATTTTCTTAAAAAACGTAATAACAAAACATTTGGATGTAATTTTTCTTACAAAACTTGTTTATAGGAAATAATTCTTTTAAAAATTGTGTCTCTTCGTTAATTATGACGAAGTGGATCAGCGACAAGTGTTTCTTTACAAAATGTATTTTAATTTGCTTAAAACTATGTATTAATCACGTATACCACGAATCATTCGCCAGGTGCGTCACTCAGCAAAGTTTTTCGAAAAATGTTTATTTTCCAATTTTACTTGCAGATCCAAACTGAAAAATCTAACTGGGAAATTCTGGTTGGCGGAAAATTGTTCCCTGGGAACAAATGTTCACATCTTATTAAAGATAAGGGTGAAATAGTTACAATATATGAATAATCGTGTAAAAGGGGGAGAAATGCAAGCAATAGATTTTCTTTGAATAATATGCACCAATTCCAAGAAATTCAGATTAAAATTCTAAAGTTTCATTTGGATTTCCACCTGGTTTTTGTCGATTTTAAAAAAACATTGGACTCAGTAAGACGACGTACAATATAGCTAGCCTTAGTAGTAAAGGGGTTCCCACAAAAATAATAAATTTGGTAAAAGCCATGTATGACAATGAGCTATTAAATTGTGATATAGTGAATGAAGGTATTAAAATACATATGTATTAGCAAAAAGTATGCCAACTGCTCATAACAATTTTGGACTGTTCGCATTTGACCTCCAGTCAGGTCTGGTCCAGATTTGCTTCAGATGAACCAATCAGCAGTATCATTTTTTTAATTTATTCTCTAAGCGATTAGTAGGTCAAATCTGAATAGGATTTACAGATTTTAAAGTACCTAGACCTGGGTATCCATTTTTATTAGGTACAATTTTAAAAAATATGAAATATCAAATTTCAGCGTACTCGGTTGAAGTGTCTTATCTAGAGCTTCAACAAGTCAAATCGGAAAGACTTAAATTTGGGGGTTATATCAAAACATAGGCCAATTTACCACATTTTCTTTAGGGAAGTTTTAAAGCAACACATGTGTTTAAATTTCAGCCAAATCAGTTGAAGATGTTCATCTCCAGAATGTCAAGAAGTCAATCGGAAATTTGAAAATGTAAATGATTAGATCTGTTGAAAATATGGTTCCTAGAGCATCATGAAGTCAAACTAGATATGACGCATTTACAATAGGGTTGTCCCTTAGTCGATCGGTGTAATATCTGTAAAATTTATGCAATGAAAAACAATAGAAAATAATAAAAAAAATGTGTTGAACACAATAAAAAGTGTTTTAAAAGCAGCATTTAAAAAAAGGACTTCCAATTACGTTAGTTTGATGTGTTGTCTGTATTAATATAATCGCGATTTTTTTTAACATCCAGAGCACGAACCAGATACACAAATAACGCGTTTTCCAAAAACATTCCACTTAAAACAAAAATTGAAATCAGCTCACAGGGGTTAAGGACGCTTTGATGGCCAACTGACGGAACCAACATTTTCAAAATTGCTCAGGAAACCAGATATTCTGCTTTTGAGACAATTTTGCTTCTTGCCCATCGAGTTATATTTATTATATAATTTCCAGATTGTTTTTTTATTATGTACAAAACTTCCTCCTACTCAATATTCTTAAACAAATTATAGTTAATTTCTGAAAAAATTCAATATTAAGTGACATTGTCAGATAAGTCCAAAATGTTTTACCGTTTTTGGAGATAACGGTAATAGTTAAATGTTTAAAATGTATGCACACGTTGTACAATTGAGGCATGCCCAATGGTGGCCTTAACTCAATTTCCGAAAAATTGTCAGCTCCGTCAGTTGATCTTCCAAGCGACGACATATCGCTCACTCACTTCAAGAGTGACATATGTAACTCAAAATTTAAATTTTTTGAGGGTGCGTCAGGGATGATAAATTTGATACTTTAGTACTTTTTTTGGTACTTTTCAGACCCTCACAGTACCGTGATACTCCCGCGACACATTTGATACTTTTTTTCATCAAACAAGTCTTTGCATAATATACACTTTTTCAAAAAAATAATAGAAGTCTCTTTCGACATGGTTCGACATAGGTACGCAACCCAAGAAAAATGTTCGGCTCTTTATATTACAACAAAATTCAGTTTGTTTTTATTGCGTATGAAATCGCGCCTTTCAAGTTTCAAAAGTGAAAAAACTATTATATTCCTATACTCGTAAGGAAAGATTAAAGGCACGTAGGTTGTAAAAAGTGGCATCTACACCAAAAACTTAAATTTGTCTGGAACCATCACGTGGGGTATAATCGTATATCAAAACGTGCAGCAATTCTAACAAGAAGCGATATTGGATAAAATAAAATGTAAAGTCAATTAATTTTATATTAAAACTGGACCGACATGAATCACTTTTTTCTATAGATGATTTTATGCAATATACTCGTAATCGGCTAGAAATTCGTTCTCTAGAGAGTCAAGAATTATAATTTAAATGTACCTCTATATATTTAGAGTCTAAATTATTATGTATAAATTTCCGTAAATATCGGTTTATATTTGAGACCTGTACGATTTTAAAATGAAGCATTTCAGATAGATAACCATTATATGTGTGCTTATTTTGCTCCAATAATTTGGTATAGGGTAGTACAAACAAAGGTTTTATGTTGCTATAAGCTTTAAGTGGCTTGTTATCAAGAAGTTGTTCATGTATTACTGGATCTCATTAATTTGTATCTCAATATTTCAAGATTTCAAGAAGAATTTAAACAAATTTTAAAATTGTTACTTTTTGGGTCCATAAAGTACCTTTTTAGAACGATTTCTGTACCATTCGGTTACTCTCAATTATCATCCCTGGGGTGCGTTACCAAAATACGTATTTTGTAAATGTTTATAAATTAATTTCAGCGAAATTTGGTCTATAAGCAAAACAACAATATTTTGAATTATGCAAGCGTATGTAAACATCTTATTTCATGTTACTTATCTTTTTATACGGACTTAAAGTTACACATCTCGGCAATTTTCAGTTTTGAGTTATGTCACTCTTGAAGTGAGTGATCGATATGGTGTGAAAGGGATTTTTCTTAAGTCCCTTTTGTCCTGCAAATTATATATTCAAATTGCAATTATATATAGGCCAAAAAAAGACTAAAGTTGTCGGCCAAAAATAAATTTGGAAAAAAATGGCATAGTCTGTAAATTTTCTGTAACTTTTTAAGGGTCGCTATCTACCAAAATGTTATTTCTGATTATGGTGGACGTCAAAATAGGGCGTTTGCCACATTCACATGTGCAACAAATAATTTGCAATATTCTCCATATGGTCAGTTGGCTAATGATTTATTTAGACCTTCACAAGCGTTTCGGACCTAATTGCGAAATTTTAGTCGAATCGGTTTAATCAAAAATAATAAATAATAAGATATGTCATCCCGGAGCGAGTAAGTTGTCAGTTACGAACGAATAGAAATTTTAACGAGTAGGATTTCAAAGAGCGAGGTTTTCCGCGGATTTCGAACCGATTTTCCCGAATTTTTTGTAATTGTCACAATTAAAAAATTAATATTAATCGATTAGTCCAAAAAAAGTTGAAACTAAGTTCGCGGAAAACTGCTTTTCGCGTGTGAAATTTCATTCCTATTCGTTCGTAACTGATAGATTTTGACGTTTCTGGCTGACGGCACATCTGTATAATTTAAGGTCTGTAGGTTTAATATTTTATTTAAAATCATCAGACCACAAAAAAATATTTTATAGTAGACTTTAAAATAGATTGTCTTTAGGTATTTTTCAAATTTTAAGTTAAGCACGGTACTATGTTCCGGTTTCACGCTGAAATCCCATACAAAAATCAAAGTTGTGAAAAAATGAGTGAAATTATTTCATTTGTGGTACTATGTTTTTTCAACGTGAGAAATTGACATTTGCGCCGATACAAATTAATTGAACGCCGCAACAAATTGAATGCCGCCAGCATTGTACTCCTATTTATTTATATTCATGTTTGTCCGCGAGAAATTCAATTGTTGTCAATCTTAGCGATAAAATTTCCTAATAAAGAATACAAAATTAAATTATCTGAAAGAAAACTAATGCAAAGCTTTGGAACAGAAAATAATTATGTATATTGAAAAAAAGCAAAAAAGTGCAAAACACTGGAAGGACATGTAACTATATGTAATAATGTGGAATTTGTCTTATAATTAATTAATTAATAATTTGTATGTTTAGAACAATCGTGACGAAAAGCCTGTTGTTGTGGACGGAAAACGCTACGCTACCGGGTACTATGTTTTTTTAAGGTGGGTACTATGTTTTTTCAGCTTGAAAAAATTCCACAAAATGTTATTTTCATTTATTTATAATAGTAATATAAATAAGCCAATACGGCCAATAATCTTATATTATCTTTATACAAATTTCAATTAAATAATAAAATCTACACTCAAGTGATCCACCTTGAAAGTGACAATTCAGATATAACAAAAGTTAAAACTATAATAACATAGCTGCACACAATTCGATATATTTACATTATTATGTATAGTAAAAATAAAAAAATGATAAATAACGATAGAAAGAATTAACCTAAGGAAAATATATTTCTGAATGTAAATAAAATAACACTCTCTACACAAAACAAATTTATCCCCTAAATTACGCTAGTTAAAAGATTCATACTAGTGAAACTAGGGAGTAAACTGAGAAGAGAGAGTTATATTAAAATTATTTCTTTGCTAGATTTTATTCGGAGATTTTTACCGAGTAAAAGTAGCGACAATCATGAATATTACAAAACATTCAGTGATAGAAAATTGACTAAAATTAAAACTATGGCTCCCCAGCCATTAAAGAAGAAGAAAAAAAAAAAAAGTTTGAAGTAATCGACATTTCAAGTTGAAAAATGGAACGCTTTTTTACTAAGGCCGCATTACATTTTTGAAGTGTGTGTGTGTCGAAATGTCACTTTTATATGAATGTGTGTGTGTAAGCAAGTGCATTTTTTTCCTTTTTGCTTTTCTTGAAAACAAACACGAGTTTAAATTATAAACAATCAACAAATAATTAAATGAAATAATGCCGACATAGAAAATATTTCATTTAAATTGCAGAAAGAAAATATTTTTGAAGATAATTGTGCTAATGTTATACATATGATGGCGATGCTTGTGAGGCATCAGAAGCCAGCGTAATACAATGTTGCTAATAACAAAATAATTTCCTACTGTTGTACGAATATAAATAAATTAAATGATGTTTTGATGAACCGAAAAAGATGTTTTATTATTATTTTTAAGGATTTGCATTATATTTGTTGACTTATACAAATTATACTTCCATCCATAAACGGAATTTCTTCTTCCAACTTCTATGGTTGGCAAGAACTCACTATGTTCTTTATAACCATTTAAAAACATGATCACAGACACTACCCAATTCCATTGTCTTACTGGTTCGGCAGCGATAGACGTCCACAATATTTTTCCAGGCTTTTCGCCACGATTGTTCTAAACATACAAACGTAAATGTACATAATTACAAGACAAATTTCACATTATTACATATAGTTACATGTCCGTCCAGTGTTTTCCACATTTTTTGCTTTGCTATCCAATCGGAATGTCGCTCTTCTCGTTTATTCCATATACACATAATTATTATCCGTTCCAAAGCTTTTCATTAGTCTTCATTGTTTCAAATAATTTAATTTAGTATTCTTTATTAGGAAATTTTATTGATAATATTTACAACAGTTGAAGTTCTCGCGGACAATTATAAATATAAATAAATAGGAGTACAATGCTGGCGGCTTTAATTTGTTGCGGCGTTCAATTAATTTGTAGCGGCGCAAAATGTCATTTTCTCACGTTGAAATAAACACAGTACCACAATTGAAAAAATTTCACTCATTTTTTCACAACTTTGGTTTTTGTATGGGATTTCACCGTGAAACGGGAACATAGTACCGTGCTTTAGCTTGAAAAAATTCCACAAAATGTTATTTCAAGTTGAAAAATGGAACGCTTTTTTACTAAAGTCGCATTGCATATTTGAAGTGTGTGTGTCGAAATGTCACATTTATATGGATGTGTGTGTATAAGCATGTGCATTTTTTTCTTTTTGATTTTCTTGAAAACAAACACGAGTTTAAATTCTAAGCAATAAACAATTAAATGAAATAATGCCGACTTAGTTAATTTAAATTGCAGAAAGGAAATATTGTTGAAGATCATTGTGCTGTTATACATAAATTATTTATTTTGTGTTGATACGATGGCGATGCTTGTGAGGCATCAGAGTCCAGGTTACAAATAACAAAATAATTTCCTACTGTTGTACGAATATAAATAAATAACATGATGTTTTGATGAACCGAAAAGATGTTTTATTAATATTGTTAAGGATTTACATTATATTTGTTGACATATATAAATTAAACTTCCATCCATAAACAGAATTTCTTCTGCCAACTCCTATGGCTGGCAAGAACTCACTATTTTCTTTATAATCATTTAAAAACGAGATCAAAGGCAGTGTCCAATTCCATTGTCCTACTGCTTCGGTAGCGTTAGCCGTCCACAAAGTTTTTCAAGGCTTTTCGTCACGATTGTTCTAAACATACAAACGTAAATGTACATATGTAATTACAAGACAAATTCCACATTATTAGATATAGTTACATGTCCTTCCAGTGTTTTGCACATTTGCTTTGCTATCCAATCGGAATGTCACACTTGTCGTTTATTCCATGTACATAATTATTTTCCGTCCTTTGCATTAGTTTTCTTTATTTCAGATAATTTAATTTAGTATTCTTTATTAGGAAATTTTATTGCTAATATTTACAACAGTTGAATTTCTCGCGGACAAATATGAATGTAAATAAATAGGAGTACAATGCTGGCGGCTTCAATTTGTTGCGGCGTTCAATTAATTTGTATCGGCGCAAAATGTCAATTTCTCACGTTGAAATAAACACAGTCCACAAATGAAAAAATTTCCCTCAGTTTTTCACAACTTTGGTTTTTGTATGATTTCACCGTGAAACGGGAACATAGTACCGTGCTTTAATCGAGTATGGTGTTGCCAGATTGGGCATCATACATTTTGCAGTATGGCATCTAATTTTTTGAAAGATTGTTGTCAATTATTGTGAATTAACGGGAAGAAGAAGAATAAAAATGGAAAATTATTTCAATATTTGCAAGAAGAATATAAACAATTGAACTTAGAATAGTAAATTTATGTTTTATAAATACATTCCACGAATTTTTTGTCTGTTTCGCACAGTTCTTTCTTCGCAACTCATGACACCATTGCTACCAGATAGTGGAAATCCGCCACTTACTGCTTATGAGCCAGTTAGTGGAAGTCAGTTGTTTTCGTTGCAAAGTGCTAAACTAAAATTGCTAGCATGTAACGAAAACATGCCTAATATTTCTTTAGTCGGGAGAGACAAAATTATATCAGAGCAGAATAAAAAGAAATATGTTTTGTCAAATTTTATCAAAGTTGTTTTCTTAATGAAAAAGACAATTTTTATTTTATGGCGCTTCGATTCAAAATCAGGTTATAGAAATATACATATACCTAAATCTACATTCAACATTGGGAAATATATGTTATGGAGTCTATATTTAAATCTGAACCAATCTTCTTTAAATTTGATGTATTCATTTCCGGTTGAAGGAACCGTTATATACTAAATTGTATGTAGATCTGATGAGAAACGGGTATTCTATGGCGCTTAGACCAAAAATTGGTATATCAGTATATACATATGACGTATATATCTAAACATGCAACAAATTTCATAAAATTTGCCAGAGTTTATTATTGGCTTCATCAACTTTTCTATGCCAAATTTAGTAAGGATTTGATGCAAATTGTGGCGTATGATGCCAAATCTTGAAGTACATACATATGGTGTAGCAAAATAGTCTAATTTTTTTATGTTACCAGATTTGTTTTTTACAAATGTACGAAAAGCGTCAAAAGCATCTCGAAAAATGTGAAAAGCGTACAGTTATTGCTTTTTTCATCTGGCACTAACTGACAACTTTTCGCTCACCGGCTTTATTATAGTTGCGGTTTATTTGCCATTCCACCAATATCCCATAATGGACATAGATGAAAGTCTACGGGAAAGCTAGCAAATTTCAGTCTTTTTCAGTACTTTTGAATGTCAATACAGTTCTGTACTTGACGCCAAAAGTTTCGTTTCTCAAGGCTTCCTCCTCCTCAATATTCTTAAAAAAATTATAGTTAATTTCTGAAAAAATTCAATATTAAGTGACATTGTCAGATAAGTCCAAAATGTTTTACCGTTTTTGGAGATAACGGTAATAGTTAAATGTTTAAAATGTATGCACACGTTGTACAATTGAGGCATGCCCAATGGTGGCCTTAACTCAATTTCCGAAAAATTGTCAGCTCCGTCAGTTGATCTTCCAAGCGACGACATATCGCTCACTCACTTCAAGAGTGACATAACTCAAAATTTAAATTTTTTGAGGGTGCCTTACCAAAATACGAATTTTGTAAATGTTTATAAATTAATTTCAGCGAAATTTGGTCTATAAGCAAAACAACAATATTTTGAATTATGCAAGCTTATGTAAACATCTTATTTCATGTTACTTATCTTTTTATACGGACTTAAAGTTACACATCTCGGCAATTTTCAGTTTTGAGTTATGTCACTCTTGAAGTGAGTGATCGATATGGTGTGAAAGGGATTTTTCTGACGTCCCTTTTGTCCTGCAAATTATATATTCAAATTGCAATTATATATAGGCCAAAAAAAGACTAAAGTTGTCGGCCAAAAATAAATTTGGAAAAAAATGGCATAGTCTGTAAATTTTCTGTAACTTTTTAAGGGTATCTACCAAAATGTTATTTCTGATTATGGTGGACGTCAAAATAGGGCGTTTGCCACATTCACATGTGCAACAAATAATTTGCAATATTCTCCATATGGTCAGTTGGCTAATGATTTATTTAGACCTTCACAAGCGTTTCGGACCTAATTGCGAAATTTTAGTCGAATCGGTTTAATCAAAAATAATAAATAATAAGATATGTCATCCCGGAGCGAGTAAGTTGTCAGTTACGAACGAATAGAAATTTTAACGAGTAGGATTTCAAAGAGCGAGGTTTTCCGCGGATTTCGAACCGATTTTCCCGATTTTTTTGTAATTGTCACAATTAAAAAATTAATATTAATCGATTAGTCCAAAAAAAGTTGAAACTAAGTTCGCGGAAAACTGCTTTTCGCGTGTGAAATTTCATTCCTATTCGTTCGTAACTGATAGATTTTGACGTTTCTGGCTGACGGCACATCTGTATAATTTAAGGTCTGTAGGTTTAATATTTTATTTAAAATCATCAGACCACAAAAAAATATTTTATAGTAGACTTTAAAATAGATTGTCTTTAGGTATTTTTCAAATTTTAAGTTAAGCACGGTACTATGTTCCGGTTTCACGCTGAAATCCCATACAAAAATCAAAGTTGTGAAAAAATGAGTGAAATTATTTCATTTGTGGTACTATGTTTTTTCAACGTGAGAAATTGACATTTGCGCCGATACAAATTAATTGAACGCCGCAACAAGTTGAATGCCGCCAGCACTGTACTCCTATTTATTTATATTCATGTTTGTCCGCGAGAAATTCAATTGTTGTCAATCTTAGCGATAAAATTTCCTAATAAAGAATACAAAATTAAATTATCTGAAAGAAAACTAATGCAAAGCTTTGGAACAGAAAATAATTATGTATATTGAAAAAAAGCAAAAAAGTGCAAAACACTGGAAGGACATGTAACTATATGTAATAATGTGGAATTTGTCTTATAATTAATTAATTAATAATTTGTATGTTTAGAACAATCGTGACGAAAAGCCTGGAAAAACGTTGTGGACGGAAAACGCTACGCTACCGGGTACTATGTTTTTTTAGCTTGAAAAAATTCCACAAAATGTTATTTCAAGTTGAAAAATGGAACGCTTTTTTACTAAAGTCGCATTGCATATTTGAAGTGTGTGTGTCGAAATGTCACATTTATATGGATGTGTGTGTATAAGCATGTGCATTTTTTTCTTTTTGCTTTTCTTGAAAACAAACACGAGTTTAAATTCTAAGCAATAAACAATTAAATGAAATAATGCCGACTTAGTTAATTTAAATTGCAGAAAGGAAATATTGTTGAAGATCATTGTGCTGTTATACATAAATTATTTATTTTGTGTTGATACGATGGCGATGCTTGTGAGGCATCAGAGTCCAGGTTACAAATAACAAAATAATTTCCTACTGTTGTACGAATATAAATAAATAACATGATGTTTTGATGAACCGAAAAGATGTTTTATTATTATTGTTAAGGATTTACATTATATTTGTTGACATATATAAATTAAACTTCCATCCATAAACAGAATTTCTTCTGCCAACTCCTATGGCTGGCAAGAACTCACTATTTTCTTTATAATCATTTAAAAACGAGATCAAAGGCAGTGCCCAATTCCATTGTCCTACTGCTTCGGTAGCGTTAGCCGTCCACAAAGTTTTTCAAGGCTTTTCGTCACGATTGTTCTAAACATACAAACGTAAATGTACATATGTAATTACAAGACAAATTCCACATTATTAGATATAGTTACATGTCCTTCCAGTGTTTTGCACATTCGCTTTGCTATCCAATCGGAATGTCACACTTGTCGTTTATTCCATGTACATAATTATTTTCCGTCCTTTGCATTAGTTTTCTTTATTTCAGATAATTTAATTTAGTATTCTTTATTAGGAAATTTTATTGCTAATATTTACAACAGTTGAATTTCTCGCGGACAAATATGAATGTAAATAAATAGGAGTACAATGCTGGCGGCTTCAATTTGTTGCGGCGTTCAATTAATTTGTATCGGCGCAAAATGTCAATTTCTCACGTTGAAATAAACACAGTACCACAAATGAAAAAATTTCCCTCAGTTTTTCACAACTTTGGTTTTTGTATGTGATTTCACCGTGAAACGGGAACATAGTACCGTGCTTTAATCGAGTATGGTGTTGCCAGATTGGGCATCATACATTTTGCAGTATGGCATCTAATTTTTTGAAAGATTGTTGTCAATTATTGTGAATTAACGGGAAGAAGAAGAATAAAAATGGAAAATTATTTCAATATTTGCAAGAAGAATATAAACAATTGAACTTAGAATAGTAAATTTATGTTTTATAAATACATTCCACGAATTTTTTGTCTGTTTCGCACAGTTCTTTCTTCGCAACTCATGACACCATTGCTACCAGATAGTGGAAATCCGCCACTTACTGCTTATGCGCCAGTTAGTGGAAGTCAGTTGTTTTCGTTGCAAAGTGCTAAACTAAAATTGCTAGCATGTAACGAAAACATGCCTAATATTTCTTTAGTCGGGAGAGACAAAATTATATCAGAGCAGAATAAAAAGAAATATGTTTTGTCAAATTTTATCAAAGTTGTTTTCTTAATGAAAAAGACAATTTTTATTTTATGGCGCTTCGATTCAAAATCAGGTTATAGAAATATACATATACCTAAATCTACATTCAACATTGGGAAATATATGTTATGGAGTCTATATTTAAATCTGAACCAATCTTCTTTAAATTTGATGTATTCATTTCCGGTTGAAGGAACCGTTATATACTAAATTGTATGTAGATCTGATGAGAAACGGGTATTCTATGGCGCTTAGACCAAAAATTGGTATATCAGTATATACATATGACGTATATATCGAACATGCAACAAATTTCATAAAATTTGCCAGAGTTTATTATTGGCTCCATCAACTTTTCTATGCCAAATTTAGTAAGGATTTGATGCAAATTGTGGCGTATGATGCCAAATCTTGAAGTACATACATATGGTGTAGCAAAATAGTCTAATTTTTTTATGTTACCAGATTTGTTTTTTACAAATGTACGAAAAACGTCAAAAGCATCTCGAAAAATGTGAAAAGCGTACAGTTATTGTTTTTTTTCATCTGGCACTAACTGACAACTTTTCGCTCACCGGCTTTATTATAGTTGCGGTTTATTTGCCATTCCACCAATATCCCATAATGGACATAGATGAAAGTCTACGGGAAAGCTAGCAAATTTCAGTCTTTTTCAGTATTTTTGAATGTCAATACAGTTCTGTACTTGACGCCAAAAGTTTCGTTTCTCAAGGCTCAGTGTTAGGGCCTCTACTTTTCATTATTGTACCCATTTTTTTTATTAAAAATCGATGGTTGACATTTACATTAACATTAAATAATACTTAGGTAATATTTTCAATAAGAATTATTCAAAGACAAAACAATAGTCTCTCCCCTGTGTGTTTTTAAGAAAAGACTATACTTCCGAGAATTAATGTTTTACTTAAATTGTACGTTGTGACACTCCGAACAACGTATTTAAACGTTTCTGTATTTAAATATTGTATTAATTTAAATAATATATTAATTGTATTAATGTTTTAATAAATTAACACGACGAGGCGAAATAAAAATTCGTCTAATACTGCGTTAACTTCTACTGGAATGTCTCGATGAATATTCAGGGAAGCCAATCCATTTAAACGATTTTCAGTAATGGCTGACCACAAGTAATTCTTCAACCGACGCAATCCACACTTCAAAAAAAAATGTCAGGCAAAATTTATGAATATTTTTCGAATAATTGTTTACAACTTTCTTTGTTTAGTATTGTCATTTTAGATGGAAAGAGACATTGGAAATTTGACAGAATTCCACGGTGTTTCAAAAAGCGATCTTCGAGATGATCTAGGTATGGAATATTGGTCGAAGTCTTATTACATTCTTCAATATTTGTTGCATCAACATTGCAACGATGACTTTGCCAGGCCGAAATCTTAGGTTTCTTGTTTGGAATGTCTTGTTCTTCACAAAATATTTTAGCAGACGAAAAAATCGCACTAAAATAGAGAGTACAATTTTCGCGTATGTCCATCATTCAGCATGTCCGGCTTCAGCTAAATCTTGATTTTCACTTTGAAGAACGCGACATAATGATATTGCCAAGCAGTGAAGTGAATGAACTACATGGTACGAAACTTGAAAATCCAATGTTTTTACAGCCAGCAATAACTGAAATGCAGATGTTGTATTTATTACAAAGCCTTGAACACGGCTACATGTAGGTGAAGATATATTCCAGCATACTCATGTTGTTCTACCAATTGGGTTTGCAATACCACTTTAATTTTTGGTTTTTATCATTACGAAATTCATGTTATTAGAAATTGCTTCTAGGAGAGCTATTTGCCTTTTGCGTAACTTAAGCTATGTACAGACGATTATCAGATCGGACAACGTTATAAACCCTGTTGGCAGCAGCCAATGGCAGATTATTAGGCAATCGTGAATTGATTACAGACTACTGCAAGAAAACCCTACAATTTCATATATACTCGTATTTTCAATATATTTTGTAAATATTTATATGCAGGATTGCCAATAAAAATATTTTATGGACAGTGCTGCCAATGGATGAAACTCTACAAATCTTCGCAAATTTTATATCGCTCAGTTGCTCAACCCCTGAAATATCAGCTAATTCGTCCGCCATGATGGTGAAAGCTTTGGAATTATTTATTCTCTCAATAAGCTGTCGGTGTATAAGAGTGTGAAGCTATGTACACACGCTTCTCAGATCCGATATTATCTCGCAATGGAAACGTTGTGTGTTTACACTATTGCCAGATATCTTCCAATATTATTGTCTTACAATAACTTTTCTGCCAACGTTGCAAGACAAAAAATGTATGTTCACCCGGATATACCATGTAATAATGTGGAATTTGTCTTGTAATTAGATATGTACATTTATGTTTGTATGTTTAGAACAATTGTGTGCAAAAGCCAGGAGACCATTATGGACGGCTAACGCTACTAAAGCAGTAGGACAATGGAATTGGGCAGTGCCTGTGATCTCGATTTGGAAATGGTTGTAAAGAACATACATAGTTAGTTCTCGCCAGTCATAGAAGTTGGAAGATGATATTCCATTTATGGTTGGAAGTATAATTTATATATGTCAACAAATATAACGTAAATGCTTAAATATGATAATAAAACATATTTTTCGATTAATCAAAACATCATTTTATTTATATCCGTACAACAGTAGGAAATTATTTCGTTATTTATAACATTGTACTACCCTGACTTTTCATGTCTCACAAACATCGCCACCGCAACAACACAAAATAAATAATTTATGTATAACATTAGCACAATGATCTCCAACAATATTTCCATTCTGACATTTAAATTAACTATTTTCTAAGTCGGCATTATTGCAATTGCTAATTGATTCGAATTTTATCTTTTGTTTGTTTTCAAGAATGTTAGCAAAAAGAAAAAATTCACATGCATATACACATATACACATCCAAATTGCAATTCGACTTTGTTAAAAAGCGTTCCATTTTTCAACTCGAAATAACATTTTGCTAAATTTTTTTTCCCAAGAAACATAGTACCCACCTTTTATTGGAAACAAACACAAGTTAAAATTATTATCAATAAACAATTAATTGGAATAATGCCGACTTAGATAATACTTAATTTAAGTGTCAGAAAGGAAATATTAGGCGTGTTTTCGTTACACCATAATTGCTTAATTTGTATGGGGAGCTAAGCACTTTTAAGCACTATTAGTTCCCGATGAAGTTTGGTGCTTGTGTTCCTGTCTTAATCGAGTATGATGTTGCCAGATTGGGCACCCTATATTTAGCAATATGGCATCCCATTTTTGGAGAGATTTTATCAATTATTGTGAATTAACGGGAAGAAGAAGAACAAAAATGGGAAATTATTTTAATATTTGCAAAAAGAGTGTAAACAATTGAATATAGAATAGTAAATGTATGTTTTATAAATACTTTTCACGAATTTGTTGTCTGTTTCGCACTGTTCTTTCTTCGAAACTCATGACACCATTGCTACCAGATAGTGAAAATCCACCACTTATTGCTTATGTGCCAGTTAGTCCAGATTAACACTTGCAATTTTTTTCTGCAATTTTTTTATGGAATTCTCTTTTGAAGTTGCATTTGCGTTCAGACAACGTATTATGTTTCGACAATTTTATTTTCGTCGTTCATTAAAATTTATTAAATTCATTAAATTTCATTAAAATGTATGTCGCACAAATTTACATATGTTGAAACGAGCACAAAACTACAAATCTATATATGGGGAAAAACACGTCAAAAGGCCCACTTTTTTAAATTTTATTCCAATCTCGTCAAAACTTGGTGGGGTTGCAGAAGTACTTTGGGTATGCTATGTGCTTAAAATACAGCTTCCTAGCGTGATACGTTATGAAGATACAGGGTGTCAAAGTTGGAAATTTTGACCATTGTATCTCCCGACTACGTGGGCCGATTTGAATGAACCGTGGCTTATATGGCAGCTATTTAGAAACGCACAAAATGTGCATTGATAATTGTTTGCAAATATTCAATTTTCATATTTTTTTCTCGCGACTTATGTTTTCCTCGCGATTTTAATTGTGTTCCGCGGATGGGATTCTATATCTTTAAACTACAAAAATGAAGTCCATTCTGTTTACTTTATCAATACGAATTTTCGCTGTGGGATGAAAACCACAACAAAAGCTATGGAAATTTTGAATGTCAAACCTACTATTTTTTCATTACTTCTTTCGTATTATAAAGTGAGTTTATTCTAAGATGTGGACCGGAAACACGATTAATAAAATGTAATGGTGGCATTCTATAGCCAAATACGCCAGAACAACAAAATAACTTATTTCGCAAAAAGTCGACGTCGCATTTTTTACACTGGCCTACAATATTGCACTGGTCAACTCGAATCCTAGCGAGCAGATATCGGAGACGATCTCGATGGATTTTGAGGTTCTAAATCCGAATATAAAATCAAAAATGCAATATATATTCGCGTTTTTGCGATATTGTATTAATTATGTGATAAAAATGCTGATTTTACAGCTTTTATGAACGGTAAAGACGTACTTTTACAAAAAAAAATTCAGTTTTCGGAAAATAATCGCTTTTCAATTAATACGAGTATTCAACAACTGTAATAATCGTAAGTCATCTCCGAGATATCTCCCGGGAAACCTAGTCGGAGAAATCGTATTTTTAATATAGCTACAATTGGAAAAATAAAAAAAAATTAAAATATGATATCTACGAGATGGTGTAAGATTTTGACCCTTTATAAAATTAACTTTTAATTCGTTTGATACTCGTTTTAATAGCAAAGCGATTATTTTGAGAAACCTGCAATTTTTTTTGGTAAAAGTGCGTCTGTCGCGATTCTGTTTTCAAAAAGCCTAAAATCATCACTTTTATCACATAATTAATACAATATCGCAAAAACGCGAATATATATTGCATTTTTGATTTTATATTCGGATTTAGAACCTCAAAATCCATCGAGATCGTCTCCGATATCTGCTCGCTAGGATTCGAGTTGACCAGTGCAATATTGTAGGCCAGTGTAAAAAATGCGACGTCGACTTTTTGCGAAATAAGTTATTTTGTTGTTCTGGCGTATTTGGCTATAGAATGCCACCATTACATTTTATTAATCGTGTTTCCGGTCCACATCTTAGAATAAACTCACTTTATAATACGAAAGAAGTAATGAAAAAATAGTAGGTTTGACATTCAAAATTTCCATAGCTTTTGTTGTGGTTTTCATCCCACAGCGAAAATTCGTATTGATAAAGTAAACAGAATGGACTTCATTTTTGTAGTTTAAAGATATAGAATCCCATCCGCGGAACACAATTAAAATCGCGAGGAAAACATAAGTCGCGAGAAAAAAATATGAAAATTGAATATTTGCAAACAATTATCAATGCACATTTTGTGCGTTTCTAAATAGCTGCCATATAAGCCACGGTTTATTCAAATCGGCCCACGTAGTCGGGAGATACAATGGTCAAAATTTCCAACTTTGACACCCTGTATCTTCATAACGTATCACGCTAGGAAGCTGTATTTTAAGCACATATCATACCCAAAGTACTTCTGCAACCCCACCAAGTTTTGACGCGATAGGAATAAAATTGACAAAAGTGGGCCTTTTGACGTGTTTTTCCCCATATATAAAAATGAAACGGTCCATCTGTGTAATGGCATCACGTCAGAACGGCTGGAGCGATTTGGATGATTTTTTTTTTATTCGATTCTAAATTTTCAAGAGATGGTTTATAAAGAAAAAAAAATTAATTGGACAAAGGGGCGTGGTACCTCCCATACAAATCGCAGGTTAAAAATCCGATATTTCTGCTCCTATTATAGGTATAGTGCTGAAATTTTGTTTGTATGCATTTAATGGCAGATTATGTGAATTTTCCAAAAATGGGCGGAATCGGACCAATGGGCGTGGCCCCGCCCATATAAGCCAAATTTTGAAATTGAGATATTTTGCACAATTTGTTAGCGAGAGTGCTGGAATTTTGTGTATATGTAAACGGTGGCAGTCTACGTGATTGGTCCAAAAATGGGCGGGATCGGACCAATGGGCGTGGCCCCGCCCACATAGACAAAATTTTGATATCTTGCACAATTTGCTAGCGGGAGTGCTGCAATGTTGCGTATATGTATCTGGTGGCATTCTACGTAATTGGTGAAAAAATGGGCGGGACCGGACCAATGGGCGTGGCCCCGCCCATAAAAGCCAAATTTTGAAATTGAGATATTTTGCACAATTTGTTAGCGAGAGTGCTGGAATTTTGTGTATATGTAAACGGTGGCAGTCTACGTGATTGATCCAAAAACGGGCGGGATCGAACCAATGGGCGTTGCACCGCCCATATAAGCCAAATTTAAAAAATGTGATATCTTGCACAATTTGTTAGCGAGAGACCTGGAATTTTGTGTATATATATCCGTTGGCGATCTACGTGATTGGTCCAAAAATGGGCGGGTTCGGACCAATAGGCGTGGCCCCGCCCACAATGACCAAATTTTGAAATTTTTATATCTTGCACAATTTGCTATCGGGAGTGCTGCAATGTTGTGTATATCTATCTGGTGGCATTCTACGTAATTGGTCAGAAAATGGGCGGGATCGGACCAATGGGCGTGGCCCCGCCCTTATAAGCCAAATTTTAAAATTGATATAACTTGCACAATTTTTTATCTAGAGTGCTGTCATGTTGTAGATATGTATCTGGTGACAGTCCACGTGATTGGTCCAAAAATTGGCGGGATCTGACCAATGGGCGGGCCACCGCCCATATAAGCCAAATTTTGAAATTGAATTATCTTGCTCATGTTGTTAGCGAGAGTGTTGAAATTTTGCGTATATGTATCTGGTAGCAGTCTACGTGATTGGCTTTCAAATGGGCGGAATAGGACCAGTGGGCGTGGCCCAGCCCATATTTTGATATATCTTGCAAGTATTATATAGGAAATACATGAACAAAAATGCTCGGTATGCGATAATTACAGCTGCTCACTCCAATACAATCGCAATATGATAATGTGATGCAATATCAATGAAACAAGAATTTGGAAATTTTATAAGTATACATTTCTATTTTCTGGACTTTCCACTGAATTCGGTATTTTTTCATTCAGTGAATTTATTACTAATACCAGTAAGGAAAGGCAGAAAGTCGGGCGGGGCCGACTATATAATACCCTACACCTCCCTAACAATGCGATAAGGGTCATTGCGATAATAATTTGGAATAATTGGTAAATGTATTTTGAACCGATAATCGCTAAATTAAGCAATATTCGTTCCTAAATTGAGAAACATTTTTCTGGAGAACTTTGTAATGATCGGAAGTAACAACTTCTATAGCGCTTTGTAACCAAATCTGGAGGAACATATATATGGAGGTTATATATAAATCTGAATCGATTTTCCTAGAATACTCATTCATGTAAAATAGAAACCTGTTTCTGTCGAATTTCGTACTGATCGGATATAAAACACAGTCTCTACAGCGCTTACATGTCAAATTGGGGGTAACATATATATATGGGGGCTATATCTAAATCTGAACTGATTTTCTCCGAATTTTGCGGCATTCCTTCATGTAATAAGAAACCTCTTTCTGCCGAATTTCTTACTGATCGGATATAAAATACAGTTTCTACAGCGCGAATTTTGACATGGGCAGCGAAGCGCTTGAATTTCAAATCGGGGGTAACATATATATGGGGACTATATCTAAATCTGAACCGATTTTCTCCGAATTTGGCAGTATTCCTTCATGTAATAACAAACCTCTTTCTGCCGAATTTCGTACTGATCGGATATAAAATACAGTTTCTACAGCGCGAATTTTGGTCAAGTTTTTTCAGCAGATTATCGGCTAATTCTCTTTTCAACTTTTCTCTGCGTACTCGAAACGTACAGGGAGAGTTTTTCTTCCCCTCTTGAAGACTGCCTCTCTCTCCTACAAAACGCCGATAATCCGCTGAACATTCAGCCAATGTAAATTCGGACTTATTTACAGCCATTTCAAAGTCGAGATCACAGGCACTGCCAAATTCCATTGTCCTACTGCTTCGGTAGCGTTAGCCGTTCACAAAGTTTTTCCAGGCTTTTCGACGCAATTGTTCTAAACATACAAACATAAATGTACATATGCAATTTCAAGACCAATTCCACATTATTACATATAGTTACATCGCTCACTCACTTCAAGAGTGACACAAATCAAAGTTTAAAATTATTGAGGTTGCATTACAGAGATGCGTATTTTTTAAATATCCAAAAATTAATCTCAGTGAAATTTAGTTTATAACTAAACAACTATATTTCCGATTATTCTAGCGTTTTAAACACCTAATTTAATGTTAGTTATATTTTTATACGGACTTAAAGATACACATCGTAACAATTTCCAATTTTGAGTTATGTCACTCTTGAAGTAAGTGAGAGACATGTCCTTCCATTGTTTTGCGCATTTGTTGCTTTTGTAATGCAATGCAATTGGAATGTCGCTCTTCTCGTTTATTCCATATAATTATTTTCAGCTCCACAGCATTGCATTCTTTTTCTTCATTTCGGATAATTTGATTTAGTATTCTTAATTAGGAAATTTATTTTATAATATTTACAACAGTTGCATTTCTCGCGGACAAACATAAATAAATAGGAGAATAATGCTGGCGGTTGCTTGAAGTGTTCCTACCCAAGGAAATATCATTTATTCTAAATTCTGATTCACACAATTTAGAGAGCTCTTTCCGCCTGCCTATCTCTCCAACAAACTTTACCACTTTCTTGAAAGAAATTGTCTCGTGTGAATTTGAACTTTGACTTGGAAAAAATTGGCTTGTGTGAAGCAGTTCTTAAAACCAACTCTGCTTTTGGCGCAGTGAGAAAATGCCAGGGTTACCGGCTTTTGGGATATTTTGGATTACGTGTATTTAGTTTAAGGGGAAGTAGTTATACAAAGCTAGCACGTTACGTTAGCGTAAAAAAATCAGTAAGTTGAATTTTAAACTACAATAGCTCCCTATTTTAAACGATGGGGTAGCACGAGAGTTTGAAATCATTTTGTTAGTTCTTTAAGATGAAATATCTACGAGAATATATTAATTGATATTTAGAAAAGAAATATACATATATATGTACATAATATTCTTCCTTTGTATCCTTCTAAGCAGATGTTTTTGAATGTTGTCTCTTATTTTATTATATACTAGCTGACCCCAGCAGACGTTGTCCTGCCCGTCCTGTTTGTAATTTATTGGGTTGTTATTCATTGATACATATTTCATTAAAAAATTCATACATCCCTAGTTTCAGGAAAAAATCATCAAAAAATTTATATTGACCATATGTCCACTATAGTGCCATCATACATCCAAACTATTATCAACACAAACCACACCTACATTTTAAATTTCAGTCAAATTTCACTCCGCAGTTTATCGCGGTGAAAATAATTCTAAAACACAAATGGCCCCAAACTGAATATATTGTTCAATTTTCAGCCCATTCGCTTTTATGGTTTCGGAGAACATGTGTTACTAACAAACGTACAAAGGATTTTATATATAAAGATATTTACGTCTTTACAAATATCTTTGGTGAAAGTTGTTTTCATATATGCCTATTTATTATACATATAAATATTTAAAAACATGGACAACCACGATTCAAAAAATGGACTCGTTGCCAATTTGTATGTTCATTTTTTGGTGATTTTCGTGATTCCAAACACAAAAGAGCAGTTTTTTTTAATTACGGGGAGTAATTACTATACGTCTGCTTTCTAAAAAATATTGCGCTTATGTTTTTGATATTCATACGACTTTGACAGATTCTCACGTGAAAGTGTGATGTCAGTACAGTTTGCGAATAAAAAATAAGTGCATGGCAATCCTATACTATTGACATGCATACGCCCTGCCCTCTCACACAATTGTGAAAAGTCGCGTCGTTCACCACTGCGGAGATTTGTTTTCTTTTTCATTTGATTTGAGTTTTCACTTAATTTTTTTCATTTTATTATATTTTGTGTGAGAAATACCTCGAAAATATTGAAATTCATTAAGTGTTAAGCGATATTAAAAAGAAATACAAAGTAGTGAAAAAACTCAAAACAAAATTAATGAACAACTAGAAGAAGCATTATTTTACAAGCTGTTAGTGTATGAGCGCACATCAGATCTGGACAATACGTGTGTATGTGAAGAGTGTGGAAGAACAAAGAAAGAGAAAAGTGCGAAAAAATAATAACAGCGCAAAAGACAACAGAAACGAATAAATGAAAAGAGAGAAGCAAAAAAATCGGTTGTGTGGCGAAACGCGAGATAGAAAGATGTGAATTTCGAGTGTTGCCAATATCGCGAAAGTCTGCCAATCTTAGGTATTAGGGTAAACACGAAAAAAAGAAAACATTTAAATTTATTTTTAATCATCTCTGAAAAAAATCATAGGAAATCAGTTTGTTTTGTTGACACTATCTTCTATAAAAAAATTAAAAATAACAAGGGATTTCCGTAAAACTTCCGATAATGCCTGTGAAATACGCTTTGAAATACGTAAATAATGTCAAACATTATGTAAGACTGCCAAAAATGCAGGCAGGCCACAACTCGGAATATAGGGCCAGTGCTTTGACAACATATTATATTTAACCTATTTTAAAGTCAGTGGTTAAGCTATCCAATACTAATAAAAACGCAAAAAAAATTAAATATAATTAGTTGCTCATCACTAGGCCTCGCTTACACATTTGTTCAAAATGTATTCCTCTACCCCCTCTGATATGAGGGGATTTGTCCCCCGACATATGCGGTTTGAATTAAGCCAATAATAATATATAATCACACCTCCGACTTATTCTGTTTATTAAAATTTAAAAAGGTACGCAATAATAAAACTTAATTCAAGTAGTAAAGTAATTTGTAATGTAATGAAGGGAAAATATAGGGATTTTCTGTGAGGTCGCAGGATTTTTTGTATTTTTTTTTCCTGGCAACACTGCGAAGTTCCAGCACACAAAAGCGAAGTCGAAGAAACGCGCCTTCAGCTTTCGACTCGTCGTCATCCAACGTTTGTTTTTTGTGTTTCTCGAAACAAAAGTACATAAAAATTTAATTTTTTAACTTTTTATCGCTCATTCATACAGCTTCACTTAAAGACGAAAACCACAAAAAGAATAACAAGAAGTTAATTAAAACGTGTGAATGCAAATGAAAGAAACGTAAAAACCACCACAGTCTGGAATAAAATTGTTGGTAAAGCAAAAACAGTCACAAAGACGATTAAATTGAACACAGAAAAAGTCTCAAACTTGAGGAGTACAGGATTATATTTCTGAAACGTCATAAAAAGGTAAGCTTCGATTTAATTTTTGGGCAAATCAAATTCTTTAAATTTTTAATGGGGAACAGGGGAACGAGTGAGAGTACTTTTAATTGACTTCTCCTCCATTACGTTGCTTTTTTGCGTGTACAATTTTTCCCCAAAGTGGTTTTGTGGAGCTTTTTGCTTGCATTTTGTGTCATTTAGTACTACTACTATTATTTCTATTTTGGAGTGAGTCATGTTGGCTGGTAATCAGTGCCGGTTTAGTTTTACATTTACAACATTTTCCAGTATTCAATTTCAGTTTTCTCTTTACATTTCTTACACACCGCACCACCGCTCCCGCGTTTTAATGTATAGTCGTTGTTATTTTTTGATTGTGTGAAATAAGTATGCATGTGTGCGTGCGTGGTGTTCAGTGTAGTGGAAGTTTGACAATTTTGACATTGTTTTTAGTGTGCTTTGCACATCATTCGTAAAATAAGTACGTTGAACGTACGCTTTCATGAGAGCAGGGAAAGGGATAACAAAGAAATAATGAGGTGATGCCAGATTGTTCAAATTGGCAAAACGACGAAGTTGTCATCGTCGGGTGTTTTGTTTACGTTAGTCTTGGCGTGAGCGTTTTGAATATGTAACCCTTTTTCTTGCAGTCAATGACATTTTAATAGAAATGTAAAATGATGAAGAGCACTGCAAAAAAGCATTTTGTCTTAATGCAACTGGAATATACATATAAAAATTATATTATTATATAATAATTATATATTTAATCTATATAAAGAAACGGCATAACGTAAAACCACTAACATCATCATTATTACTAGGTGAGTGCTAAGCACGATTAAGCGTTCCCAAATTGGAACTTGACTCTTCAATCAATTTCATCCACCACCATCACCGTACTGAGCATTTTCCAACATCATTGTGTGGATGTTTGTTGATTCAGTTTCTTTTGTTATTGTCTACAGTTAGCTTACGTTGTACATTGCCTTTTTCTTCCAACCGGGGGTTTTGCTCTATACTGCCTCAATTGTTAATGTTGTGTGAAGTCTATTCTTAATTCATCAGCTGTTTGTTTATTCATACATGAATGTGGGATATAGGATGCATCGGTATGGCTACATATTCCCATTTACAGCTGTACTTTCCCTGCAGCGAAGCGAACCAGTTCATGAATAGTTCTTGACTAGTCCACGAGAATATATGAACTAGTTCTACATAATATCCATTGTACAGCAAGCAACTGTTTCTTTTTACATGGGCTTGTCCTAGGAAGAAACAATTGTCTCCAGCTGCATTCGTTTGGAACAATTCTGGAGTAGGTTAGATATATTCCTGAAAAACAATATCAGATCTAGCTCCCTAGAATTAAAGAAACAGAATTAGTTCATGCTCTCTTGGTTATGGACCTTTCTAGAATCACTTCTCAGCTTGCCTTTTTTTTAAATAAAATTTAAGAAATAAAAAGAAAATATGTATTGAGTGGTTTTTATTTTTATAATATTTATAAAAATTAAATTCAAATATATTAAAAAAATTCATTGAAAAAAGGAATTAAATTATTTTTGTTTATTATTATTATTATCATTATTACGTCTTACTTGGTCAAATTTCCCCCTAACAATACACACAAGACTGAAATGACAAGCACCACCATAAATTCCTAACGGCAAACAGTTAGAATTATTTCAATGCAAACGAAAAAGCATCAACAAATGTTCACGCTGTACATAAGCAAATCAAAAGCAGCGCTGCTAGGCTGATTTCTTTGAATTCTCTTGTGTTTTTTGTGCTCAACTTTTGTTCTAGTCTGGATCTAGTCCATTTTGGACCATCTCAGGATCGGTCGTTCCAATTTCTCTGCGGGGTTCTTAAGTGTTTATTCTTGTAATAAAAATAAAAATGTCCTATATGCATTATTTCAACCTTAAAAGCTGAAATTTTTAAGATTTGTAGCAACTCGAAATATTGATCAGCGACCAGGGTTACCATAACCTTTTTTCGGAAAGGAGGACTTTTGTGTCAGAAAAGGAGGATATTTGTAACATTTACAAAGAGTTTGAAACTTTCGGAGGACATTTAAAAAATACAATTTCGTGTGATAACGCTTTGTACAACAATTTGTATTTTGTAGCGCTTAGATGCCAAATCGGAGGACTATATCGAAATCTGAACAAATTTTCTTCAAATTTGACAAGGTGTTCTTGGATGCTATATTTAAATCCGAGCAGATTTACACCAAATTCGACAATGTGGGCCCTTGGATCAAGAAACTCTATCCTGCTTAATTTCAAAGTGATTGGATATCAAAAAGCTTCTGAGGCGCTAAAAGGTCATATCGGAAAGAACATTTATATAGGGCCTATATCTAAAAGTGAACCGACTTTGACCAATTTCTTCACAGGTATGAAATAGCCCTCATTGTCAAATTTCAGCAAGATTGGAATGAAACTGCAACCTGTACTTAAGGAACAATTTTTAATAGACAGACAGACAATCGGTATACTTTAAAGTTATATTTATTTTATAATAAATAAGCGAAGCCGCGTTATGATCTGGCAAGCCGAATTTTGCATACCCTACACCATAGATTACATGTCAACTGTTTTTTGATTCTTTGAAATTTGTTGCGTTAAGAAGTAAAATCTTGAGGTACCTTTGTTTGGGGGTTATATCAAAAATGGACCTATGATGACCATTGTTCGTCTGAAGGGTTCTGGATATAAATAGTCCCAAATTACCAATTTCAGTTCGTCCAGTTGAAATTTGCAGTCTCTATGGCGTTAATAAGTCAAATCGGACAGGAGATGCTAAAAATTGAACGATATTGCCCATTTTCAATCCTAAGTTACCTGCAGCTATAAGAAGTATCTGTACCAAATTTCAGTCATCGAGCTCAATTATTGTATTTGGAGGTTTGCTGATTGTGAAAAATTTTAATTTGCAACAAAAGGAGGACAAGTCCATCATTTTTGAAAAAGGAGAGAGGACGGGAGGACACTTGTTAAAAAGGAGGACATGTCCTCCCAAAGGAGGACGTATGGTAACCCTGTCAGCGACCCCAAAAAGTATTTATATTATTACCGTCGTAAATTTGGACTTCTTGGTTCTATGTATTGACACAGTGTCCCAATTTAATTTTTTTTACCAGATGCATGATGCATGTTTTGATATAGCCCCATATAATATACTCTTCAAAAACTATGTTTCATGTTTTGATGTAGCCCCATATAATATACTCCAAAAACTGTGTTTCATGTTTTGGTATAGCCCATATACGGTGGATTTATTTTTATAACGACATTCCTAAAATGTGCCACGTTATATTGTTCAATGCGATTTATTCAGCGGCTGAATAGATTTTACCTTATATCCGGTCCTTTAATGCCTTAAGCTATTTACGCACGGTTGTCAGATCTTACAATGTTATCAAGTCTATCAAAGTGTTGCCAATGTACTGACAATGACAGATTGTTAGCAATAGGCGAATTGCTAGTTCAGACGATTGCAATAAAATCTTAGAATTTCATATATTCACAATATATTTACTAAATATTTACATATAAGCAGGATTGCCAATAAAAATATTTTATAGCAGTGTTACCGATAAAATGTTTCTCTGACAATGGCGCCATTATCAGATGCATTATCTTCGCACATGGTTGCATTTTGCTGACAATATTGTAAGATCTGACCAATGTGTGTTCATAACTTTACTTGCTGCTTGGCCATCAACGGGAAAAACTGATATCACTGTTGTATAGTTGTCTCATTGACATAATTTCTTTATCAGAGTTTCCTATCCCAGAATATAGTCAAAATAATGAAGCTTTCACTTTTAATCGATTTCTTTTTAAATCGGATAGCCTTGTTCTAAAAGTCACTTCCTTTGGCAAATCCAATCAACTCAATTGCGATCATTTGCTGCTTATTTTCAACATCAGTAGCAACACCAGAAAATCTAATAATCTACTAAAAACTATTATGTCTGTGATCCATCCAATCATTCCATTAAACTTAAATTGTCTTATTGTGTGTCCCCCATGACCGCTGTCATCCAATTCTGTTGGCTCTGTCTTTTCTTGTCATTTGCTTCCTGCTTTTGTTCACTGCTTCCTGCCGTGTGCGTTGGTTGATTTGTTTTCTTTCCCCTTTCCCAATAAGGAAATTTCCTTTGTTGTCTTGTCTCTGCTACATACTTCTCCTTTTGTCGTTGATGTTTCTTAGCTATCGGGTTGACGCACTTCGTCACAAATTCGCTTTAGAGTGTTTTGTGTCTAAGCGAGCGTTAATAATCTTCCTCATTTAGTGGTATATAGTCAGCCAGTCTATCATTATGGACCTTGTGGTGATGGTATCATATTAATTTTTTTTCATTCACTCAATGCCGCAATAGATGTAGAGTTTTATTTGTGGGAATTTTCTTCCCGTTTCTCTTTAATTGGAATATCAAGTTGATTTTTACATAGTTTTCTTTCTTACTGCTTTCATTGCTGATAGATACCACAGTAAATATGTTTGTTTTTTGCTTTCATATCGTGTATCATTAATTATCGATTTTCTTTGACAAAGAAAATTGTGCTTTATCGTCTGTCCCGTGTTAATAATATGCATGCATGTAGATCTAAATAACGGCAACTGTATTAAAAGACAGATTTTTTGTAGTCTATAAGATAGTAGAAATAAGCTTCAGACAGACAGATGTTTTGAAAGGCGTCATTGAGAGTAGGACGAGCGTTTTCACACCAAATGACGGAATATGCAATCTGGCTTATTCCACAATATTTTAGATAGAAACAGTTGTAACCGGTGAAATAGCTATACTCTCAATATCTTTGAATCAATTTGAAAGTACACGTCAAACGCCTTATGGGTTAAAATTTGGTCCGGATGACGCTTATTCAGTTTCGATATCGAATCGGGGGAAGTTTGTTACAACTTTGAACCGAATTTGAGTATTACATGTGAACGAATTTAATGCAGAATATGTCTATGTATGTATGTATGTATATGTATTTATGTTCCAAATGTATAGGACCCACTGAAGAATATTACAACAATTGTGTTGTTGTTAGTAACCGCTTTGGCTTCGCGCGAAGACAGCGAAGGTTTGTACACTGACACATTTCGTATTTAACTCAACGCGTCATAACGACTTCTAACTTATGCTTTCCTTACGATTTACTGATTTTGGAGTGAATGTCACATTTATATTACCATCGTAATGAATTTTAATTTTTCTATTTAACATTGTTTTCGAAATTTAATGTCCCTATGGTGCCCTATGGTTTCCGAAACAATCCCCATTTTCGGAGTTTTCATAACCCGGACCGTTTTGAAATCACATGGATGATTTGGTAATTTCTTGCAAATCACGAAATGTTATGTATCGTCTTCAAATCACGAGATACTGAAAAATTTTGTTTGCAGAACACCTTTTCTGTTAAAACGAAATCATTTCAAGTGATTTCAGAACAGGCCCGATTGAACACCCGTATCTCAATAAGCGAATTAAAAAAAAACCAGGAAAGAAAGCCTTCATGTTTAGTCGCGAATAAAGTAAAACTGTTTTCTATATGCCCCAATTGGGACATGTTCTAGAGGACGAAGTGTTTAAACTAGGCCGAAGGACGTTAACAAACAGAAAGTATAAGCGATCCCATATTTTATTAACAGGTATGCGTATGTGATCCTAGACTTGAATGTTGTCGCTCAGCAAAAAAAACATTAATATCGAATAAAAACCAAAAGGGCTCGCTTAAATTTAGCTAAAGAATAAAACAGCTGGTCGTTAGACATATGGTAACCCATTTTATTTTCAGACAAATCAAAGATCGGAGGGAAACATTCGAATACGCATTCCTGTTAATAAAATATTGGATCATTTGTACTCTGAAGGGTCTGTAAAACATGAAGGAGGGAATGTAATGGTCTGTGTAGATGTAGATGGATTTAACACTTAGACCATTTGACCTTATCAAATATTCAATTGCACTGCAAAATCAAAAATTTCACTAATTTCTTGACAACACTGGTTAAATACAATTGCAAAATTCACACACTTTCTGTAATGTATATACGAGTACCTATTTTTTAATATCAATCAAAACCAATACTTAATTAATTTTCATGGATGTTTTCCAAGTGCAACACATGACCTTTTACTTTGGCAGCGCACTGAAAACAATCTCTAGTATCACGGAAATTTGTATATGTATATTGGTTAATTTTAGTTCATATTCGTGCGTAATTATTGTTATCTTTTCGATAATTACTTTCCATGTATAAGTTTGAATTCGATAGAGGAGAGTGCCTGACTTGTTTTTTTATATTTATGAGATTGTCGCTTGTTTTATTATGTCTCGAAGTTTATAATTCCTTTTAAATGATTTTTTCAATAATGTTAGAGTTAAGACCTTTGAAACCAACATTCTTGATTGCTTTCAATGTATAATCGAATAATTGCATCGTCACTCGTCATATATAAGGAAGTCAGAATGTGTATATTTGTTACCTGATTGCAAATATCGGTAGGATAGGTTTTTCATATTCTTGGGTGTTAATAAGATTTATTTTGATCTTCTATCTTAACGAAGACTTTATGATAATATATAATTCTGTATTAACTCCGAAAAATTGGACAATGAGATATTTTATTCAAATCTACAATCGTTTAGAACCAGGAATGTATAAAGAAGGCATATATATGTATGCCATTAAAATCAAATCGGCGGTTAGTACATTTTATAAGGCCTGTTGCGAAAAGGCCTTGCTAACCTCGCGCTGTTGTGTAGTTTAACTGAAGACATACCGATTCAATACCGATATACACACAAGGTGCAGAAGCAGATAAGATTCAAAGTGAACATTCTGCCGACATTTTTGAATGGTTGCGTTACTCTTACCAATATAATCTTTGATTTCATTTTTATGCTATCTTATGGCCGCTCAGCAAACACTAACTACAACAGACGGGAAATTAACAAATTTTAAGTCAAATTATTATCGCAACTGGGAGCGATGACGTTAATTCCAACTATGCATGCTAGAATGATACTATTAAATAACTGACTAAGAATTAATTAGAAACATAGGTATTTAGTTTATGGTTTTAATTCCCAATTGTTTTTTTTTTCAATTCATTAAATTTTTTATTGAATCTTTCATTATTATACAATGAAAATAACAATAAGTGGACAAATCTTAACCTAAAATACTATTCTCTGGGTTATTGCCATTGCGAATAAACCATTGAGACTTTACACGATTTTTTACTTAAACAAAAAGATTGACATTTCACATTTAAGAATTCATAATTTCATTTTTTTTTGTTTTTAATTTTGATTAAGATTAGTTTTAATTTAAATCATGTCCAGCGTATCTCTCCTTCTAAGGCGGTCATGACCTTCAAAATTTAGTAGTTCTCGATCCAGGATGTTTGGATGATTGTATAGTTTACCCACGTAACACCGGCAATATTTTTCAATTTCCTCTTTTACTGTTGGCATGTTGAGATCCTTATGGATGTTAGCGTTTCTTATATACCATGGTGCACCTGTAATTAAACGAATTGTATTTAACATATCCCAATTGTAATTAACATATCCAGCCATCGGCCACATTGTACTTTTGAATGATGTCCTTATCTCATTTTTGGGCGATATTTATGAGTCGGCGATTATTATTCAACAAGATAATACGCGAACACATAAAGCTAAAATTGTGACGGATGGCTTTACGCCAAAAATATTCCACTGCTCCAATGACCTGCGTGTAGGTCTAAATCCTATCGAATCCCTCTTGTGAAATATGACAAACTAAATTTATACCAACCTGCGTTAGACCTTCGAGCGGCGAAAAAAATCAGGTCCTGCTATATCTGACAAATACAAGCGCACACGACTATTTTAAATTTTTTTTTTGTCTGAGAACAATTTTACAATTGTAGTGGTCTGGGATGCTTTTCTGTAACGCGGTTGGACCAGTCTATAAAAAAAAACGGAATTATGGAAAACGGAGGTTTATGTACAGCGAAATCTTGGAGAAATTCATGGTTCGCTTTGCTGAGTGGAATATGGCTATATTATGGCAATTTCAACTCGACAACGACCCTAAAAATACCGCGAAATGATTCAAAGATTGATTGAGAAAGGAAGGGGTCGACGTTATGGAGTGGAGAGATCAACCCCAGACTTGAATACCGTTGAAAACCTTTGGGAAATTATCAACAAAGAGATAAATCGAGCAAGTGTAGGTGGAGATAAAATTAAGCTATTTCAGACTATTGCAGATGCTTGGAACTGCATAGATACGAAGATAACAAACAGTCTTAATGCTAACATGTAAGGAGAAGCAAAGCCGTCCTTGATAATAAAGGTTTTTCCACACAATCTTAGTAGAAATGCATAATAAAATATGTTTAGTATGTAGTGCGAATTTTTGACTTTTTTTGTGAAATAAACATTTAAATATAAATAATTTAAGCAGCTAAATTGTTATTTTTGGTGAACTGATGCAAGTTCGTAGATAACAGGTAAAATTTTTGGAATATATCATTGATATTTTCAGATTTTGAAGATTGAACAAAAATATGAAGTTATTATTATATATTGGTCTTTGTATTGTCCGATACTGTATGTCCAAATTTAAGTAAAAGCTATGTTTGAAGAATTCACATATGGAGCTAAATAATAATCTGTTTTAATATGTAAAAAATGGATATAGAAATATATGTGGCTCTTTTATTTGAATAATTTATTTAAACTGACTTGTAAATTAAAGCCGTTTGGTCAGTCCTGTAAATAATAAATTGAAATTATCTTAATTTTGAACGTTTTTTTTAAATGCTACTACAAGTAGCGTATTTTAGGATGAAGATGGGGACATCTCTTTATTATTACCGTGTTTGTTGAACAGCGCAAAGTACTTTCCCGAACGACTAACATTATTGATTTCCCAGCAAATTTTGTTGTCGAATATCTCAAAGCCACGTGCTAAACTAGAAAATCGATCGCCACCCGACGAATCGGAATGTTCAAAATTGGTCGTCTTTCTTCTACATTTTTAACTAGCGCAGTATATTATATCGATTTTTATATTAAATTTTAATAAGGTTAATTAAAATGTGTAGTCAATTGTTGCTTAATTAATGTTCAAAAGTCGTTTTCCGACACAAAATGAAGAAGACCATAATAATCTACTCACTTGTTTTTTATTCCGAGATCGGATTAAATCCAAATTTCTTTCTCATAAAATTGTAAAATCGGTAATTTGCAGAACAACAAATGGCCTCGTGTAGAATTATTTAAATAAAAAAATTTGATAATCTTGGCTTTAAATGATGGCATTAGTACTTGTCGATTGTTCTATGTGAAAACATTGAGTAATATTGTAGAATATTGTCATTAAAAGATTCAACAAAAATCTAAATATCTCAAAAATTAAACTTTTAGAGTATTGCCCTGCCCTAGTATGAATGTATGTATATGCAAACCAAAAGTTTGGTATTATTTACATATGTAAGAATTTTCGCAGGAACCGAGTTTTTGTGCTTTCCGTCACGCTGTTTATTTGTCGATTTTCATTCAAACTAAAAAAGTTTTCAAATTCTATAAATACAGTTTTATTGAACTCGATAGAATTTTCAAATAACAATAATATTCCTAAGATCAATATCAACGAAGTTATGGGGAAAAAAACTATTGAAATTAATGCCGTCCGCAAAGCTGGAAATGTCAGTATATAAACTTATAAATCATGAATTTAAATTAAGATAACAACATATTAATTGAAGTTAGTTTATTATATATCGCCTTGTTGGTCAAATGATATTTAGCCATGCGAATCAATCGATTCTTTGAAACATCAATGGTTTCCTCAAATGTAAGTCCTAAAACATTCTCTCGGTCCAAAGTGTTCGGACATAATAAATATTATATATATATTACCCTCCACAATTTCTTCTTACTCGCTTGTTTGTTTTTTTTTTCGAACACGTTGTTTGCCGTCTGGCAAGTTAATGAATTTATGTAACTACACGGCGACACATACAATGTAATTGCCTGCGTGTTGCCCCTTTAGTCCCTCATCCTCAACATAGAGATATCGCTTTCTCGATAATTACTATTTGTTTTTTGTCACTTTATTATGCTTTAATGTCAACATAATCGTTAAGCGAACAACAACGAAAGCTGCCCCCAGATAAACATCGATCTTCCCATTATTAACACCTGGAACTCTGTTCCCCTCCTCCGCAACAAAAAGTTGGTGGTGTTAATGAATTATTTTATTTAGAGTTGAAGTGGCTGTATCTCGTTCTTCGTATCGTATGAGCGTGTACATATTTCTATATGCATATGCTGTGTGTGTGAGTGTGTTTGGTACAGGTGATCTATTGTTTAAACAATTTGTGTTGAACTCTGAGGCACCACCTATTCATTGGATAGATACAACAATACGTGCTGTTTTTGACCGTGATTTGTAAGTTTCAATTCGTTTTGGTATGAATAATTTTGTTGACTACTGCTGGATTGGAGATGATGCTCGTTTTTGATTTGTTCGGTGGTTTTATGCGGTGACATTTTTTTGTTCGCATGATTTTTCATTATCGCCGTCAATGCTGTTATTTCAACATATATGGTATATCTTCTTTAGAGTAGTTAAGAGAATGTGTCTGAAGGGGAAGCGTTAACTATGTGTATGTCTGCTGTAGTCTGAAAACAACATTGATTTTTAAGTGACAAACAACAAGCCATTAGATGATCTTTCAACAATTACCCAGAGCGACGCTAAAAATGACACAAAACGCTAGTAAAGACAAATTCTGGCTAATATTTCAAACTACCGAAGGAGTTAAGATTAGTCTAAAACTGAAAATAGTTATCTTTCACTGGTATCGGGCCGGCAGTGAAATTAGCTTATCCGCATACAGATTTATGTTGTTAAGTTCAACAAAACCCTATTTATATTATCGGAACATTTTATTAATTTTCTTTAAAGATGGCCATCTTCGTTTCTGTCTCAAAAAATTCTTCTCTGCCAAATTTTATAATGATCGGATGTAAAATAAAGCTTCTCTGATACGTTGATACCAAGTCGGAAGGAAGGTATACTTATATATGGTGGCTATATCTAAATCTGCACAGATTTCTTTCAAATTTTATAGTCTTTATTCTTGAACCAATGAACTCCTTTATCCTAAATTTGGTAATGATAAGATGTAAAATAAGATTTCTATAGCGCATAGATGCCAAATCGGAGGTCGATAAATCGAGTCAGGAAGTTTCAAGTCGTTCGGAATAATTAACGATGGGTCTAACTCTTCTCTTTTTGTATTGTGCGCAAGATAACTTCCGATAGGAGCAACCGATTGACTTCAAATTTGGTATGAGCTAATATTTTTGTCTATCTCAGGCTAAGTTCCAAGATGGGTCATATGGGTCCCTCTAGTACCTCCCCCACAAGGGTTCAAAATGTAATCAAATATTGATTCTTGAATAACTTCTATGTACGGCTTATCACTTTGTCCATATAAATACTTGAAATTTTTTGCAGTACTTGAAAATTGGCGTTATTGCCACGCCCCGTTTTGGTAGCTCCCACACAAAGGTACCATTTTGTACAAAAAGTTAACAGCTTATAGCGAAAGTACCAATGCATGAAAATACTTCAACATTTTGCACAGTGTAATGCGTTTAATGTACCTGTAGCACTGTTAAGAATGGACGTCGTCAATACGCCCCTTTTGGAACCAAAAATGAATAGATGATAACGTTAAAATACCAGTGCATATAAGCGCCTACAATTCGTTGCAGTGCATTGTGTTTCAATTATCTACTGTTCAGCGATATAGGTGCATTTGTTAAGCCCCTTTTGGTACCTCCCACATAAATTGACAGATTAATTCGTGTAATATTCCATATTACATTACTCACAAAATGAGGGTATACCTTAGTCGGTGAGGGTATACCTTTCTTACTTGTTATTGAAGATACTTTTACACTTTTTTCCAAGTGTAGAGCGTATTGTTATCTTCACATCCATTCCCCTCTTTCTTAGTAAAGTTCATATTCCGCATCACTCCGTGGCTGTTATGTTCTACGTTTTATTTCAACGATTTTTGTGTGTTTATAATTTATCTTCTTTGGAAGGTTTTATCTACAACCAGCATCCGTGTCTCTCTTTATATCTCTCCCTCTCTCTGTGTTTGATCTTGCTTTCTGGTGTCGGTTATCTGTTGCTGGGCTGCTGTCTGTAAGTCCACAGTGAAAACCGGTTTTTTCCACAACTTCAGCCCTGGCCATGTCAAGGCATCCCATCTCATCCGCAGCAGCATCAATGCGGTCTTCATAAATGAAGAAGACAGACAAAAATGATTTCTTTTTTCATTCCGTCTTGTTTTGTAGGGCATTTGCAAAGTGGGAACGCCAAAAAAAAAGCTTTTACTTTTTCTACTGAATACCTACATATAATCATCCCTGCATTTAAACGTAAACTAACAACCAAGAAACTGTGATTCTTTGGAATTTTTAAAATTCCAAGAATATATCTACAGAGTATGTGCAATGGCTGTCTAAACTACTGACAATTTAGGGGATTTTTCACCTTGTGATTTTCACTATTTTATATGTACATACATACATACTTATTAAGCTTATTCTTCTTATATAATCAACATTAACATCATCTGTGTTTAATTTGTCATATTTCATGTTCAATGGTTCTAAAAATACATACAATGTACGTTCATTACTTTTTTTTAATTGCTGTCATTACTTTTGTTTGTATTTGTTGAAGCCCACCTGTTAAGTTTGGCTTGTTCTGTGTCTCATTCTCTTCAAATTATAAACTCTTGCTTTGTTTTCTGTCATGCAGTCACTAGCAGTTTTTAGCCTCTTTTTCTTTCTCTCATGTTTGTAATTCATTTGACACGCAACAAGTGTGCTCTATTATTTCATTGTTATAACCAGGGTACAATTACAAGGTAGTATACAGCGACCAGATGTTTCCAACATTCTTCGGTTTTGCAATAAATTGCCAAATATGTTGGCATTTAGAGTGTTTGTTGCGCCAATTGCGTTTGTAGTTGACAAGATATGGCACCTATGTTGTTGGACAAGGCCACTACCTTCAAATTGTATCATGGTTATATGATTGTAAGCTAAAGAAAGAATAAGTTTAAAATTACAGTGTGCGCCGAAAGAGAGAATATAGGATTTTCCAACAAGAGGTGTTATTTTTAATCAGCCGGTATTTCGGTAGCTGTCACTTTTGAAGCTTTTATTCTTTGACATTTGACAAGTAGAAACTACGCCATTACTAAAAATGGGACGATACACGATTCAACAACGCATTGAAATTATTAAAATTCGAAAAATCGAAAATCATCGAAAAATCATCTTGACTGATGCGGCCCATTTCCACCTCGGTGGCTACGTCAACAAGCAAAATTGTCGCATCTGGGGCTCGGAAAACCCAAGTGTTATTGTTGAGAAGCCTATACATACTCAACTGTTTGGTGTGGTTGTGACTGTTTGGTGTGGTTTATGGGCCGGCGGGGTCATTGGGCTTTAGTTTTTCGAAAATGAGGTTGGATCTGGACAACGTTTACTTTCAACAAGACGGCGCTACGTGCCACACAAACAAAGAAACCATTGCTCTGTTACGGCAAAAGTTTCCGGACCGTGTTATCTCTCGAAGAGGTGATCACAATTGACCTCCGAGATCTTGTGATTTAACACCTTGCGACTTCTTCCTTTGGGGCCACGTGAAAGATAAGATCTACGTCAATAGCCCAGCGTCGATTCAAGACGTCAAAGATAGAATTCGTGAGGCTATCGAGGACATACGGCAGCCACTTTGTGATTTGGTTATGGAAAATGTCATGAAAAGGATATAGTCCTTTAAGGGTGGTCGTGGTGGCCATTTGGCTGATGTTGTTTTTCTTTATTAAATACATACCTTCCTCTTTATTATGAAATAAACATCCGATCATTTATCTCAAAAAATTGCATTTTTCTTTGAATACCAAAATAACACCTCTTGTTGGAAAACCCTTTAGAACATTTTGATATTTTAATCATTTAGTTTTTTGATGACATTTTGCTCAAACTTGTCTTATATCTCATATCCTACATCTTTACGATGTTTTCTGTATATCATTTGGTACGAAAAAAAAGTGTAACACACTGAAATAGTGACCTAAGACCTTGGAGGAAATCGGATTAAGGACATTTTAAATCATTTGAGCAATGTCGGTATGTTTGTCTGTCTAAATGGCTGTTGCTTCCTTTATTATTTTGTGTTTTGTAATATTTGTTTCTATCTCAGCCTACGTTCCGAGATGGGCCATATGTGTACCAATATTTCAGTTAAAATTTATTGAAATATGTATTGATTCTCTAATAACTTTTATAACACCTATTCGAATCTTTTTTAATACCACGCATTTTAATAGTTTATGTGTCACATTTACCTTATGGTGATTTCGATTCTGAAAAATAATATCACCACATCATGTTGCGACATTTTAAAAATTCCCCCTGCACCCACTGCTAATTTCGCATTTTGCATGCGAACAATCGAACAAAAATCGTGCGGTGAGTAAAGCCCATACCTACATTACGGCGCAACCATTTGATAGTGCGTTAAAAATTTACGTTTTCAATTTGGTTTGGTTCTGAAGTTTGCTTTTTGACGGTTCAACACTCCACACCGTGGACTGGGCTGAGTGTGGAAAATGCGATATTTGCGGAGTGTAATAATTTTACAAACGAAATCAAAACCCGTTCACACGACTGCACCATTTTTACAAACAAACATAAAAATGCGGTTTCAGTGTAAAAATTTTACATTTTTTTTGCAGAAACGAAATCACCATTAAAGAAAAAAGGGGCAAATTACTACGCCCCTTTTTGTACATCTCAATCAAAGTTAACCTCTGTACAAAGGGTAAATAGATGAAATGGAATTTGTCAGTTAAAATTGCATTTTTTCAGAAATTAACTTTATTTTTTTAGGAATATTGAAAAAGAGGAAGTTTTGTACATACATACATAATAAGAAAAACAAACTGGAAATTCTCAAAAACAGTAATTTATGATGGAACAATTCGAAATGTTTTAAAACGAAGCAAATTTCATGGGAGAATAGAACGAAATAAGCACTACATCAGTCCAAGAAAAGCACAAACGTCTCAAGTTCATGGACAAACACCTAAGCCAGTGGTTCGGCTTGTTGTGTGCTCCCTATTTATGATATTTTTAAAGCTCATGAGTTACAGAAAATCGGTACTAGACACGAATTTTCTCAGTATCCTCCAGTCAAATCCTCTGAGATGAGTTTAGTCTGGTAATGTAAAAATATCGGGATCTTGCATGTGCGAAAGCTGGACATTATCTTGAAAGCAGGATCTTACTATTCTCGATCTTGTTTAGTTTCAGTAAATTAAATGTGTTCTTCCCATTATGGTCACCCCATGTCAGTTTTGCGATTTTGTGAGATGTAAAACGCGTAATAAATGGTCAAAAAAGGGTTCTCTATTTACTGCAAGAAGATGTTTGGAAAAAGTTTACAATTAAGAACACATTAAAATGTTAATTACATGTACATTTATTATTTGGAACTCATCTGAATCTGCTAAATTAAATCAAATGTTCGCTTAATAATAATGTAAAACAGCGTAGCACCTAAAATGTCAATGATATTTCATACAATTTATAAATAATTGACTCACTTTTTGCACACACTGTTCCTCTCCATCTCTTAACGTAACTGAAAAAGTAAACAAAATTTGAATTTTACCTTCGTTCGATGATCGCTCAGAGAATTAAAATCTAAAGTCTCTGCGGGCTGTCTCACTGCAACATATACACGGGACAATATTTGCACACACAAATACACTGACATTCTTTCGAGGTAAAATAATAAACTACAGAGATATTATTCAGAACACCCCCCAACATACTCCCACCACATGTATGACTGTGTGTGTCCCCAACAACTGGAACAATGAGCACCATTAATATTGAATAAGCATTATAACCATGCCCGAGACCAATGATGATTATTAAGATGAGACGAGACATGGCTAAATGATGATGATGAATGTCACAGATGTAGTGGTAACGATGAGAGTGCTGCTTCGGGTACGAATATAAACACAGAAAAGAAGCAAAAGCGGCATAAAAAACACCACAAGTTGCGTGTAATTCTGTTGCTTCTGTTGGCTTGGCGCTCTGGGCTGTTGCACAAAATTCACTTTGTATTTAACTTTCGTTACGAGTAGACAACGGACGTGGACACAACATCCCGGCGATACTTTTGCTAGCGCGCAAGGTTTTTTTTGGAGTTTGTTGTGTATTATTCTTCTTTTCACACGGTTGTTCGTTGTGGTGTGTGATAATTCCATCATTTTGTTATTCTCTTTCGTAGTAGTATTCTCTTCTTTTTTCTCGCTCTCGCAGTGGAAACGTTTTTAATATTTTTTGAATCTAACGAACAACTAACGAAACTTGGCGGCCGTATGTTTTAGAATCGCCCTAACACATAACATCATAATAAACGCTACAAAACTTCCCAAGAAGTTTGCTTTGTTTATTCGGTGGTAGAGCACCGCCGACGTGCATAGCTATTGCTATTTTCCACCATTGATTGTGTGTTTTTTTTAAAAGTGAGTTCTTTTCCGAAATAAAAAAACAAATTTTAACAAAAAAAATTATACCCATACATTACATGTAATTGTGCCGGATTGTTGTTGCTGCTGTAAAACACAATGTGAACGATCTCGCTTTGGCCGTGTTTCGTAGTGATGGACGACCCCATGTGTGTGGTTTGATTACATGTAACATACAACGTTATACGAGTGCCTATTGTTACTTTTTTTTCGTAATTTCCGGTTACAAATTTATAATTTGACATTTTTCAGTGTGTCGTTGTTTACTTTATTGTCGGCTAATTAATAGACGAGTTTTTCTCTTTTTGTGTCTTAAGACAATTTTTAATTGTAACGGTTTAAAGATCACCTGGAAAAATATGTTGTACCTATATTCAAGTGAAGTGTCTTAGCTGAAAATTGTTTTTATTTCATTATTTTAGTCTACAGATGATAGTTTTTCGCTGTGATAATAAATGCAATATCAGTATTTAAAAATATTAGATTAAAAGAAAACAAAAAAAAAAACAACTCGAGTTTTACAGGAACAATTTTAGAACAAAAACACAATACAAACTTATCCTACGAAAATTAGCAAAGTAAGTTTTTAACTAATTTTACAAATAAAATAGATTTCTTTTCTTTAAATTATAAAGCAAATGTTTATTCACAAACTGGTAAATGCACAGTACCCTGATGCTGCGGAATCAGCTGATTGTATTCTGATATACATATGTATGTATATATGTACCTATGTATGTGATTACTGAAATCGTATCGTATCGACAATGAGCATCTCGCTGAGTTGTAAGCCTTCATGCGGCCCATTACATTGCAGGCATGTTTTCGTTACAAGCTAGCAATTTTAGTTTAACACTTTGCAACGAAAACAACTGACTTCCACTAAATGGCACATAAGCAATAAGTGGCGGATTTTCACTATCTGGTAGCAATGGTGTCATGAGTTGCGAAGAAAGAACAGTGCGATACAGACTACAAATTCGTGAAAAGTATTTATAAAACATAAATTTACTATTCTATGTTAAATTGTTTACACTCTTTTTGCAAATATTAAAATAATTTCCCATTTTTGTTCTTCTTCTTCCCGTTAATTCACAATAATTGATAACAATCTCTCCAAAAATGGGATGCCATATTGCTAAATATGGGGTGCCCAATCTGGCAAGATCATACTCGATTTAGACAGGAACACGAGCACCAAACTTCATCGTGAACTAATAGTGCTTAAAAGTGCTTAGCTCCCCATACAAATTAAGCACTTATGGTGTAACGAAAACACGAGTTACATTGTCGATGAGATATTCTGTGATATTCTGGAATAACCGCTAAAGTCAGAAAATTTCGGTTTGAGATTTATACACAGATGTGTATTACCTTTATATACATGCATATATTACACTCCTTTATGGTACATTTTATATTAATTTTTTTTAATTCCAGTTTTTTGGAAGGTGGCTTTTGTATTTGGACACATTTTTTTAAATATAAGCTCAATAATTATGAAGGTTGCAAATGTTGAAAATATCACTTTTATGTAGAAACAGACTGTGCAAGGGTTGCTATATATATTTCTGGCCTAATAATGAAAATGTGAATATTTATCATCAAAAATGGTTTTATTGTTTTCAAAGTATTCTCCAGCATGATTTATACACTTTTGCATGCGCTCAAACCAAACCGAAGCACTTTTTTCACTCCGATTGAGACACCTCCAAAACATGGTTTTGAACGCTTCAACAGCACCTTCTGGCGACGAAAATCGTTGACCCCGCATTATTTTCTTGATGTGCGGGAATAAAAGTAAGTATTGGGTGCCAAGTCTGGGATGTACGGCGGATGAACCATCAATTCGACCTTATGGTGTACCACTCAGAATTGACCGTCCTACGTTGCTCAAGCGGAACAGTCGCCACATGACCAGTTTTGCCGAAGAAACAGGCGACCATTTGTTTCGAAGTGCTTCTTCCACGAACAACTTTCGTTGGATTTGGCTCGTCTTCGAAGACACACACGGTCTATTGCTGTTTTGTTTCGGGCTCATTCGCATAAATCCAAGATTCGTCACCTGTGACGATCTTATAAACGTCTTTTGAAGCACCGCGATCGTATTTTTTCAAAATTTCTTTGCACCAATCGACACAAGCCTTTTTTCGAGCGATAGTCAATTTGTGCGGGATCCAACGAGAACAAACCTTTTTTACGGCCAGGTGTTCATGCAATATCGAATGTATGCTGGTGGAAGAAATGCCCAAGGATGCCTCTATCTCACGGTTTGTCACAAGACGATCTTGCATTATCAGTTCACGCACGGCATCAATGTTCTCTGGCACAACGGCCGTTTATGGATGACCTACGTCTTTGTGCGAGCGTCAGCCACGATTGAATTCATTAAACCAGTTTTTCACAGTGCTATAGGATGGTGCTTCATCGCCATACAAAGATTTAAGTTCATCGATGCACACTTGTCGGGATAATCCACGTCGAAAGTTGTGAAAAATGATCGCACGAAAAATTGATTTTTTCAAGTCACTGTAAACAACACAAATGATGGTCGTACGTCAAAACGTTCTGAGTACGTTTATGCTAAAAAATGTCGAACTTTCCAATGGAAATGTAAGATGGCGCCAGGCAACACTAAGTGTTGCTTTGTCAGAAATATATGTATATAGCAACCATCGTAACACGAAATCTAGGAAAAAAATAAAAATTCGAAAAAGTCAGCAAAGTTTTACAATTAGTTTTTAAACAAAATATATTTGGGAAAACTTCTTAAACAATAACTTTGGTTGTGTGTAAACACATATTTTATTTGCGAAAGTCAGTTCGCAAACTTATTTTGTTCTAATATATTCCAAACAGTTTCTTGATTTTCAAATAAAATTTATTTGTTCACAAATACATATATTATATTTAAAAATGTTGGTTCCAAATATGCTTTCTTTCAATTCAATCATAAAAAAATGACAATTTCCCCCGTGCGTTACCTATAGTCCCGTGAAAAATTGTCGTTCTTGCCACACACCTTTTGGTACATCCCAAACAAAATGACCAAAAATAAAAAAAAAATTAAAATGGATTTTTTAATTTCCCTTACATTTACAATGTGGTCAAATTTATATGTTATTCCATAGATTTCTTTCAAATATGCATTGTTTTCTTCTTTAGAACGCTAGCTTTCAAAAAATGGAGTCAATAAGAAAACATTTTGTTGTTCATTGTAAATTAAACTCCTCCAGAGAAAATTAAAAAATATTTTGCTTTTCTCATTGTTCACTCCAGATGGAATTTCATTATATCTGAATGAAAGACTTTTAAACTCTTTTGGCCATTATCATGGGAATAATCAAATAATAATTAAACGTACATAGTTTGTACTTTATGTACTGGTATGTTTGTAGGTGGTAAGGGGTTAAGAAGAACAGGAACGAATCGAAAATGAACAGAATTCAAACAAAATTAAGGAATGCAAAACTGATAAAAATAAGAATGTTGAAAAGATAAGCGAATGAAGACGACGACGAAGAAGAAGTAATTAAAAGAAAAACAACAATACGATGAACATAAAGAAATAATTAAGAAGTGTTGCTTTGTGTGGCGCGATATATGAAGGTACTGATTGCATACAACAGCAACAAACATTGGGCGAGTGTATATACGTATATCGACCGATTATAGTTCCCCTTTAAAATGGAGGGGGTATTGCTTAGAATTGTGTTGGGTGGAACCAAGACTTAAGTATTTAAATATTGCGACATTTCATAGTTCTCGAAGAAAATATCATGATGAATCTCAAATACAGACATACAGTCATTTGTTCCTCTCTAATGAATTAATATTCTTTTTTCTTTTGCAACAGATAAGATATAAACACGACGGACGAACCTCATCAAAAATCCGATACGATTTTTGACAAGAATTGCTTTGCTCTGGTTGAAATGAAGGTTTTTTTAGGGGAGGGACGGTGGATTGCCTCTGAAGGTAATGTTAGAGCGCCAAAGCCACAACATTAATGATTCAACCACAAAATTGCCCCAAAAATGCAAATAAACGAATGAAACCAATTTTTCGTTATTACTGCGGCGATGATGCCATTAAAGCAAATAAAAGGAATACGAAACAAAACAGAGAATTGAATGAATAGATGAGTAAATAAAAACAACTTCAAAGAGATTAAGCAAATAATAAATGTTAATGAAAACCGATAAACGTATTCTAGAAAAAATTCAAATGACGCAAAAATCCAGCTTGAGTAGAAAATTCGAAAAGGCTTTGGTTTTTTAATTTCAAATGAATAATTAATAATGTTCCCTAAATGATGAATCATTGTAGTTCCTAAGTAGAATAATTCTTTAACTTTCGCGCAAAGAATTTATAGGTTATAACCAAGAACTATTTAAACATTTTTCTGACTTATTAGTAGACATCGTTCAAATATATTTTTTGCATATTTTCTATATGCACTAAATGCAAAGATTCCAATCGGATGAAAAATAAAAAATATGCAAAAATCTGATGTCTACCTATTAGATAGGTCCTCTAAAAATATACTCCTCATACGAATATCTTCAATTGTAATTAGAATCTTTAAAGATTTACAAAAATATTTTTTTAAAAATAACGTAAATTTAAATTTGTCTCAGCCAAACAACATTTTGAATTTTTAATGATTTTTTCTTAAAAAGAAAATGTAAATTTAGGATAATGTCGAAATCTTACAAACTGGCAAAGTTTTGAAAATCTCTTGTTGTTGTTGAACGACCTATCGCTTTGTAAGAGGTCAAGAAGGTTTCTTTATCTGTTCTCCAAGTGGTGCGTGCTAACGACTTGAGGACCTTGTTCCTACTTCTCATTTTATTGAAGATAGCTATTGCATGCACGTTTGCCCTGAAGAGGGTATCAAATGTGACACCGAGAACCTTAGGGTAGTTGGTGGTCGGAATTCTTGTGCCATCGACTATCACATTGAGTTGCTCCTTCATTGGTGCAGCGCTGCCAGTTTAGGGGATTTTTCTTTGCGAATGGGGATATATATTTTGGTTTGGGGATCCGGGGATTTGGCGGGGATTGCAATTTTTTATAATTACTTTTATTGTTATTTGTATTTTCTGTTAAATCAATTTTTTTTAGAGAATGCGTCCGTAAAAATTTTGTCAAAAGTTCGTACAAAAAGTAACTTGACTCGCAGTGTATGTATTAGAGTACCACTTAAATAGACCTGTAGCAATTGCCGATACATAATTTATAAATAGATATTTATAAATCTTAATTGAAACCAAATGCAGTTTATAAAGTGGAATTAATTCTTCCGAGACGACATTTCGGACAATTTAAGCTTATTTTGGAGCAAAAAGTTTACTTGTAACAGGATTCTGCTGGTCCAACTCCATTTTAAAGAACTGGAATCGCTGGTATTAACCCTTTGATGTACTTTAAAAAAATTCTGTGTGTTGTCAAATATTTAGTCCATTGGCAGAAATGATCAAACTTTTAATACCAAAAACATGTAGAAAAAATTGGATGATGTAGATGAGATGGAAGACTTTTAATTAGATATATTTGATAATTTGACAACGTAAATTTTGTACAAACAAAATGAATTTTAGTACAAAGTACATTGAATTTTTAAATACATCATTCACATAAGCTAAAATATTTTCTGGGGATTTTTTTGTGGATAAGAAATCTTTTTTCGGGGATTTAGGGGATAAAAAATAAAAATTTGGGGATTCGGCACAAAAACTGGCAAGCCTGCATTGGTGGCGGATATTCTTGATATAGTGGCGGATACTCTGGTTCCTCGCAGCGAATCAAAGGGCCCTATGCCATAATTGTACAGTCTTCAGCATATGATACGATTTCAACGCCGCCAGGTGGATGTGGAATTGCATAGGGGTAGAGGTTAAACAGTGCCGGAGATATCACCCCACATTGGGGAACGTTTTACTCTGCGTGGTTTAGACTTCTTGTTTCTGAATTCCACAAACGACGGGCGCCCACACATGTAATTGACGGTCCAACGTTTCAAACTGTTCGGGAGGGACGTGTTGGCGATGTCCTCAAAAGCGTGGCTGACAGCGCCACGAGGACGGTCCTGTCACCGGGCTTGTTCTGGTTAAGACTGCGGCTCAAATGCGTGGATATGGCGTGTAAAACAGTAGTCGTACTATGTTGCTTTCGGAATCCGTGCTGAAGATCTGTAAGTGGAAAATGTCCAATCAGGCTCGGGAGGATTAACGCTTCAAGCGTCTTTGCTACTGGCGAGTGAAGGGAGATAGGCCTGTACGATTCTCCCTTGCTCACATCTTTGCCCGGTTTCAGTAGCGGGACCACTCTGCCCACTTTCTAGGCTTCGGGTATTATCAGAGTGGTCAAGGACAGATTGGGGACCCTAGTCAGATACTGAACTCCCGGTATGTCCAACTGCTTCAACATCAGCATCGAAATTCCGTCGGGGCAAAGCGCTTTGGATAACTTAGCGCTACGGATGACATCTGCAACTTCTCCCACTGTAAATTGTGGTGGTACTTCTTCAGTTCGAAGAGCATTGATGCAACGCATTACTCTCCTTTTCGCTATCGCTCACGGGGTGCTCTATAAATTGTCGGTTAAAATAACTCGCGCACCTCTTCGGGTCAGTGGTGGCACCAAATGTGACTGCCGTCCGGTCATCTTTCCTGCCTGGATTCTAGAGTGACTTGACCGTTGCCCACTATTTACCAATACCGGAACTTACGACGAATATATTCCGCTTATATTCGTCGATTTTCCTATTGATTTCTAGATTCAGTTCCCTGATTCTAGGATCAGCAGGGTTAGAACGACGAATTTCATCACGCCCGTCTGCTAGTCCCGCTGCATTTGCTGGTAAATTAGGTCGCATCTCGGGTATTTGACCAGCATGGATAAAGCAAGCGGCTGCTACGTTGATGATGCCTTGTAATTTGTTCTCACCTACCCGGGTCAATCCGGTACAAAGGATTGACCCGGGAAGGTAAGGTGTTCTGCGTTGCGCCATCAATTCGGGCGCAATAGAATTGGGGCGTCTGCACCATCCTGATGTAAGTTGTGCCAATACCACTCTGGTTTGTCTGGGCAGTTGGCTTTTTTCTGCTGCGATGGACACTGTCGCATTGTTTGATGTCAACAAGGTTTCCTTACCTGCATCCCAAGTGCTGCCAGCTAGAGACTTGAGGACCTTGTTCTAACTTCTGATCTTATGGCAGGTGGCTGCGGCGTGTGCGGACGACTTAAAAAGGCTATCGAATGTGGACTTGTTGTTCCCGAATTCCACGTACGGATGGCGTCCACACATATAGTTGGTTACCGAACGTTTCAAACCTGGGCGGAGGGAAGTCTTTTCTGCATCCTCGAACAGTGTGGCGTGGTCGTATCATTATTAAGTTTTCGGCCGATATGTGTAGAAATGGCGAGTAAAACTGTGGCTGTACTGTGTTGCTTCCTGAATCCGTGTTGATGGTGGCAACTGGATAACATTCTCTTACACTGGAGCAGGAGTAGTTGCTCAAGCGTCTTTGCTACTAGCGACAACAATAATATAGGCCTGTACGAATCTCCTTTGATCGCGTCCTTGTCAGGCTTCAGTCGTGTTCGTATTCGAACAATACATGTTCGTGTTCATTGAGCTGTCAAATTCATTGGTGACATTTGTTTACTTTTGTTAGATATTGTCAACTATTAAAAGATGAAAAGAAAATGAGAAGAATCTTAAAAAGTGTAAACCTACGTATCCCAAACATTTTTCTTTTTTTTCGACGCAAAAATATTTTTTTTTTTACTTTTTTCACTTTATATTTTCGGTTTTTCACATCTAAATTTGACAATCTATTGTTGTTGTTGAGCAAGTGACTTTACAATGTATCATTGTTGCATGTTACTACCTACTAAGCCAAAATCTATTTCTTACTATTCTCTCCCAGATGTTTCTCAAAAGTTTGTATTCGATACTTTGATGTATAGAAAAATAGGTCTGCGGCTACATTCATTTATGTGCCATGTTTTGTTGTTTTACAGGTATTTCTTGCGAAAATGTATTCCCACTCGCGAGTTCATATGCGTATTGTTTGTGTGAAACTCTTAACGACCTTATTTGCTGCAGTTAAATTCCATGCGACTTTTGATCCCATTACCAACTCCCAAAGCTCATTATAACCTATATTTATTTCTGTTACGTTTTACTGTTTTCGCGTTCTTCTTCTCCATGTCCCATGTTTCTGGTTCATTATGAGCTTCATTCATGTTACGCACATTCATTTGATAAAACTGACTAAAAACGGGCGCACTCACACACAGAATACCTTTAAAAACCCCAAATGTACTCCCCATGTGTACTACTTACATACATATACGGCCTCTCGCCTCGGTTGGACTCTACGATTGAAGTTTTGGAGCTTAGAGAGTAAGTGACAAAACGGAGAAAGAGAGAGTGAGAGAGTGCAAGCCATTTTCTGTATCTACGTATGTATATTGTATATGTATTTGTACATTCATATATTTAACTACTGATATGCGTTTATATCTCCTCGTTGAATAAAAAAATATGCGATATTGGTGCTTAATTTTTTTTATTTCAATAAAAAAATTTCTTTTCGCTAAATTGGAAAGAAGAAGAAAGCCCCCCTCTTATCGCATTTGCCATTATTTTTTTTGGCTTGGGGATATTGCCTGTTGCTGCTGCTTGCTCTCTCCAACATGTGTGTGCTGTTGTTGGGTCTGCTGTAGAAATGAACTCCGATATTGACGACAATCACCTCGATGATGTTATTGCTGTCGCTGTTGTCGTTTTTTTAATTTATATGCCATTTGGGTGGCTTTGGAATGTGTTAGAAACACAATATTCTCCACTTTGATGTGTCCCACTACCCCCTTCACACTAGCTGAAACTCCTAAGTGGCGCATTGTCGTTCACTCTCTGTGACATCGTTTTCTCTCTATTACTTTTGTGGGTTTTCTGGTTTAAAGCTCAATGCTATAAGGCCAGCCGACCAGCGGACCCAGACCTCGCCGCATACATATCGGCGACGATCATCGGTAACAGCGACGGCAGTAGCAACAATAACAACTTCAACAATCTAACAACTTCTACAAACAACAGCACTAACAACAACTTCAACCGTCAGAGCTCTCTGTATTGGAAGAGGCAGGCAGCGGCAGCAAAAGACTGGCTGACTGGCAATAAAGTCACACAACAAAAATAGCGGCAGCAAGTTTGGATTTCAGTACAAAAAAATTATTGCCATTTAGTTGGCAGAGAACTCGCTTTCGCGTACGATCGTCGACAACGGCAAACACGCAGATCACACTGAAAAAAACGGAAAAAGAAGAGAAAAATATTGAAGTCGGGCGGTGTTCACTTCTATTCAATCAATTCTTTCTTCTTTTTAGTGTCTGTGTTGCATTTTAACGGTTTTTCCTTTTACGTTTTAAAGTGAACGAACGAATAGTCGAAAACGTTACTATTAAAAAAATATTGCAAACAAATATTAAAAAAAACAATACCTGTTATTTTGTGTGCTAATAAAACCGAAAGGTGTGTGATTTTTTCTATTCTAAAACCCAAAATGATTCTTACTTGATTTTTCTTCCCATTTTATTAAAATTATCAGCATTTATTTAATAACTTTTTATTTTAAAGTGTCTACGAGTACAAAATAACTGCGTTGATATCGATAACAATACTGTGCAAATAAGGGAAAAAGTGTTGTGACTTTAACAATATTTTTAAAAATATATTTTAAATTACCAGCCAGAAAACTTCGCAAAGTTTATAAAAAAATATCCTAAGTAATAATAAATACATATTTTCTTTACCAATAACAGAAAAAACCCTAAAAGAAAAATTTGTAAGAAAACAGTTCGCACTGAACTCATAATTGGCACAAAAAACATCAAATAGCAAACCAAAAGTCAGCTGATTTTTTGACCAATGACAGCAAAACGATGTGACAAAAAATAAATACGCCTACCGCTATATGTATAACCTTGAAACAATTTCAGTGAAATATTTGTGCGACCTTAGCTTTAGCTTTTTTTTAATATCCTTTAGGAAATATTGTATAAATAAGAGAAACGTTTGTGGCAAGAACTTCTCTATATTTAGAGGATAGTGCATAATTTCTAAATGTTTAAAAAAATATTGTTTCTCTTGGCTAGCTTTTTGTTATTTAAATAATCGCTGAAAAGGAAAAAAGTGAAGTTCACCAAACTCCGTAAATTGGAGGTTAATTTATTTGTGTGAAAATTGGCCTACTACCAGCTATTTTTTTAAACAAATTATTAGAGCCCGACCGAAGTCGGATTTTAAGGCCGAAGCCGAAGTCGTAGCCGAACTTCGGTTAAATTTACAACCTTCGGCCGAAGCCATAGCCGAACCCCAAGCCGAATGTTTTATATTTGTTAAAGAATTGTTTACTTTGCACCAACAAGTTGTGTTTTTAATCAGTTTATGTCTACTGCTTGCGTATTTATTTACTTAGCACAGAAAATAAAAACCTTAATGTTATAATGGCAAAGAAAGTATTTTTTCTGCATTAAGACTTTGTATACTATTTCCTTAATTTGAATACAGCTGCCCAGCAGCATAAACAACTGCTCTCAAGCACACAAGTACTTTTCTGCCACCATTTCCAAATTTTTGAAACATCTCGAGTTACAGTATTAAAAAATGTTAATGATTCTTGGACTCAATGGCTCATTATTATCTATTCGTACTACTTTTACAAGAATGCTTTCACTAGTTGGAGAGCTTTTAGGTGAGGAACTGAGTCATGTTTTTCTTTGTCATTCTTCCTTTGGTGTCCTTCCTTCCTTTGGTGTCCTTTCTCAAATTATTGTTGTAGTATTGTTTACTTCTGTACACTTCTATGAAGATTTCCATAATAGAATTTTCTTTAAAAAGTCATATAATTCTATTTTTTTTTACTTTTTGAACAAAAAATCGGCCTTTGGCCAACTTCGGCTGATTTTGTGGCCGAATGCCGAATATTGGCCGTATGTCGAGTTTTGGCCGTAGCCGAAGCCGAACATTCGGTCGGGCTCTACAAATTATATACATATATTTTCTTGCATAGCCATAGCTTAATGTTTAAATTATTTAAACATTTGGTTGAAAATAAAAAAAATCTTTAAAGTTTTCGTTGCTACGTTGCATTGAAGAAAGTCTACATTTATGATGCAACAATTAATTCTGTAATAACACAAGGACGAAATTTTAGAGATAAATTTGAGATAAATTATGTGAGATATTTACTGATATAAAATTCAATTGTTCTGATCTTAAATTTCTTTCCAGTAGAAATAATTCTCTTTTACCTCTAGTATAGCCTGAATTTTATTTCAGAATTTAGGGATTATTTCGTTTTTCGGAAAGCTCCATTTAGAATCGGTTAGTGCTAACCGGCTGTTATTGCAGTATGTTTGTATGAGTTTTACGTATATAAAATGTCGTTATAATGGGGATAATTAGTAACGATTAAAACAGTTTATCAAGGGTATATTCAAATTCTCTTTTTAATGATTCGATAACAATTACATAATACTCGTAGAATGATTGCGTGCCATGGGATGTATACGTTATATTTATTAAAAATGCGTATACGCCATATTAACTAAAATCATTGCTGGTATTGGGACGTATACCTTAAATTGTTCTCCCACAGGAGAACAATTGAAATATTTTCATTACAACTCTATCAAAGTATGCATGTATGTGGAACATTTTCTTAAATTGTATTAGCAATTACAATCGATGGCTTTTTTATTTTCATAACCATACTAACAGTTATAAAGTTGTACGTTTTATGCAAATTACGCTTTTTTATTATTTATGACAAAAATTGCAAACTTCACATGTGTTGTATGAGGCCATTGTTTCAATAGAACTCTTATAATTTTTATTATTACGTTTTAAATTTTTATAGCATGATTGAGCAAACTGTTTTATTCGAATTCTAACGATCACCATATTAGATTTTTATGAGACTTGACCAGTATTTTTTGTTCCTCCATTTATCACAGCAACACAATTCTGATTATTATTCTTAGATTTGGATTTTGTTACTAAATATTAAATTTTATTACTTAAAACTACGGTAATAAATTGAATATTATGCATAGCTCCCGTAGTTGGACTATTTCCTAAGTACCATGACTTTGTCTTATTTTTAGAACAAATACAACTCCCTTGGGAGGACGATCCATTCGCCGGATAAATTTTTTTGTATAAAAATCTCCGATAGGCGGGTAAAAAAATGATAAAAATGGAAAAATGTGTGTCAAAACAACGCTTTGAACACATAGTAATATTGGGATGGGCCATAACGGCCATATCGATCCAAACACACCTCCTTTACGATTTGACTATATGAGCCTAATGAAGTAATAAATATCAAATAATTGATTTATTTTCCTCCTCAATTTCTTATTTACTATTTAGGAACATGCCTTCAAATAAAATTAGTTTTATTTTTTTTTAGAAAAAAGGTGACATTTTTCGCTGCAATCAAAAGACAAACTGTGTAGCAAAGGAAAATTGTGATATATTTCTTCAAATCCGCCACTTGTAAGAGAACAAATTCAAATTCATTGAACTGTTATTGATTTTGCCACACTCTGCACAAAGCGCTTTTCGCTTAGTTTGCACCACTACTATTCAGTTGATCAGCTGTTTGAGAAATAATAATAAGTGTCATAGAAACATTGGAAAGAGAAAAATTCTCTCACGAAAGCCGCATGGAAAAATAGAACAGTGCCCCTTCTTTATCTAGGGGAAAGGGCACATGTCGTCTATAGTTAATAATGTCGTTGAAGTATAAACTAACGTAATAGGTGATTGTGTACATAATTATATATGTTAGTTAATATTGTCCTTCAAAATTTAGATTTTTTAATACAATGAATTATTTGTCTATAAAACTGGTTCTATTTAAAATAGAAGCAAACCGGAACACATTGGGAAAATTAAAAAAAAAAAACGGAGAATAAATCTGCCGTTTCTTAATCAGTTGAGTAATTGGATTTGATATTATTGATATTATTATTCAAATTCAGATATCTCGAGAATTAGACAATATACACCAGAGGTGTGAGTTTTTGTTTTCGAAATTCCCCCACTGTGCGACACTGGTTGTGTGATTTCTTGCTGACTTTTTGTGCAATTGCACTTTAGCAGTCCGTCCAGTCAACTAACCATCCATCCATTCATTTGTCCATGCGTCTGCAAGGCTTTATACATATGCTATGCTGCCAGTATTTATTCTAGTGGTGGTGTCAAGCAGTTTCTGTTGTTTTATTTCTTGTTTTATTCTAATATGACATACTTTCTCAGTAATCTCTGTGGTGTATATGCCGCATATATGTATGTATATGGATGTTAATATATACGTATGTATGTATGTATATATTCGATATACTGTATACATATGCATGAATGTGAACATATATATTTTTCTTTATATCCCTCTCTCAATGTTTTTAATGTTTATTACTTGTTGTAGCAGTACAACATGTTATTTTTATTTCTCTCTTCATATTCTAAATGTTTGTTTTTGACGTTTACTCTCGCCGGCGGTAGATTTCTTAGTGCTAACTCAACATGTGTCGAGGCGGCTCGACTACATTAAGTCACCAACTTAAAATTTTGGTTTAATGTCGCCTCTATCAAGATCAAGCCATGAAGAAACCGACCTCATCATAGACAATCTAACAAGCATTTTTAACCCAAAGAAAACTTGGTTTTGTTTTGTCATCGGGGATTGGGGGAGTGATGAGTATTCTTTGTAATGGACATTTTCGCCTATGACTAAGTGACTGGGGATAGATGAATGACGATTCATTACATTGTCTTCCTCGTCTTGTCTTGTCATATTGTTTGTTTTATGCTGGTGTTTTGAACGCCGAGACGTCATTGTAATTTCCTGGGTTGGGGGATGGTGGTGTACAATGACTTTATTCCAAGATCACATGTCATATACACATCACATACCACTACATACAGTCATATTCTTGGGGACGACGACGACGACTGTGGTTGGTACTGTCTCTGTCGTCATCGCCACCACAAACAAAAAGCACCGAGTGCCGACCGGTCCGGTTTATATAAAGGTCTTTGAAAAAACAAGTGCTTTGTGGTAACCAGTTTTATAAATCTTTTCTCAAACTGGCTGCTGGCCTTCTCTTCATCTCACCCAATTCTTTCTATGTTGCCCAGAATTTACAATGATCTTCTTCTACAATAAGTTGTTTATTTTTCTCTCCTCCTCCTCCCACCCAATTTCTTGTTTGGTGTGTCACACGATCATATGTTTGCTTTGCAGTTTATAGATGTATGTATTTTAAATTTTAGAAAAACTGATTCCCGTTCTGAAGACAAAAGTTTTACGACAGAAAATGTGTCAACTTCAGTGGTGTGGTATGTTGTCGCTGTAGATTGTATGATGATGGATCTCTGATGTCTCCTCCACGCTATGTTTGGCTGGAATTTGCCATAATTTTGTTGAGGTTGACTTTTTCTCATTTTTCATTCAATACTGCGCAGAAGAGATTTTTCCATTGCCAAGTTATTATGATGACATACTTTCCCTCATGACCATTAATGGATGAAATATTAATGCTTATACACACATACATACAGTGGTAGTCATACAATTAGAAACTCCTCTGTAGCATTGACATTTTATATCATAAAACAATTAAGAAAATGCATACCCAATATTTCAAGCCCCATTTCATAATCGTTGCTGATGTAGCTATATTTCTAAAAGTCCAACCTAAAGTTTATAAAAAAAATAGAAACAATCATTAAAAAAATTCTATTAGAATTTTTAGAGAAAAAAGTAATAAATTAAAATGAGAGAAGTTTTAATACTTCGCTGGGCAAACTTTGTGTTTTATTAAATCGGCTAATATCCTGCGTAAACTTTCCACAACGTCGGAAATCGTGAATGTGGTATCGATCCTGTTGGAAAATTTATGTAACTGGCATATTTTCAAACGAAAATGGTTTCATTACAATTTGGTGTTGGTCTATTCGACCATAGATGCGGTGTATAGGTAGGACCAACTCCATACCATCTAAATGTACCCTAAACCCTAACATTTCTTCCCCAGTGTGTAATGGTCTCGATGGTGTATATTGGGTCCAAAGATTTGTTTATTTATTTGGTGGAAAGGAGATTAGCCGATTTGATCAAAAATAAAGATTATCCAGCGAAGTATTAAGCCTTCTCTCATTTTATTTTATTAAATTTTTCCGTAAAAATTCGTATAAAATGTATTTAATGATCCTTTCTAATTGCATGTCCATGGCTTTTTTAAGCTGTTTTTTATAAAATGTAGGTTGGACTTTTAAAAAAATATTGGGTAGGTCTTTTCATAATTGTTTTTTTATGTAAGTACACGCTGAAAAAATAGCATCTACTGTATATTGTCCCAAACATATTCTGCTTGAAATATAAAATTTTTTAAATATAAAGTAGAAGTAAAATTCGACTTCTGGTTCGAGAGACGTCCTTCTTCCTAGTTTGATCCCATTCGTGTAGCAGCTGATTCCCAGTGGCACACGAGCAAGTGTTCCGTTTTCTCAGGAGCGTCTGTCTCGTTTGTGCCAGACAGACTGGGATTACAGATAGCTGCAAACCTGTGATGCGGTCAGAGATTTTCGTTGTATGAATATGGCCGACCAGTGATTGTAATATCTTGTGATGGTACGATTTGTGATATCGATATATCTATTCGCATTTCTTGCTATGAGAACTGCCGACATCAAGTCTATTGGATGGATGTGCAGTATAGTCTTCAACGCTCTCGTTGGTACGGCTTATGCCTACACAGCACAGACGTGGAACTTTTTGCAATGTTTTTACGTTTGACTTCTTAGCCATTGATGTTCACTACACTACAGATGCGTAAGTTATTATTAGTCTAATCACTCTCATGTAAAGTCAGTGTGTCATATTTAGACATAGTACCCATTTTGAACCTATAGGACTTCTGCACAATGACCAACATCTGTGGGTCTTTGTAACTCTCATCTTCTAGATGATATTTCTAACTCAGTCTTTTAACCAAAATTACTCCCAAGTATTTTAACTATTTAGATATATGTAGCAATTGTCTTATCCAGGAATCGAGGTTTGTCAAAATAAAATAAATTCGCTTAGCTCTCCTTAAAAACTAGAGAAATTGCAACCAGAGCGGCATTAAGATTATGCTGTCTAACATATACATCATATGGATACTGGGTATAGGAATATCCCGGGGAACTGTAAACCCGATGATATTGCTATGGAAGCCGAACATCGGCCAAGTACATAAGCCGAATGTTTCCTAACTGCTGCTTTGACCCACTAAAACACATTGATGCGCCACTTTGCACATACATATTTCTACATGCAAAATCTCGAATAGCTTCAAATTTATGTCATTTAGCTAAAAATCGTCTTTGGTTATCGACCTACTCGAGTGACCTTACAAACCCCATAGAAAATAATCCATTGGAACCACACGTCAGCAAGATTAAAGCCAGCTAATTTAGGCACGATGCAACTTGTATGGCGATTAATCGGTCGAACTCTAGTCCACATGTAAGCTTTGCGTGCTATGATGATGGGTTTCTATGAGATCGACAGAAATGCACACCTGTAGGATAGCTAGAAAACCCTAAACCCACAACCTAAAAATCTCAAAATATCTCGTCGTACTAGAGAAGAAAAGACTGTTCACGTTGGTGTCGATTCTGACGGGACACTGACTGATCGGCGGACACTCCAGTAATTTGGGTATCGACTCCAATGAAGATGAGGAGGCGCATTGAGTACCAGCTTTGTTACTTCGCCATCGTTAAAATATACTTTTGTTGTATACCATTTTCTATCGTACGCTCCATGTGTGTTTAGGTCTTCCTCGTGCTCTGGTGCCAACCATTTTTTGAAAATAACGCTATCTGTTTATATATTATTAATTCAGATCAGAATACAACATCACTCGATTTTCGATGGGAGGAATTGCGTTTTCTCAGTGTACCGATAGTTTTTCCCTTATTAGAGATATACTCTTAATTTGAGATAATACGAAACACATGAGCGTCTTTATGATCGGGTAATTGTCGTGTTCGTTGTTGTTTCGTATGTATATCCGCTATCTAAAGTTCAAGGTATACGTACGAAGTACACCAATCAAAATCATTCATGATATTCGAGTTTTTTTATACATATGTATATATATACGATCTCAACACACACTGTTCTATCGCCACGACGAACTCAGCGATTGAAAACTTAAAAACATCAACGTAACGTGTAATAATAACATTAACTTTTGCTTATTGAACGTACGTACTTTAAAACTTGTATTGACTGACAAGTGTATTCTGTGTGACAACGAACGATATCGAATATTATTATTTTCTTCATTGTCTTCTCCCCGACCACCACCATCTACTTACCTACCTAACTCCTCCCTATTGTTTTATTTGCAATATTAACTTTGCGTGTATGTTATAAGAATTATAGTACACATATTGAGAACAAATTTATATCATCATGAAAGTTTTTCTTTCACGTAAGACTTTGACACAGGACAGCAGGGGGAAACCTTGTCAATGCAGCAAAAATAATAATTTTAATTAATTGTCTTATAATTAATTGAAATTATAGAATTTTTGGAAATAAAATAATTGGTTGAAAAAGACATAGAATTCATTAGTTTATCACATTTTACGTTATTGTGAATCCGCATTTTTTTACAATGAATACAAGATCGAAAAACCTAAACTGTATCTCCAAGTTTATTAACTTGCTGATTTCTGTATAGGTGCTGTCGAGGTTTTGACAGCATGACAGTATTAACCCAAAAATATTATAAAAAACGGGTGTTTTTTAGGTTTCACTCCTTTACTCACAAAACTAGTAAAATGGTAGACAAATTTAAGAGAGGGCTCCCAAAATGTCATTCTCTTCAAAAACTTTTTTACTTGTAGTTGCTTTCAAAATACATTGAATGTCATACGATAAAACAGAAACTTCAAATAAGGCGTGATCCATTTCAAGGTTCCCTACTTTTTTATAGAAAAAAAAAACAGAAAATTCAAATTGAATGGGGAAAGTTTTGCTATCATTTGAAAGAACATTCTTTGGCATTTATTTTTTGAAGCGTATGTCTATCAAATGTTAGCCGCTGCTACGTCTCAGATGGTCCATCCGTTGAGTCCAATTTTCGATGACTCGTTCGAGCATTTCGACTGGTAACTGGCGAATAACTCGCGTGATGTTTTGCTCCAAGCACTGAATCGAAGCGGGTTTGTCCGCATAAACTTCAGACTTTACATATCCCCACAGGAAAGAGTCTAACGGTGTGAAATCACACGATCTTGGTGACCAATCGACCGGCCCAAAACGTGAAATTATCTGCTCACCGAAGTGTTCTCTCAATAAATCCATTGATTGATGCGATGTGTGGGAAGTGGCGCCGACTTGTTGAAACCAAATGTCGCCGAGATCACGAGCTTCAATTTCAAATAGTCGGTTATTATGGCACGATAACGGTCGTCATTGACGGTTACGTTCTCACCGGCACCATATTGAAGAAATATGGACCGATGATTCCACCGGCCCACAAACCACACCAAACCGTTGTTTTTTCTGGATGAAGTGGCAGCTCTTGAATCTCTTCAGGTTGCTCTTCGTCCCAAATGTGGCAATTTTGCTTGTTTACATACCCATTGAGCCAGAAATGGACCTCATCGCTGAACAAAATTTGGCTCGAAAACGTCGGATCTTCTTGGAACTTTTGAAGAGCCCAAAGAGCGAAGCGATGTCGCTTGGGAAGGTTGGGCGGCTTCAGTTCTTGCACAAGCTGTATTTTGTATTCTTTCAATTTAAGATCTCGACGTGAAATGCGGCAAGTCGTTCCTTACGTCAGTCCGAGTTGCTGCGAACGGCGCCGAATAGACTCTCCACGGTCTTCGTGAACACTCTCAGCTACGGCCGCTACATTTTCTTCACTGCGTGCTGGACGTGGTCTATTCAGTTGAATATTATCCAATAATAAAGTGCCAAACAATACTTAACAAAAATAACATGACAGCATGACACGACTCACACGTGATCTGTCAAAAAAAGGTTATTGAAAAAGTTTCTCTACTTGGATCACCCGTTATAAGACATTTTTCTGTGATTGCTTTCGAATTATTATTTTTTTTCCAGATTTACTATTAAAAAGATAAAGGAACAATACTATTGTATCATTTTGCATTAAGTCTTTTTGTTTTCTATTAAAATGTCTTAATATTTCTTGAAAAAAAAAAAAAAACATTTATATTTTCAAAGTTAAAAATAGAAATTAATAATAGCACATTGCTTCTCCACCACTGCATATTTTAAGCTTTTAAAAATCAATTCAAACATTTAACCAAAAGGCCCTGTCAGTGTCACACACTTTTAGCTCGCCGCTTAGTCAGCCGGCAGTAGCAGAGGTGAACCTCGTCACTCTTCTTACCTAATGAGCCAATCGCTCCCTCTATCTCTTTCTCTATATTATATTTCTCCCTATCTAACTACTTACCGGCTTTTTCCCCATTAAATAAATTTAAATTCATATTTTCTTGTGAGTGTGTGTTTAATAAACCAACAACACATTGCATTTAATTAACTGAACGAAACGAATGTATTTATTTCAAGGTATCATTTCGTTTCCATCCGTTCCCACCTCGACACCTCTAGCCTGTTCGTCAATCATTGCCTCTCAGGTCTTAAATTGTTTAGTGTTGAACAATTCCAGAGAATCACTTCAAACTTGAAATGGTTGGCGGTTTTTTCTCAAGCACTTAATCACCATTATGTGTGTGCTTTTTTTCTACTCAAGACCAAATCCCAGCTTTGGATTTTTTCACGTTTCCTAGAATTTCTTTGAGCTAATTGGATTATAATATTTCAAATTTTAAAACGTTTTGGGAATTTTTGCGAATTTTTGATGTTGTAAGGGAACCATATTTATGGATTTACCATTACCCAAACTTAAAAACATGTTATAATTACACATCACAACAAATTTTTTTTGCGGCGTCATAAGATTTTGTTGTCGATTTATATATATGTACCTGTATGGGATAATAAAGTTCTCAGTCTAAAAGGTTTTTTTTAATTGAATCTAGTTTTCGAGTTTTAGAGACTAGAGAAAAATAGAACTATGCATTTATCCGAATTGGTTCAGGAACCTTTTTTAGAAAATGTGGTCATAAATTTTATTTATCACGTATCACGTACCTAATATCTACACACTGTCGATATTTTTTTTCCAAACTTCATAAGCATGTTAAATTTAATTTTACTGAAAGCAAATTTCATTTGATTCTTATCGAAAAGGTATTTCTATAAAAATTTCTGGCAACTTAAGATCAGCTGTTTGTGACAGGAAAAAGTGTACTACTTTGTGTGTGTCATTTGCAGTGTTGCCGTTGACTAACTAAAGATACACTTTTTTCACCCCCATTTTTTGGCGGGTTACTTTTGAGGCCCCTTTTACGAAAATGCGAAAACCAACCGGATGATTGGACAATATGTTATTAGTCTTTCCAAATAATTTATGAATATACTAACATTGATTTTATGTGTTCATATTTTATTTTGTATGTTCATTTTATTTTTTTGTTGTCTAATAAAACGCTAAGAAGCGTGATACTTCTTTTGAAGTTCATGTAACCCCAAAAAAATGTTTTCCCAAAAAAATCCCACTTCTTTAAATTTCAAAATGCAAATGAAAGACGGGAGATTTAATGACACTCCTTACCTAGGAGTGTCATATATCGATCTATAGATAAAGATTAGATTTTATTTAATGTGAAGTACAATCGATACATAAAACGTCATTCAAATGGCCTCCACGACTTCTTCTGCAGGAACGATTTCGATGAACCCATTTTTCGAGCACTTTTTCCACTAAATCAAGTCGTATGTCATGAATAGCACGTTCAATATTGACTTGTAAAGCTTGAAGAGAGTCTGGTTTATTTCGAAAGACCAATGACTTCAAATAACCCCACAAGAATTGGTCTAATGGTGTTAAATAACAACTTCTTGGAGGCCATTCAATATCACAATATCTTGAAATAATCGAATCTCCAAACTTTTCTCGCAACAATTCAATTGTTTCATTTACTGTGTGGCACGTAGCCACAATCGGTAAATGGCAAAAAGATAGCTCTTAACGAGAGCTAAAATATTGCTCATGGGTGTCAAGGTCGTAGGTCGACCGGAAAGTGTTTTTTTTTTTTATTTAAAAAAAATTGACTTAGCATCATTTTCAAATGTGAACGGAAAGTTTATTTTTGCTCTAGATCCTTAACGGTACGTCAGATCGGGAATCGGTCATGGGTGTTAAGGCCGTAGGTCGAATGGAAAGTGTTTTTTTGGATTTAAAAAAATGGACTTAGCGCACGAAAAGTTGCAATTGGAGAACGATTATTTTGATAATAAAACTGAATGATAAAATTGTAAACACTACTGAATACAATGAAAAACAAATGACAGATCATGACATATTACAAATTGCCGAAACGTCACTTCAAAATCATATCATCCCTATTGGAAAATCCGTTATAAACTTGATAAATAAATAGGTATACCGATGTTGAAATATCACCTTCGCGTAAAAACAGAAGTTTATTAACTATCATTAAGACAATTAGAAAAAAAGAAAAATCATAAAAAATTGTTTGTTCCAATTTGTGAAAGCCAGCATCCTAACCTGCCTATTTGAGAAAATCTGTGGATAAATGTAGAAATTATAGCCCTTTTAGTAGAAATAAGTAGCAGAATTGCAACAAAATCATGTTCTTATTGTTGCGGGTCAAAAGTGTATCACATCGAAGGAGTGATCGCAAAGACTTAAGTGATCGCAAAGTCCGATTGACTTCAAATTTGGTATGTGTCAATATTTTTTTTCTATCTTAAGATAATATCAAAGATGGTCCACTCCTTCCAGTACCTACCTCATAAAGGGTCAGTTAGTTTCTTGGTCACCTTGAGAAATTTCCACACTACTTTTGGCAAAGAGTATGTTATGAATGCAAAAATTGTGCCTTTTTTGCACGGTATTTGCATTTTTGTTTTTTGTTGTTGTTTTTTTGTTTTGGTTTCGATCTACACAAAAACGTTTTTAGGTCTCTGAAACAAAAAAATGATTTTTGTTATTTTTTTTGGGAATTTTAAAAGAAATCTGTATTTGAAAATCCCTTTAGTTCTTTTTTTGTTAAATTGTATGATTAAATTTGCAGGGTGGAAATATATTAAAATGCTATTACTATTGGTTGATTTTTTAGCATCATTCTTTTTGGCACATTGTTTTTGGCAGCTCAGCAGTTTTCCTGTTTTCATCTTTAAATAATGTTTTTCATCTTTAAACATTGAATTATATAGAACGTTCTATCGACTCAAATATATTTCCTTGTCGGTCTTCTCGTCTTGAGCGGCGAATCTGCGAAACAGCTGGGATCAAACTTTAACTTCAAGAAATTACAATTTTAGAAAATTTCTGACAGTTGTATTCGAGATTTTTCTCTCTGATGATGCGTCTGTCGCCGTCAATGGGTGAGTGGTACGAGTAACTGCATTCACACAACTGCAGTTACTCGTACTACCACAGTCAACCGGTATGAAAGTACGCAACACAATACCTTTATCTATCGATTGATTTATCCACAGACTCTCTATTACAAAGATGTTCCGTCGTGACTTTGTTTACATTTGCGTGAGTTACGAACGAATAGAAATGATTTTCAAACGCGAAAAATTTAGTTTTCTGGAGTATTTTTGTTAACTTTTTTGGTCGATATTTATTTTCTAAATGTGATAATAACAAAAAAATCTCGGAAATCTGAAATACGCAAAAAAATCACTCGCTGAAATCAAATTTCAATTCGTTCGTCACTGATAGACTACTCGCTCCTTGACGGAACTTCTTTATACATTTATTTTCTTTGGATTTATCTATGACACTCTCACAGTTTACGTTGCCAATCATTTAGACTATTACAAGTTGGAAAACGATATTCCCGCTAGTTGAGCATTTACAACTCAAGCTAAGTACACACGATTTGCAGATCGGACAATATTGCCACAAAAATGGCGGAAAATGCAAATCTGTGAATTTACAACCGTGTGAACATAAAATTTTTTGTTGCGAAACGTTGGCAGAAAAGTCATTGTGAAATAATTTGCAGACTGTTAGATGCGCAAAGTTTATGCATGTGACAACGTCGCCATTGTCAGAAAAACATTTTATTGGCAACACTGTCTATAAAATATTTTTATTGGCAATCCTATATATAAATATTTACAAAATATATGAAAATGTACGATTTTCTTGCAATCGTCTGAACTGTCAATTCACCTTTGCCTAACAATCTGTCATTGCCCGTACATTTGTAGCACTTAACAGGATTGATATGTTGTCCGGTCTGGAAATCGTGTGTACTTATCTTTAGACAATCACTCCGTGTATTTACATTAATTATTTTTGTTCTGTAAAGCTGTTTGGGAAAATGTATGTATGTATGTATGTATGTATGTTTAGGCCCAACAAAAGAAATTTAATTTTCTATAGAAATATTTTTTCTTTGCGTGAATATAAAGACGATCAAATATATTGCGAAATAATCGAATTGTAATAAATATTTAACAAAATTTATTTTCTCACTATTTGTGACACTGTAGTTTATTTTAATTAAAATTATCAATGGGAAGTTCGGTGTAATATCGGAATTGTCTTGATTAAACGCCTTACACATATTGGTAAAATGTCAATGTATGCAAAATGCGAAGCAGCGCGTCGTTAAATTTGAAAACCACTTTTTAACCTCTCCGCCCGCCGCCGCTTGATTTGGCATTGTGTCACATGCAATTATTCTCAATCTGTCACAATTTTGCCATCAGCTGTATTTGAAAACAACCACATGTTTTAGTGTCAATGCTAACAGGGCATGACGCATACAATTGGCCCTTCACAGAGAACATATGAAAATTTATATTAACACATTCTCTGGCTTCAAATTCTCTTCATCAAGCTTGAAGCGTGCTTACACTTTCTGTTAACACGAAAAGCCCGCTTCTACTTATTTTTTACTTTATCGAAGTTCGTTGTTTGGGAGGGGGCTGATGCCAGAAATTTGTATACTCGTTTCTTGATTTTTTTTGTCTGTTGTTATATTCTAGATTCTGAAGTTTTACAATTTTAACACACACACACAATTAAATTTTATTCATCATCATGCAGTATTTACATAAAACAAGAAAAATAATATAAACCCTAAATAAACAAACAAACAATTGATTATGTCCTCATCATCATGCAGCAGCCACCTCATGCCAAAGCACCACCTCCTGATTTAATTTTTCGTTTTTGATTTTGTTCTGTCATTCATATAGACAATCAATCAATCGCACATCTTTAATTTAACTATATATGTATGTGTCCATACCGCTCCTGTCCTTTCCTGCTCTGTCAAGTCCGTGTGTTTTTGTTTAACAAGAACCTTATGTATGTGAGGTCAAACCATATTTCCTCTCTCGGGGAGTTTTATGAACATGTTCATAATTATTTTTTTTGTACCGCAAAACATCAAAGCAACTGTAGATCTGACCTGTTACTAACTTTTGACAACTGACTTTATATCTTTTTTGTTTTTGTTTTGAATAGTTAGATATTTGAAAATTAAAAAAAAAATAATTGTTTCTTTTTTTCTCTCCTATTGAAATTACCACAATTTTCTTACAGTCTTCTTCATGCTTATATTTACAATTACAGAAACGAAATTTCACATGACAATCTAAAGAAACACACGCTCTCCTCCTCCTCTCAGAAATCAATAATCAAAAACAATATATTCAAAACCTAAAAAAGATCAGTCAGACAGAGACAGAGTCAGAGTCAGTTGAATATGTTTTATGCACACATTATATTGGCCAAAAAAGGCCCTTTGGCAAGAGTATGGCTGGCAGCACATTGGGACAAAAAAATCACAAAGGCTCATGTATTTGAGACCAACATCGAAAAATCCGTGGAGGGCATAATGCAGCCCAAAGTCAAGCTGGCCCTGCGAACCTCCGGACATTTATTGCTGGGCGTTGTGCGTATATATTCGCGTAAAGCAAAATATCTCTTGGCCGACTGCAATGAGGCCTTTGTCAAAATTAAGATGGCCTTTCGTCCGGGCATGGTTGATTTGCCCGAGGGCCACAGAGAGGCCAATGTAAATGCGATTACCTTGCCCGAAGTATTTCATGATTTCGATACCGCATTGCCGGAGTTGAATGATATAGATATTGAGGCCCAGTTGGCGATGCATCAATCGAGAGCCGATGAAATTACCATGCGCGAAGACTATGGCAGCTTGTCGCATTCCCTGCATGATGATGGTTTTGGCGACATAGGTTTTGGCAGTGATACGCCGGACATGGTGCGCGATCACTTGGATTCACACATGAATGATCAGCTCTTCGAAGATGAAGTTATGCCCCACATGAGGGAGGGAAATGAGGCTAGCATTAGTCTCAACGAACCGAGTATGTCAAATCCTCGTTTGGACATGGATGCTGATGGATTTGGTGATGAGTTTGGTCAGCCGGAACTGTTTGGCGATGAACTTTTCGGTGAACCGCCGCGTTTGGATGACGAAGTTCAGCAACGCTTAGAAAACCTACCGATTATCGAAGATTCTGATGATGATCATTTCGACGTACGCGCACCATCGCCAGCCTCAACTCTCCCCGGCTCCCCACTGCCTACCAATCAGCTTGATGACGAACATGCCAATCTAGATGCTCCCGGCAAACCTTCGCAGGTCGAGCAGGTTGATGAGAACCTAGAACAGTCGACGCTCTTACAAAATGAAGAAGAAAGCTTTGCCTTGGCGCCCATAGAGGCCTCAGCCTACAAGGGAGTAACTAAAAATGCCAAACGCAAAAGGAAACTCATCGTCGACGAAGTGAAAAACATATCGGGCGAAGAAATGAAAGCCCAACTGGCCAATACATCCGACATTGTGACCATACTCGATCTGGCACCACCCACAAAGCGTCTAATGTACTGGAAAGAGACTGGAGGTGTTGAGAAACTATTTTCCCTGCCTTCCAGAATGATACCGGCCCGGGTCTTGGTAATTAACTACAATCGTCATCTGATTTCACGTTTTACCGCTTTGGAGGACTTTAGTTCGTTGGGACCAGCCGATATGCTGGCTCTCGATCACATCAGCAATGAGAATGAAAATGATTCCTTGGCCATTATCACCAAGAAAGGAGGACGTAAACGCAAATTGGATGCCAGTCTCATCGAGACCGCTCCAGCCGACACCACATTAACACAACAGAATGCCTCAATGCCCGAAGCAGTGCGCGATGTGCAGCAGGATGTAATCAATGCCACAGCAGATTCACTGCGCCTTGAAATGGGCGGCCCACAAGACACATCTGTACCACCCGCTGAATCTACCATCTATGACAACTGTCCGCGTAGTCCCAATCCCATGTTTGCCCTCAATGACATACACAATTTGGATAACTTGAACAGTACATTGCCCACTGATTTGGGCAATTTGCATCATGACTTGGATAATGATCATGATCATTTCGATCATGTCCACATGACGCCCGGCAATTTGCATCATGGACAATTGACTCCCCACCATCCCGAGATCGAGGCCATTGAATCTATACCAAATCTACCGGTAGACCAAATATCTTCCATACTCCAGGAAGCCGAGAATATGCCACAGCAACCGCAAACCCCATCCCAACCACCGCCACAAGAACAGCTACAGCAGCCACAAGAACAACAGAATATAGACAACCAAAATAACCAGAACATAGCCAATAGTTTGGCCTCTGACTGGAATGAATACCCCGCCTTCCCCGCAACCATTGAAATTCCTCCCAATGTGCAGGACGAACAACAGGAGGATGAGACCAGTGAACAGTTTGAAGAGCGTGTGCTAAACAAGAGGGCAGCGCAGATGTTCTATGTCGTCAAGAATCGCATGGTCCAGCAAGAATGCCTCGTACTGTCCGGCTTGACGAGCAACAATTCACGCAAACAGGCAGCACAGAAATTCTACTCACTTCTGGTGTTGAAAAAGTTCCGCGCATTAAATATCACCCAGGAAGCTCCCTACTCGGACATTGTCATAACGCGGGGCACTCTCTTCGATAACCCTAAGCTATAAAGTTTGTCGCCGTTGAAGCGAATCGATTTTAATAATAATTTTGATTTATACTTACATACATATATAATGATTTCTATTTTTTGATGCGTGCATGTTTTAATAAATAATGTTTTAATTATAAAACACAAAAATAAATGTTTTTCAAAAAAAAATATATATATAAATATGTATGAGGACTATTTTTATTGTATGTCAGGGGCAAATGCGGAAAGCAGGAAGGTTGTTCTCTGTGCAAGGGTAAGAAAAACTATTTGTTTTCTGTTATTATTTTGGAAAACGGTTACAATTCCAGTTTGAAAAAGGTTGTAATTCAAGTTGTTTTCCTATTTGTCACAAGATACAATTTTATTACCAAATTAGCACTGTCTTTCAATACTGTACCATATTTAACACATTTTTGCCCCCTATACAATTTTTAACCATTTTTAACCGAATGCGCCGAATAAATTTGATATTATATTCCAAGGCCTACCCTTGCATTTGGACCATATATTGCTCCTCTAAGAAGTTTAATATGCCGTAGAGTTGGGCACTTTAGTTCATTTAAGTGATTGCTCTTTTTAGTTCAGTTCAATTGAGTGAACTAGTTCGTTCCTTTAATTCTCCAGCTCACTTTACCTCTTTAGTTCGCCGATTCTTTAGCTCACCAGCTCTTCTGCTCATTAGCTCACCAGTTCACTTTACTTAAACAGCTCTTTAGCAGCAATTCGTTTCGTTCAGATCACCAGTTCAAATCAGCCGCTATTAAAGGAATCTGATTGGAATCTGAATGGAATGAATTGAATATATAAACGCGTTTGTATAGGAAAATTCTACATTCAAGATGACATAATAATCGAAGCAACACATAACAGCCAAAGAAAATAATTTAAGACCGATTTTCGAGATTTTTTTGTAATTATCACATTTAGAAAAATAATATCGATCGCTAAGTACCAAAAAAAGACTCCAGAAAGCTATTTTTTCGCATTTGAAAATCATTTATATTCGTTCGTAACTCACGCAAATGTAAACAAAGTCACGACGGAACATCTGTATCAAAGACAAATAGAATTTAAAAAGACATTCCTTCAGGCCGAAACGTCAAAATCTATCAGTTACGAACGAATAGGAATGAATTGTAACACGCGAAAAAACACTATTCAGCGAACATTGATTAAACTTTTTTTGTACTTATCGATTAATATTAATTTTTTTAATTGTGACAATTGCAAAAAATTCAGGAAAAACAGTCTGAAAATCCGCGAAAAACCTCACTCGTTGGAATCAAATTCCTATTCGTTCGTAACTGACAATTACTCGCTACAGGAAGGAATGTCTTCTTAAATTATATTGTTTTTGATGTGTATAATTGAGAGTCGATAACAGCTGAGAAGAGAGAACGAGTTGTGTGAACGAGTTCCTACCGTTCAGTAAAGTGACCCGTTCAATTGAACTAGTTCGTTCACGAACTACACAACTCTAATATGTCACCAAAACGGAAAAATGCTATAAAACTGAAAAACTTACAGCATATTTCTCTATATCGAACGAAAAACAGCAGCGTTTAGACCTACTAACTGGCCTCAGCCAGAATGTTTGCATTCGCTTTGTCGTTCTGATAGTAGGTCTTTAATCAGCTGTTTTTCGTTCGCATCGCTTTCGTTCGACATGGAAAAACAGATTGTTTTCGCAGTATCAAAATAAGGGATCACCGGATTTACTTTTTTACCCCATTTTTTCGCTTTCATTCAAATCTCAAAAATAATAAAAAAATTTAAAAAATCGATTTTTTCAATTTACGTTTTTGATAACTAAACTTATTGATAACTATAGGGTGATCCATTTCGAGGTTCCCTACTTTTTTAAAGAAAAAACACAGAAAATTCAAATTGAATGGGGAATGTTTATTATCATTTGAAAGAACATTCTTTGGCTTTTATTTTTTGAAGATTATGTCTATCAAATGTTGGCCGCGGCTACGTCTCAGATGGTCCATCCGTTGATCCAATTTTCGATGACTCGATTATGTTGACCATAAGTTGAGCGAAGTGCACGAAACACATTCCTCACAGAACGTGAATTTTCGTAATAAAGTTGAACGATTTGTAAACGTTGTTCAGGCGTAAGTCTTCCCATTATGAAATGCCAAACAATACTTAACAAAAATAACATGACAGCATGACACGACTCACACGTGATCTGTCAAAAAAGGCTATTGAAAAAAATATCTCTACTTGAATCACCCGTTATTAATAAATTATCTAATGTTTTCTGTTTTGTTTCATATTATTCATCATTTTACAAAAAATGCAACATTTTTTTTAACTTTACTGAAAAATAACTAAGCTCCTTAATTAAGGCCTCGGATAAAATATTATTGCCTCTTTAAGCCTCTCTGCCCACTATACAGCTCCTTTGTTTATATGCAACAGCTATCACAACACGTAATCGGAAATATTTTACCAGCAAACTCGATTGAAGTCTATAAATAATTTTATCAGGCATTTAATCCAAAATGTTATTATAGAACACTGAAGAATTAGGTCAATCAATCAAGGTTGTAAACATTTCTTTAGCTTATCAAAAAAAATTTATGATAAACAATTAATAAAAAAATTATGCAATTCTCCATTTGTCGTATTGAAAAAAAAACAATGAGGGTTTATCAAAAATTAATTAATTTATTTTTTTTAAACATTTTTTTATTTTGGTGGGCATGAGCAATTCTTTAAGCTGAATGTGTTTTCTTTGGAAATGGAAAACACATTTTCTCAAATAGTTTAATGACATTTTAAATACAACAAAAAAATACACAAAAATATAAATCAAGATGTGTCTATCTGTATCATGCTCATCGATAATTTATGGTCAAGAAAACCTTGGATAATATCTGCTGCGCTGATCTTGACCAACAAAAAAATACTCTAAATAAAACGCGAAAATAGTGTTTTTTTTTATTATTTTCTATGACAATTGTAACAAATTATGTTATCTTTTCAATTTACTTATATTTTTACCTTTGCTATTTTCCCGCTGGTGATGTACCTACTTCATCAGTGTTCCCGCATAGTTTTTTTGTCCATAGAATTTATAAGCAGCAAAGAAAACAATAATAATTTCAATTTTATCTTATCGGGAAGTGTAATTATCATCGGGCACGTATAATAACTGTATTTCGTTTCTTTTTTTGTAGTTATTTTGTTGGCATTGTCGCATAGATTACAGTGCATTCCAAAATTTTGACGACACCTTACCGATAGAGTTGGGTCGTTCCGGAACGAACTCGTTCAATTGAACGATTCCCGTTCCGATGTAACGATTGGAACTGGTTTCTGCCAAAGAAAATAAAGTTATAAAGAAGTTCCGTCAAGTAGCGAGTAGTCTATCAGTGACGAACGAATAGAAATTTGATTTCAGCGAGTGATTTTTTTTGCGTATTTCAAGACCGATTTTCGAGATTTTTTTGTTATTATCACATTTAGAAAATTAATATCGATCGTTATGTACCAAAAAAGTTCAAAAAAATACTCCAGAAAACTATATTTTTCGCGTTTGAAAATCATTTCTATTCGTTCGTAACTCACGCAAATGTAAACAAAGTCACGACGGAACATCTGTGTAATAGAGAGTCTGTGGTTCCTGCTATTTCGTTCTTTTAGTTCCATCGTTCACTTCGGATCGTTTGCTGTTATTCATCTTTCGTTCATTCGCTCGTTCATTTTACCATTCTTCTCTTTTGAACACCTGTTTAATTCCTGAAAAATTTTACCGAACAATGTTTTCTCTAGTGCTGCCACATTAAATTTATAACAAATTGAAATGCTGGTGTCGTTTGGAGCAAAGACAATATAATTTAAGAAGACATTCCTTCGAACGTTACGAACGAATAGGAATTTGATTCCAACGAGTGAGGTTTTTCGCGGATTTTCAGACCATTTTCCCGAATTTTTTGTAATTGTCACAATTAAAAAATTAATATTAATCGATAAGTGCAAAAAAAGTTCAATCAATGTTCGCGGAATACTGTTTTTTCGCGTGTTACAATTCATTCCTATTCGTTCGTAACTGATAGATTTTGACGTTTCGGCCTGAAGGAATGTCTTCTTATATTCTATTTGTCTTTGGTTTGGAGGTATTTATTTCCTCAGTCTTTTTATTCGCAGGAGTCCTCAGAATTGCCACATTACATATATAGGGTGATCCATTTCAGGGTTCCCTACTTTTTTAAAGAAAAAAAAACAGAAAATTCAAAATGAATGGGGAATGTTTATTATCATTTGAAAGAACATCCTTTGGCATTTATTTTTTGAAGATTATGTCTATCAAATGTTGGCCGCGGCAACGTCTCAGATGGTCCATCCGTTGAGTCCAATTTTCGATGACTCGTTCGAGCATTTCGACTGGTAACTGGCGAATGACACGCGTAAACGTTGTTCAGGCGTAAGTCTTTCCACGATGAAATGCCAAACAATACTTAACAAAAATAACATGACAGCATGACACGACTCACACGTGATCTGTAAAAAAAAAGGCTATTAAAAAAGGTTTTTCTAATTGGATCACCCGTTATAACATTACACTAATTAATCTGTCAATTTGTTGTCAAAACGTTGTAAACGTTGTTCTAAACACAGTTTTCATTAATTTTTATTTTATTTATTGAACAAAAAACATAACAATTCATAACAAAATTAAAAATCCCATATTACAAACTCATCACTATTTTAAGATGTGGAAATATGTATTTGACACACATTTAAGTACACAAAAAAAAACAAAACTTTTATGCAAATATCGCTTAACCATGTGCTTTCAATTTCATCATTGTTGCTTTTATTTTTTATTTATGTGAAACATTTTGCACAACATAGTCTGCATTCCACACATTATTATTATTATTATTTTTGATTGCCTATACCGTTCTTGAACAAAATGTTGAAGATCAGCAAAAGAACAGCAAACAATCTTTCGGTTGTATTTCCCAAAATAAATTTTATTATTCTAAATTTGGGAAATGATTGGGATAACCAATAAACGATTATTTATTAATATTTATTCTGTTGTAGTAACCAATTATTCGTTGCAATAATAATCTGAATTGATACAATTTCTGTATTCGATCATATGGTACTATAATGAAAATTTAAAATTGGTTACCACAACTAACCGAGTGTCAATGAGAAAAAAACAATCTTAATTCGATTGATACAACCATCGATTTAGTTGCAAACATTTTCATTTGATCGTATCCATGTTATTATTGTTGGTTCAACTAATTATATATAAATAAAACCGACAGACGGTGTAGGCAATATACTTTTTGTTGCTAGTACTATTTTTTTTATTGTTACAATCGAATCCCAATCCATTATTTTCCTGGGTGTACATATTTTTTTGGAGTAAAAAATTGATAGAGCCGGAATATGCGTTAAATTTAAGGTAATTATGTCGGCTTTACATTTTGGAAATATATCTTCCACATAGAAACAGTGGTTTAGTAACAATGTGACAGATAAAATTCACCGAAGAAAGGGAATCATCATCAGGGAATCATAAATTATTCCCTGATGATGACTAACGAAGTTAGTCGAAATATTGGAAAAATAAATAATTAAAAATCGATTTACTCGTTGTTTAATTAGATAAAAGACCTCAAGCCGAACAATAAAAAAAACGTTAAAAAATTAAATTAAAAAACAAAGTTTTTGCGGGCACGAATAAAACATAAAAAAATATCCATATCCTGTTTAAAAAAGCCAGCTATTGATAGTGTGCTGCGAGTCCTTTAACCTAACCTAAATAGCCAGCATCAGCATCAACAGAAAAATCTATGGATAGATGTAGAATGTATATCCATTTTGGTAGAATTAAGAGAATTTCAACAAATCATGTTTTTATCACCTCACTATTTTGAACGAGGCATATATCAGTGGCTGCTAGCCAAAAATGTAACACATCGAAGGAGTGACCTAAGATACCCCAAGAATCACCGTATCACGCCTTAATCGGCCTTATAATTCCAAAAACATGGTCCAAATACTAAAGTAACCTTCCATTAAAAATGAAATTTTACGAAAAATGTTTGTAAAAAAATACATTTAATTTTTTGTTTTGATTTCAGAAATTAGTGTTCATCAACCTATACAAAATAAGTTTTTGGATTTCGCTTAGGTATCGAGTTATCAGATGATAGGGTTTGAAAAAATCGACAATCAATAATCCCCTATGTGATGGCAATCCCATTTCGCCGAAAATTGGCGATTACGTTTACAAAACGCAAAATAGGTCCGCTGATTTTTTGTTGTAGCAAAACAATTTACTGCAGGTTTTTCCAATAAGAGTGATATGATTTCTTTGAAAAAAAAAAAAAACACTTATTGTAAAGGAAATTTAAATGTTTTTTATTTAATGTGAAGTACAATCGATACAATTAAGTTCTAAATAAAACGTCATTAAAATGGCCCTCCACGACTTCTTCTGCAGGAACGAATTCGATGAACCCAATTTTGGAGAACTTTTTCCCCTAAATAATGTCGTATGTCATGAATGGCACGTTCAATATTGACTTGTAAAGCTTGAAGAGAGTCTGGTTTATTTCGAAAGACCAATGTCTTCAAATAACCCCACAAGAAATAGTCTAATGGTGTTAAATCACAACTTCTTGGAGGCCATTCAATATCACAATATCTTGAAATAATCGAATCTCCAAACTTTTCTCGCAACAATTCAATTGTTTCATTTACTGTGTGGTACGTAGCCACAATCGGTCAATGGCAAAAAGATAACTCTTAACGAGAGCTAAAATATTGCTCATGGGTGTCAAGGTCGTAGGTACACGGGAAAGTGTTTTCTTTTTGGTTTTAAAAAAAATGGACTTAGCGCACGAAAATTTGCAATTGGAGAACGATTATTTTGATAATGAAACTGAATAATTTGTAAACGTTATTCTTGCGTATTTCTCTCCATGATGAAATTGTAAGCACTACTGAATACAATGAAAAACAAATGACAGATCATGACATATTACAAATGATCGAAACGTCACTTCAATATCATATCATCCCTAATGGAAACCCCTTTATTATTAGATTCAAATTATTAATTGTAGAGAATAATAACAGCACCCAAGTACGCATTTTATTATGATTAAATTTCAAAGACCGTAAAATCGAAGTAACAAATTTGTCGTTTTGCGATTTCAACACACGCGATTGGTATCACATGGGCGAATATTTTTCGATAACTACACTAGTTACTGTAATATCAAAAAACCGAATAAAATCAGTATATTTGATAACTACTTTAGTTATAGAAATATCTAAATTGAAAAAGTATTTTTTATTTTCAACTCATTTTTCGATAATGTTCGAGATGTCGAAATGTCAAAAGCCTGTCACTCGAATGAAAATATTCTTGCGTGGTCAGTCGGGTGTGTCCAAAGACGGCTATGCGGACCAAAGTGTCTCAGCAGATATCGATAAATAAAAAGTTATCGAATTTTTTCCCAGACCCAATTGGAACGAAATTATTAATTGCAGAGAATTATAACAGCACCCAAGTACGCCTTTAATTATGATTAAATTTCAAAGAAAATTAAAATTGAAGGAACAAATTTGGCGTTTTGTGATTTCAACTCACGCGATTGGTATCTTATGGGCGAATATTTTTCGATAACTACACTAGGGACTGTAATGCCAAAAAACCCGAATAAAATCAGTTTATTCGATAAATACTTCAGTTGTAGAAATATCTAAACTGAAAAAGTCTCTTATTTTCAACTCATTTTTCGATCACTTTTGAGTTGTCGAAATGTCCAAAGCCTGTCACGCGAATGAAAATATTCTTGCGTGGTCGGACTTTAGCCAGGGTTAAAGATTTTCTCTCTGGGTGTGTCCAAAGACGGCTACGCGGACCAAAGTGTCTTAGCAGATATCGATAAATAAAAAGTTATTGCATTTTTTTCCCAGAATATCCTCTCCTTATTTTCGATTTTGACCCAATTGAAACGAAAAAATGTATTTATTTTTTTAACTTTATCATACGATAACTGAACTATACATCGATAACTAGCTGACCAGAAATTGATGACGGTACCACGAAAAAAAGCACTGTTTTGGGACGCTTTCATAACGCTTGCTTAAAATGTCTTTAAAACGCTATTTCATTATGAATTTACAATGCTTTGAGAAAAATTATTTATCTAAGTTAGTCATTAAATCGATGCCTCCATTCCAAAACACGCGAAATAGCTAGTTTTAAAGTATACTGTGTACAAAAGCAAAAAATCACACTTAAAAACATTTTTGAGGTAAAGTCAAAATAAACATGTAAAGTTATATCGCACATATGCATATCGTCAAAAACCACGATATTGTTACCAACATTTAGAAGTTCCTATTCTACTATTTTTGGGAATTATCTTTTCTAAGCGTCATGCATTTTGTTTTTCAGCGTTTCAACAGCGTTGTAAAATACCGCCGTCACACCCTATATCGGTGTTTTCATGTTGACGCTTTTACAACGCTTTATCCAACCGTGTGATTACGGTGCACAGTGCTTTCACAAAGCTTTGAGGATGAAATTTTTCTGAATATTTCTTCTTATTTTGATATGCTCTATCCACACATATATATATGTATATGATCGAGGTACCTCGGATATCTTACTCTCCCGTCTTTACTCTGGAGCCCATATTTTAACAATTTCGTATAATTCGGTTAAAAACTATAAAAATTATGTGTACCTTCGATAATAGAGTAGCTTTTCATAAATTGATTAACTCTACCAACCTGAAATACTAAAATTCACACAAAACACAACACACCTTTTCGTCGTAATTACTTACTAATGTATTGTTAAAAAAGTCATTGGCACATAACATTAAACTATCTGTATAACCGTCCATAACCCTTTCAAGGAACTTTTGCATTTCCGCATAAAAAAGAAAATCATATGCTTTTAACACAAATTAATAACTTTCGATGGCATCTTCTTTATTAATGACCTGTTTCTTACAAAGTTTTCATACTAAAAGCTGACAAATGATTTTCCACACATTTAAAAAAAGAAGAAAGGTGTAAATAGCTCTAGCAAAATGACATCATATTCCTTCGTGTGCGCGCTCAAGTACTTCAGCAAAGTTGTTATCGTTTTATCATTAAGTTTTTGCTGTAGTTTTTTATTTTGATTTTTTGTCTTTTGTAAATTTTGTTGTTTCAATTTTTTCGTTTGTTTAAATCGTCGCGACTTTGTAACGTATGTGTTGCTAGTACTTTGTGTGGGACATTTTGCCGCTGAAGTGCAGATATGGGCCTGGCGGCAGCTACGTTTGTGTCGTTACTCTTTATTAAGTAGTCATAAAAAAACAAACAATAAATATCTTAAGTTGATTATTATGTTGGTGTTGTTCTGCTTTTTCATTTATTTCATAAATCTTATTTTCAATTTTTAACGGCCAAACTTCCTACAACGCCATTAGTTTATTTTGTGTTCGCCCGCCCGGATCTTCATCCGGTAATGAGATCACTATTTTGAAAATACTTTCTTGAGAGTTTATCATTCTTCTGCTGCGCATGTATTGTGTTTGTGTGTTTAGAACATATTGTTTGTTTAACTGTTATATTTTCCTTCCCAAAAATAATAATAATTAGTTCCAGTTTTTTGTTCGTATTTCTTTTGAATTATTAACCATAAAACGTTTAACGTTGACTCATTACATTGGGTGTTTCATTTTCAAACGTACATTTTAAACGATTACGTTACGTCACGTAACGTTGCTGGCGTTGGATGACTAATTACATATATTGGTGCGTGAGTGGCTTATTATTGTTTTTGTTTCAAGTGTCGAAAAAGCGTTTCACTTCAAGTGAATTATTCATAACTTGAAATATTTTGCAAACATTATTTTTGTATTTTTTTCTTTTTTACATTTGCTTTCGATTTCAACTCTTCTCGCAGTTTTGTTGTTGATGTGTTTTTTCGTGCGCTGAGAAATGAACTTGACATATTTACGTACGTGTTTTGATTAAAATCAATGTCTTTGAATTGCTTAAAGGCTTTCAGTGTATACATTTAGTAATGAGTTTTATGAGTATTGCTTTAAATTTCCCAATTTTTTGATATTTGCAATGTCGGCCAATAAAGATCAAATAACAGGTCAGGTTTGTGACAGGTTGTGAGTAGCATCATGTATTAGATATTTGCATGATACTGCAACAAGGTAGTGCACAGCGATCAGCAGTTTTTTTTGCTATCGAAATTGTCTTATGGTGATTTCGTTTCTGGAAAAAATGCTGCCCTGTTGATATGAAATACTAGAAAATAGTTGCACTCTTTAAGTCGAAATATATGTATAACAAAGGGTTTTCCAACAAGAGGTGTTATTTTGAATCACCCGGTATTTCGGTAGCTGTCACTTTTGAAGCTTTTATTCTTTGACATTTGACAAGTACAAACTACGCCATTACTAAAAATGGAACGATTCAACGACGCATTGAAATTATTAAAATTCGAAAATCATCGAAAAATCTTCTTGACTGATGAGGCCCATTTCCACCTCGGTGGCTACGTCAACAAGTAAAATTGTCGCATCTGGGGCTCGGAAAAACCAAGAGTCATCAACAATATTATTACATAAAATCAAGACCAAATGTTTTTTATGTTAAGTGTTATGTTATGTTTTTAATTCTAACCTTTAGTATTTTGACTGTGTTTTTAAGTTTTAGGTAATTATAATAATATATCATTTGCTATTGGCGAAAAGTGGAACACATCGAAGGAGTGACCTAAGACCTCAAGTAACGGGTGTTCCAATAGGGATGATATGATTTTGAAGTGACGTTTCGGCCATTTGTAATATGTCATGATCTGTCATTTGTTTTTCATTGTATTTAGTAGTGTTTACAATTTCATCATAGAGAGATATACGCAAGAACAACGTTTACAAATTATTCAGTTTTATATCAAAATAATCGTTCTCCAATTGAAACTTTTCGTGCGCTATGTCCCTTTTTTTTGAATCCAAATCACTTTCCAGCCGACCTACGGCCTTGACACCCATGAGCAATATTTTAGCTCACGTTAAGATCTATCTTTTTGCCATTGACTGATTCCCGATGTACCGTTAGGGACCTAGAGCAAAAATAATCTTTCCGTTCACATTTGAAAATTATGCTAAGTCACATTTGAAAATTATGCCATGAGCAATATTTTAGCTCTCGTTAAGAGCTATCTTTTTGCCATTAACCGTATGTGGCTACGTGCCACACAGCAAATGAAACAATTGAATTGTTGCGAGAACAGTTTGGAGATTCGATTATTTCAGGAAATTGTGACATTGAATGGCCTCCAAGAAGTTGTGATTTAACACCATTAGACTATTTCTTGTGGGGTTATTTGAAGTCATTGGTTTTTCGAAATAAACCAGACTCTCTTCAAGCTTTACAAGTCAATATTGAACGTGCCATTCATGACATACCACTTGATTTAGTGGAAAAAGTGCTCGAAAATTGAGTTCATCGAGATCGATCCTGCAGAAGACGTCGTGGAGGCCATTTGAATGACGTTTTATTTAGAACTTAATTGTATCGATTGTACTTCACATTAATTCACATTGCCATTCATGACATACCACTTGATTTAGTGGAAAAAGTGCTCGAAAATTGAGTTCATCGAGATCGATCCTGCAGAAGACGTCGTGGAGGCCATTTGAATGACGTTTTATTTTGAACTTAATTGTATCGATTGTACTTCACATTAAATAAAAAACTTTTGAATTTCCTTAACAATAAGTGTGCTTTTTTTTTCAAAGAAATCATATCACTCTTTTTGGAAAACCCTGTATATGTGGAAGAAATCCGTTTTGGGCCATTTTAGGTAATTTAAGCATTGTCCGTTCGTCAGTTTGTCTATCTGGCTGCTGGTGCGCAAATTTGGTACATGTTAATATTCTTTTCTATAAAAGGCTAAGAACGAAGGTGGACAATGTTGGGTCCCCTTCTTCTTAGACCTCCCACAAAAAGGGTCAACATTTAGTGAGATATTGATTCTTTAATAATATCTATACTGCTCATTAGAATGTTCCGCATTTCCACTCATAGCTTATTAGTAGGTATAACCTTAAGAAAAATGGGCGTAGTTGCCACGCCCCTTTCGGAATCTCTCACACAAATTGACCATTTTGCACAAAAAGATAACGGCTTATAACTTTCATTCCAGTCCATCAAATGCTTGACATTTTGTGCAGTGTAATGTTTCTACAATACCTACAGTTCCGTAAAAAATGAACGGTATTGCCTCGCCGCTTTTGGTGCCTCCCAAACAAATGGACCCTTTATCAGAAAAATGTAAAGGCTTTTTTTAATTTCCCTTACATTTACACTATGAGTTATAACTTAAACATGTATCCATATTTTTGCACTTTCTATGGATTTTATTTGCGTCAACAAAAAAAGATTTTTTCAACACAGCTTGACATTATCAGCTGTCAAAAAAAAGTTATCGATACCGAAAGTTCTCATGCAACTATAAAAACCATTATCGAGGTTCACTACTTATTTAAAGAAAAAAACACAGAAAATTCAAATTGAATGGGGAATGTTTATTATCATTTGAAAGAACATTCACGTGAAATGATCTGCTCACCGAAGTGTTCTCTCAATAAATCCATTGATTGATGCGATGTGGCTAGAGTGATCAAAACCGGTTCAAAATAAACCGGCCCACCGGTTTTTTGCTTCCACCGTCCCCGGTTTTTCTCAAAATCGTGAATTTCGAACAACCGGTGCAACCGGTTTTTTTCGTTTGTTTCTACCGGTTTTCCGGTTTTTTTATTATCACTAAAATATTAAAAATTATATATACTATACTTTATATACAAAATATCACAAATTAAGATAATAATATGAAAGATCTCCTTATATGGCCTAAAAAGACTCGGCAACTAGAATCCGAAGCCATTCACTAATTTCTATACAAATTACAAAAATTTAAAGAAAATAAATGATTCATACGCGCAGAAGTTATGTGAAAAGTAAACGCATTCTCCCACTTCCAAACCGAAACAAAAACAATTAAGAAAATTTCAATTGGGTAAACCGACTAGTGCATACTCTTATATATTTATATACTCGTATATACCATCCTGCACTAAAGTGTGTATATAAAATATATATGTATAAAGATTTAGTACCTCTATTAAATATTCTATTTAATACCCCGAAATATTAATATTTTCTTGACTGAACTACATAAGGGGAATTGCATGTCAAGTGAGTTAATTTTTAAAAGGGATGTCTTCTGTCGGGATGAAAATTGCACCAAGTAGCCCTATAAGATAGTAGTTATGAGACACAATTCCAACGAGATCGGTTAAGGACTTTCCGAGTTGGAGGGTGTCAAATATTGACATTTTTGTCAAACGGTTGTTTTTCCCATCTGAAATGCTAAAATGTTTGGTTGAACGTAAATTTTTTTTTTTCAGAGGTTTATATTTTGATAGATCAACAGGTCCCATCCCATTAATAGGTCACAAAGCTTTTAAAGGAAATTATCTAAGCTTTGTTTTGAGCATAAAAATCAACAATTAAAACATAGGTTTTTACCAAAATTTCAAAAAAGTTTAATTTTGCAAAAAAGTAATGAAAATATATTTGCTAATTTTTTTAAAAGGTTGAAGAAAAGACTATCTATAACACTTTTGGAAAATGTTTCTAAATACAATAGCTAATTAGTTATAAGTATGAGATAAAAGGACCGTTTGACTCAAATGACAATATTCATCACAATCCAACTCATAACTACTATCCAACAGGACTAAATTTGGTGCAAGATTCCTGATCAAAAGACATCGCTTTTAAAAATTTAATATTAAAAAATCGCCTTTTTTGTTATTAAAAAGGAAAATGTTTTTCAAATGGCAATTTTCATACTGTTTTGTTAGCAGAAAAAAAACCGGTTCTACCGGTTTCCCCGGTTTTCTTCGAAGAAAAAACCGTCCACCGGTTTTTTTTATAACTTAAATAAACCATCCACCGGTTTTTTATTTTTTCAAAAAAAAAACGGGTTTTTGATCACTCTAGATGTGGCGTCCAAACTAACAAACTTTTAATTTAAACCTGCTTAATTTTGTATGTATGTTTTCAGCATATACGAGTATAAATCACAATTAACTTACAGCCAAACAAAATTTTTTCGCAGTATTTTTCCACTGAAAGGTGACATTTGTTCTTTTATTGAAAAAAAATTGCGCTTCCATAATATTTAATTTAATTTGCAAATTCAATGAAAGTCATCACAGAAAATCTCACACACATTTGGCGCATAGAAACGCCATCATGTTTATTGTTATTTTGTTTAGTAATAATTGCTATTTTAACCTTAATTTGAATTCTAATAAATCGTATACACTCAGACGGGGTTCGTTGGTTGTGCCTGGACTCTCCTCTCAAGTACATACATAGATAGATATTATGTCGAATCTATTTGATTTCTACTTTACTATGAAAATAACAATAACGCAGCGTCAGCGCTGTTTATTTGTAGTTGAGCTTAGGTTCTTTTTTTTTTTTGGTCGATGACATGTATTTGACATTGGGTTGCTAATTGATTTTGTAAACCTTGATTTCACTTGAATCATAGCACTAAATTGATAAATATCAGTTATAGAATTTGGAAAAATGGCCAATGAGTTTTTGCGTTTTCAGTTGTGTGTGTTTCACAAGGAATCGCTGATGATGATGTCATATTTGTTAACATGCATGCCATGTAGATATTGTCAGTTTCCGGAAGACCGCTCTAAATCAAAACGTTCTTACCTGGCGGGAAGGACACATTAAATTCTTTGAAGGGAACAACACGTTCCTGATAAGTATGCATAAATGATGTCATTGGCGATGATGCTCAGTCGGCAGACTTCCTTTTCAAATTATTTCTTGGCAGTTGTTTAGTACCTTTTGCCTTTTAGATTATTATAGGGATCTCACACTTTTATTTAAAAAATAATGTTTTATATATATATATACTTTACCTAATGATTTTTTATTTATCTTTTATTTTCAGAAGTAAGTTTTTGATTTATATTACTGTGGTGAGTTTATTTAATAAGAATTTGATCGAAAGGAGCGAAGAAGAACGTATCACGTATTACCTTATAGACATTTCACCTTGTCCCCGAATTCGCAATCCACATTCAATTCCCTATAAACTTTGACATTCGCCAAATTAAGATAGTTATGTTGCTCATCATACGTTTCTCAAAGTTTTCACGCGGAAGAAAATGTTTCTCAACGTCATCTGAGAAGAGATGATTGCTCGAAGTTTATTTCATCTTGAACAGCTGATTTGATTACCCGTTGTCAAAAACAAGTAATTGGAAAAGTTTTTATGATACTCATAAATAGTTTTTAAACAAGTTTTGATAAAGCAATATTTGGGTTTAAACTGAATACAGAGAATATAACAACATTTTAGTTTGTCAATTTATCATTCGAGTAGCATAATTTGTTTAATATCTTAAAGATGATTCTAAAAAATGTGATTGCACTAGGCTTGGAAAACTTTTAGAGGAATGTTACACTATTAACTGCTGCCTCAGACACCACCCAGCAAGTGTCTATTTAGAAAAACCAAACATATTAAGTATTACATTAAAACTGTAATGAATATTGTTAATAGGTCTCTTTAATTATTCCAAGAAGCAAAACAAAAATAATAATTCAAAGAAATACACAAAAATTCGTGGGGAGCCTCTGAGACATTTTCTCGAAAAAAAAAAATGTAGATCAGTGTTTATGAACTCTCATCGTCATTAGACAGGCGGAGACCAGCTGTGCTGCTACTGTTAAAGCCAAACATGACTACTTGTGCTGCGGGTCAGCGCCATTAGGGCATAAAACAAAGAAAAACTCAATTCGAGCTAATATTAACTACGACTTCTTCTGTCAGCATTTTATTTACTGTGTGAACCGAAATATGTACACTATATTTTTTTCAAAATGAAACTCAAGTAATTGTTGGTCATTTTAATTGAAAAAAAAAGAAAAATTCAAAGTAAAACAAAAACTTCAAAAAGTAGTGAAATCACATAATTGTAGTTAATGGGCTTCAGGCGCATGTGCGTTAAGTATTTAACAAATATTTAAACATTTTAAGCATAAAAACAATGCAATTGTTGAATAGGGTAAATGAAAAAAAAAATTGAACATCGCCATCGTCTTGGCTTTCATTTTTTGATTAAATAAACAAGTAATGACGGTGCTAAGTTCGGCCATGCCAAATCTTACTGACCCTCCTTCACCATGTATCGCATGTTAATGGTTTCGTATACAAATAAACTCATAAATATGTATTACCAAATTTCAGACCGATTCGTTAAATTTTTTGGTTTTCTAAGAAGTAAAATCTAGAGGGTCCTTTGTATGGGGGGATATATCAAAACATGGACCTATGGCGACCGTTGTTCGAAAGGATCAGCTCGATCTGTTGAAATTTACACACTATGACCGTTCTATCAAAATTTTAAAATTCCATACCCTCCAACTCTGACAGTCCTTAACCGACCTCGTTCAAATTTTGTACCATAACTACTATCCAATAGGACTAAACTTGGTGCAAGTTTCATCCCGATCAGAAGACATCGCTTTTAAAAATTGACTCACTCGACATGAAATTTCCCATATTTAGTTGTGTAGAGTTTAATACTGTAAACTCTGTCGATTTTAGTATTTCCCTTCCTTTCAAATGTATGTCAATACTACTATTTGTCTATAAATATTTTTATCAAAGCAATAAAACAGCTACTAGCCCCCAAACAGTATTTAGCACAAACTATTGAAAAATACCCACGTTTTGGGTGTGAGTAGTGATGTCAAACTGGAAATCCCGATCCCGAAAATCCCGGGAAATCCCGATCCAGAAAAATCCCGAATACCGGGATTTTTAAAATGAATCCCGGGATATTTTAATAATAATATATGAAGCTGACTCATATCGTCATCATCATGTGTGAAAATTTTACAGGAGAAGCAAAAAACTAAATAAAATGAAAAGTGTTGCCGTTAGAAAAACGTAGTTTTCAGGATCATATCTAAACATAATGATGCATATATAAAATCACACAAACATGATTTATAACTTGTTTGTGAAAATTGCGTGAAATAGTATTTTTTAACTATGAAAACAGAAATAATTTGTTGCTAGGCCCTTTTGAATTTCGTTAATAAATTCGACATTTTTATTATTACGAAGCTAAAAATTTGTCAGGATGTGTATTTCGATGCAGGGTACCGAAATCCGTCAAAAACTGAGTTTCCATTTTTCTTGTTGTTACGCCCTTTTTCGTTTCTGATGACGATATAAAATATTAAGTGAAAGATAGATAATCCCTGTCGAAAATGTAAACTAATGAAGCAAATTATTAATATCAAAAAAAATTGACATAATCCGGTGAAAAAAATTTGAAATTTGGAGAAGAATTACAAAATATATCATAAATGTAATTATAAATAAGTATGTATATTTAAAACAAGAACACAAATAGAGTTTGTTTCCCACAAAACGAAGATCATTTTATTATATTCTTTCAAATTTATGAAAAAATGCTAATATAAGATCTGATATGGATCGACAAATCGATTTGGTCCCATTAAAACGGAGTTAGTCAAACTGATTTCTCAAGTTGGAAAAATATTTTTCGTGCTTTAATGATAGAAAATTATAACATCAATAATAATTCAGACGACGAACTGAAATTGGACCAACATTATTTCATAGATAAGATGTTGTGAAATATTTTAATATTTCATAGATAAGATGTTGTGAAATATTTTAATAAAAGTTAGTTGTTTTTAACAAAAATTAAAATTAATGTATGCTTTAGCTGTTTTTATCCTTATTTAAATTAATTATATTTAAATTAAAACTGAACTAAAATTTTTGTATTTCATTTCGAAATATCACATTATTAAGAATGGAAAAATCCCGATTTATCCCGAAAATCCCGGGATATCGAACAATTTCGAGATCCCGAAAAATCCCAAAAATAAATCCCGGGATCCCGGGATTTGCAATTTAAAAATCCCGGATCCCGACATCTCTAGGTGTTAGAGACGGCACTGTGACGATTTGTGTCATAGAAGAGTGTCCACCAGCGACATGGGCCGTAGGGACCAACCGAAACGGGGAAAAAATTTTATTTTCAAATAAATCAAATGATTGGATTTTCTCACAAACGACGTTTCTCTGTAAACATAATAATAATTGGCCACATAAGCACTGAAGTGTAATAAGCAAAAAATTAAAATCCCTAGCAATAAATTATGACAATGAGAATGACCACAACCACATCATTAAAATAGAACAAAAGCAAAAAAGAATATGCTTCACATCTGGCAAAAACTAAAAATAATTTTTCAGATTAGTTGGGGAGACTTCATCCGAATAGAAATTAAACGAGGGGCGTGACAGAAGTGGAACTAATTAGGTAGGAACTTTGTTGTAATTGAAACTATGTTAAAATTACACTTGTTTACAATATTTTTGTCGAAGGGCTGTGCATAACATTAACATCTGGTGTCATATGGTGTCCTAAACCCGAAATAATATGTAAAAAATGTGTGTTCTTTTAATTCCGATTTTCTATTTTGCTGCCTTTGTACCATATTTTATAAGCTCGATAAAGTAGGGCTAGCCTTTGAATTAAAGAAAATTAATTTTGACGGCAAGAAAGAAATTGCAAATTAAAGCTCTTTTGGTAGAAAAGAATTCCCATAAAATCTTGTTTTTATACCCACACTATTGTGAACGATGGTATATGTATGTATATCAGTAGCTGCGGGACAAGAGAGACCCCAAAAATAGCGGGTGATCCAAGTAGAGATACTTTTTTCAATAGCGTTTTTTGGACAGATCACGTGTGAGTAGTGTCATGCTGTCATGTTATTTTTGTTAAGTATTGTTTGGCATTTCATCATGGAAAGACTTACGCCTGAACAACGTAGTGACAACAAATTGACAGATTAATTAGTGTAATGTTATAACGGGTGATCCAAGTAGAGATACTTTTTTCAATAGCCTTTTTTTTTGACAGATCACGTGTAAGTCGTGTCATGCAGTCATGTTATATTTGTAAGATATTGTTTGGCATTTCATCATGGAAAGACTTACGCCTGAACAACGTTTACGCATTTGATAGACATAATCTTCAATAAATAAATGCCGAAGAATGTTCTTTCAAATGATAATAAACATTCCCCATTCTATTTGAATTTTCTGTGTTTTTTTTTTCTTTAAAAAAAGTGGGGAACCTCGAAATGGTTTTTGTCAAATTTTAGAAATTTCAGAGATTGAAAATCGGTTAATAATTAACAAAGTTATAGGCTTTCAAGTGAAAAAAGGCAAGAAAATCGGGTCTTTACCCGTAAATCCAGATTTTGAGGGTTTTCGGGGAATTCCAAAAAAGATTCGTGTTTTATCGACAAGACCTACAGGAAAAATAGTATCGCGTCATTTGCTTCTCAACTTGAGTTTATTTTGTCGCACTGTGTTATCGGATGTTTATTTCATAATAAAAAGGAAGGTATGCCGTTAATGTCCTATGTCCTCGATAGCCTCACGAATTCTATCTTTGAGGGCTTGAATCGACGCTGGGATGTTGGCGTAGACCTTATCTTTCACGTGTCCCCAAAGGAAGAAGTCGCAAGGTGTTAAATCACAAGATCTCGGTGGCCAATTGTGATCACCTCTTCGGGAGATAACACCGTCCGGAAACTTTTCCCGTAACAGAGCAATGGTTCGTTGCTTGTGTGTCACGTGGCGCCGTCTTGTTGAAAGTAAACGTTGTCCAGATCAATACCATCCAACTCCGACCATAAAAAATCATTAATCATCTCTCGATAGCGCAATCCATTCACCGTAACAGTTCATCCAACCTCATTTTCGAAAAAGTAAGGTCCAATGACCCCGCCGGACCATAAACCGCACTAAACAGTCACACTTTGAGGACGGAGAGGCTTCTCAACAATAACTCTTGGGTTTTCCGAGCCCCAGATGCGACAATTTTGCTTGTTGACGTAGCCACCGAGGTGGAAATGGGCCTCATCAGTCAAGATGATTTTCGATTTTTAATAATTTCTATGCGTTGTTGAATCGTGTATCTTTCCATTTTTAGTAATGGCGTAGATTCTACTTGTCAAATGTCAAAGAATAAAAGCTTCAAGTGTGACAGCTACCGAAATATCGGGTGATTCTAAATAACACCTCTTGTTGGAAAACCCATTAGTATGCCCAATCTACAAAATAAACACTAGGTCTCGGACACAAACATTTTTGTTTGTTACATAGTTAGAGTTTACATTACGTCACCTTTTTATGCGATTTTTGAGAGATACATTTCATTTGATTTACGGATCCTTCACCGAAGTCATGCGATACTCTCTCGAAATTCTGAAATCTTTGGGAGTTTATTTAATAAAACTATAATAATAATTCTTTAAGGCAGGCGTCGACGAATGTAAGCAATGTCAAAAATTTCAACAATTATGTATGGAACAAAATATCGGCCAAATGGCCGCCGCGACCTCGGCGGCACACCGATGGTCCAAATTTTCGATGACACTGAGGCATAATTGAGGTTCTATGCCGTTAATATGCCGAATTATCTCATCCTTAAGCTCTTGAATTGTTGCTGGCTTATCGACGTACACCTTTTCTTTCAAATAACCCCAAATAAAGAAGTCCAACGGTGTCAAATCACATGATCTTTGCGGCCAATTGACATCGCCACGACGTGAGATAACACGGCCATTGAATTTGTTGCGCAAAAGATCCATTGTTTCGTTAGCTGTGTGGCAAGTGGCACCGTCCTGTTGAAACCACATATTGTGGACAAATCTTCCAATTCGGGCCATAAAAAAAATCGTTATCATCTCACACCATTCACAGTGACTGCCTGACCGGCCTCATTTCGAAGAAGTATGGCCCGATGACGTCGCCAGCCCATAAACCGCATGTACAGGTGTTTTCACATCTCCTACAGACCCGGTTTGCTGAAAATTGCGCACAATTCTCCCGATTGTGGACACATTTGGTCAATTATGCTGATCAAAAAAACATCACGAAGTGCACGAAATGCATTTGGATTTGAACGCCCATTTTCGTAAAAGGCTTAAAAAACTTTAACGCGTTGCTCGATTGTGTATCTTTCCATGGTTCAAATTGAGTTAGTCTGAAATTGAGAAATGTCAAATCAAATGCAGAAAAAAACTTAACGTTTAGGTGTGGTTCACATTCAACATCGGCCCTTACAATTTAACCACCCTTTATTTGAAATGTCGATATGTAAATTGTAATTAATTTTAATAGTGCAATAGCGATCAGCTGCTTTACAAAGTTGTCTAAAATTCAGAATATGAAATCATTTACATTTCGATTCGAATTTCGAGTTGTTCTTTCAAGTGTTTTGAGTTACTGATCGTAAAATCTAAACTACCACAAAATTCGTAGTGGCTGTCAAAATAATCGCCAAAAAAACTAATCAATTGATCGCTTAGCTCTGTCAGCTACGTCATTGTATCACATGATTTATTCATCAAAATAAAAAGTTGTCACTTCTCGGACTATGAAGAACATATTTTAAAGGTGTACAATTGAACACGTCATGTCCGGAACATATTGCATACAAAAGAGCACCATGAGCATATATTCGAGTTATTTTTGTATTCGAAAATTCTTTACACCCACCAGTAACCTCAGACACAGGTTTTCTCTTAAAAACTTGGCCAATTTTTCTCAAGATATTGTATTTGGCAGTTGGCACATGTGTGTGTGTGTGTCTTCTCGAGAGTGTGTGTTTTTTATATTTGTCAGATGAAAACAGAATATTTTCGATTTGCTCTTATTTGTTTTCTTCGCTTGCTATTAAACACATGTTATGAAAAATATGAATAAAAAAGTTTATATGAAATCAACAATTACATTTGAATTATTTTGCATAACAGAGTTGCCAATACTGTTGAGCAAGTGTTGGTGACGATTTTATACAAAATGTCTTATTCATATCAATTTATAGAAGATTTTACATTAAAGATCCGGCTCCAAAGAATATGTTAAAATGTCCTACATTTATTTCCCCTGTTAAAATAAAAGTTTAAATTTTCAACTCACAACGGCTCCCCTGGAGTATCAAAGTGACTGGCTCCCCATTTGAGAATCCCTGTTATAGAAGATATTTTATATTATTGCAGCAATTTCACTCAAATTATAAGAGAGAAAATCTTTTATTAATTACAAACGAAGAAAATAATAAAAACAATTTCAATAAAATTAAAAAAGCGAAATTTCGAAAAAGAAAATATTTAACTTGGACAGTTTATGCAGTTTTCCCTCGAAATATCAGTAATATCGGTGCGGATAGAGTGATTACACTAGTTTACAACATTTTGGTCGAAGGGCTGTGTATAACTTTTTCTGGTGTAATGTGGTGTCCTAAACATGAAAAGAATATATAAAAAGTTTTTTTTGGCATTTTTTTTAATTTTCTTTAAAATCATGATTTTCTTCGAATTTACCTTTAGTCACCCTTATCGGGAATAAAATTCCACACGGAATTTGTTCCCTGTTCCCTAAATTGCACATTGAAAAGGGAACAAATTCCGTGTGGAATTTTATTCCCGATAAGGGTGAGTATTTGGACCATATTTTTGGAATTAAAAGCTCGATAAAGACGGGATAAATAAGGGAATTATGAGGACCAGAAATGTTCAAAATATCACTTTCACGTGGAAACAGAAGTTTAGTAACTGTCGTTAAAACAATTAGAAATTTTTAAAATTTTGTTAAGAGCTAAATACCGGCTATAGCTGTCAAATTCCATACTATTTAACTTTCGTTAGCTCTAACGCTCGGTTATTTTGTTTTGTGTTAATGGGGGTAAGAAATAGAAAAAATTAAAAAAAAAATTGTTCCAATTTTTTAACGAAGAAAACTAAGCCTATTTGAAAAAAATCTATGGATAAATGTAGAAATTATAGCCCTTATGGTAGCAGTGAGAGAATTTCAACATAACCATGTTTTTATACTACCAAAACGAAAAAATATATAAGTGTGATTCCACTCCATAGAAATACTTTGTGTAGTGTAAAGGTAAGTACCCACGATTTGCAGATCGGACAACGTTGCGAGAAAAATGGCGGAAAAATGCAACCGTGTGAACACACAATTTTTGTTTTGCAACGTTAGCAGAAAAGTCATTGCGAGATAATTTGCAGATTGTTTATGTGCGAAGTTTTTGCATGTGACAACGGCGCCATTGCCAGAAAAACATTTTACTTGCAACACTGTCTATGATGTATTTTTATTGGCAATCCTGCATATAAATATTTACAACATATATTGTAAATATATAAAATTGTAATGTTTTCTTGCAATCGTCTGAACTGTCAATTCATCTTTGCCTAACAATCTGTCATTGTCCGTATATTTGCAGCACTTTAGCAAGGTTGATAACGTTCGCCGATCTGGCAATCGTCTATACTCAGCTTAAGGCTTTTTTAGTACCTACAGTCCCGTCAAAAATTGGCGTTATTGCCACGTACCTCCCAAACAAAATGACCAAAATAAAATGTGAAAAATATTTTTTCGCAAAAAATATTTTTTTTTTTAATTTCCCCTGTTTTTACAATATGGCTAATAATTTATACATTTATCCATAGATTTTCTTCCAAATAGGTTTTATTTTCTTCGTTAGATGCTAGCTTGCAAAAAATATGGTTTTTTTCGCAAAAACTATTAAAAAAATAAATAAAATGTGTTCTAATGGTTTTAACGGATACTGAACCACTGTCTCTGCGTAAAAGTGATTGCCCTTATAATTTTCTTTAGTTTAATGGATACGAGGTTTGCTATATATATTTCTGGCCTCTGACCTTTCCATTGGAAAGTTTGATAGAAGTGATATTCCCCACATTTGTTGCCCTTATAATTTTCTTTAGTTTAATGGATACGAGGTTTGCTATATATATTTCTGGCCTCTGACCTTTCCATTGGAAAGTTTGACATTTTTTAGCATAAACGTACTCAGCACGTTTTGACGTACGACCATCATTAGTGTTGTTTACAGTGACTTGAAAAAATCAATTTGGCAAAAAAATGGAATTAACTCGTGAATATTTTCGTGCGATCATTTTTCACAACTTTCGACGTGGATTATCACAAGAGTGCATCGATGAACTTAAATCTTTGTATGGCGATGAAACACCATCCTATAGCACTGTGAAAAAATGGTTTAATTAATTAAATCGTAGCCGTCGCTCGCTCGAAGGTCGTCCAAAAACGGCCGTTGTGCTAGAGAACATTGCAAGAACATGCAAGATCGTCATGTGACATACCGTGAGATAGAGGCATCCTTGGGCATTTCTTCCACCAGCATACATTCGATATTGCATGAACACCTGGCCGTAAAAAAGGTTTGTTCTCGTTGGATCCCGCACAATTTGACAATCGCTCAAAAAAAGGCTCGTGTCGATTGATGCAAAGAAATTTTGATTTGACACCCAATGACTTCTTCTTATTCATATCACAAGAAACAACGTTTTTCGACGCCTGAAGCAGCTGTTGAAGCGTTCAAAAACCATGTTTTGGAGGTGAATTTTCAACACACTGTAACCAAAACAATTCGCGGTCAAATGACAACTGGAACTTCCAATGGAAGTTCCAGTTTTCATCTTGCATTGCCAGGACCGAAATATAAATAGAAACCCTCGGGCTTATACATTATAAAAATATGGTCCAAATAGTGAATGTATCTTCCATGAAAATTGTAGGTCTAGGACTCTAAAAAAATGTTTTTGCATAGTGTTATGGGATGAAATGTGGATTAACTTTTCTAAATGATAATTATGATGTATCTACACTCTAATACTCAAAACCGGCGACAATTAGTTCATCATCACATTGGACATTTCTTTTTCCACAACAAATAAAAACAGGGTCTAATTAAAATTATGTTTTCACTTGCAACATCGAGGAAAAAAACAAAAAGCTTAATTAATACAAATTTCGCAAATATTATTATGACACACATTGTGCCCGAAAAAGAAACACTTGTTTCATGAGAATGGTTATAAAAACAATTAATTCTTAATTAGAGTATTTCTTCAATATTTTATCAATCACAAAAAAATACTATTAAAACGAAAAAAATTGTCATCGCCTTGGAATGATAAAAATAAATAATGAAATCATAACCTAAATTTGAACGATAACAATGTGAAAACTTAAAACCCAACCGTATGTGTCTCATCAGTGTCATTCACACTCAGTTATGTCCACATAAAAAGATAACATGTATAGAATTTTATCTTTTATTTAAAATATAAATGAATAATTGTTTCAACAAAAACAATCACTTTTACTTTATTTTTGCAAATTGGTTTGGTTTTGCAGACATTTTGAATGTAAAATGAATTTTCTTCAACATAACTTAAGGAGATCGATTAAAATCCATTTAAAAAATTAAAAAAACGCTTTAAAATAAAGACTTCTTCAAAAGCGCGTGCCTGCGTTACACCATTATTAGTAAATTCATAGGCAAAGCCTATTATAGGGTTTCGTTCAGTAAATCGCCAAAACGATTGACGTCATGATTTAAGTGAACACGGCGTTGCCAATTGGAATATTTTAAGAACATGATACCTTAAAGTAAATATGAACTGTTTATTTTGAAAGTGGCGAAAACGCCATTCTGTTTTTGAACCAAGAGTGGTATCTTTCAAAGGCCATGTGAATAAAATATATTTATTACTTACATACAGTTCATCTCAAGACTTCAAGGTTTCTATATTTTGTGAAAATTTTCGCATTATAGTTTTATTAACCCGCCTTTCCTAATGTTGAATTGAGTCAAACAGAATGGCGTTTACGCCACTTTCAAAATAAACAGTTCATATGTATAGCAAATTACAATAGTTTACAATTTTTTTGTCGAAGGGCTATGCATAACATTTCCTCGTCTAAACACGATAAAAGTTATAAAATATTTTTTATGGTAATTTTTTTATATTCCGATTTTCTTGGAAGAGTATTTGAAGTATAAACTCGGTAAAGCCGGGATCCGTGTTGCCAGAAATGACGATTTATCGTCATTTTGACGATTTTCAGAGCTAAAAAATAGAACATGACGATTTTTGGCCCGAAATGACGATTTTTTATGATACGAAAAAAGTAAGGAAAACTTCATAAATTTTTCTTATATTACAGATTTTTGTTATAATTCCTTCGGGATATATTTATACTCCCATTTATATTTTTAAAATAAATATCAGAAAATGTTAGAAAATGTCTCAAATATTATGGACCGCACTCAGTAACATAACAAGAAAAATGTCTAAAGTTTTGGTATGTTGTAAAATTAGCAGAGGAAATTACAGTGCAATGTTTTGGGTGAAGTAAGGGCTACGTCAAAACGTAAACCTAGGTCATAATTCCAACGAATCGTTCCGGCTAAAATTAATCACACATATAATTTTTAAGCTAAATAGGAAGGACATTTTTTCTTTAGGGCTATGAAGTCAAATCGATTTGACAGTTGTATGGGACAATGCCGAAATATGGTCCAATTGGGTCACTTGCTCCTTGAAATGGTTCTGGGTATAATAAAATACAAATTGCCGAATTTTAGCTCAATCGGTTGGTTTTTGTGGTTTCTAACGCCCTAAAAAGTCACATCGCGTGGGAGCTATACCAAAATGTTGACCAATGAGGTCAGTATGAATGATTATGGTTAAAAGTAAACACAAATAACCAAATTTTAGTCTCCCTTTGAATTGTTCTGGATAATATAAAATTGTCACTAGTATCGGTTGATACTAGTGATTTCTAATGCGTCAAGAAATTGAATTTAATGCAACCTTCGTATGGGGCCGTATAAAACCATGGATCTACACTGGACCTTGTTGACGTGAATGGTAATATGCATTTTGTCAAACTTCGCCCCCATAAGTTAAATCTAGTGGCTTTCATGACATAAAGAGATAAATATTATATGAGCAAGACTATTTTCAAACGTAAGAAATTAATATGTATGAGATATGTTTCCGCCAAATTAAGTTATTAATGTCGTTCAAGAATGTGAGATCCGGCAACAAAATTCATTTTAAGTTCACTTTGAGAAACCCCAAAGTGAGAATCATTTGAGAGTACCAATTAACACATATCTATCTCCGAAATATGTCCTTCGTCATAAAAAACTCAAAAGCTGTACGTTGCTGGTAGATTTTTGTGTTGACGATTTTTTTGACGATTTCGAAAATTTATTTTGACGATTTTCGGTCAAATTCGTCTGGCAACACTGGCCGGGATACCATCTAAATTAAAGGAAATTATGAGGGCCCCAAATGCTGAAAACATCAATTTCACGTAGAAACAGAAGTTTAGTAACTGTCGTTAAAAGAGTTAGAAAAAGTTTGATTTTTTTTAATCATTTATGCTGGCACGATAAATTTTTAAAAATTTGAAACAATTTAGCCGAGCCCACTCCCACCTACCACACACACTTCATATCTGTACGCTAAGTGCTGGTTGCAAATATGGTTCAATTTGCATGAAATATTTAATTTGAAGAAAATGGGTTAAGATTTGGCTATAGGCCTCAAACAAATTTCCCACCGTTTTGGACAATATGGACTTTATGTACATACCGCTTGCGACATCCGATTTGCATAAATATCGGCAAACTCAATATTTTACGAGTAGTAATGGTATACGAAAAAAGTGAACCCAATAATGCAGTACCCCCCGATGTTATAAATAAATTCAATGTTTAGCATAACTGCTTGCATTCCTTTTATTTTATGATTGTCCCTTAGAAATGCGAATATTGGATAATAATGGATACGTAGAATCCATAGATCTGTGAAAAGCATCAGTTGTATTATTAATACGGCTATTTTGTCTCGCATGCGACATTCTGTCTTGCTTATAAAATTTGTTCAGTGCCTCCGAAGTATTCCCCCTAAGCAGCCAATAGGAAGAGCAGTAGATACAATAATTTGAGAATAATGCGCTAATATTTTAAGGACAATTGCTGACATGGGATACCAAATAAAGGGTTTCCCAACAAGAGGTGTTATTTTGGTATTCAAAGGAAAATTCCATTTTTTGAGATAAATGATCGGATGTTTATTTCATAATAAAGCGGAAGGTATGCCGTTAATAATGAAAAACAACATCAGCCAAATGGCCACCACGACCACGCTTACAGGACCATATCCTTTTCATGAACTTTTCCATAAACAAATCGCAAAGTGGCTGCCCTATGTCCTCGATAGCCTTACGAATTCTATCTTTGAGGTCTTGAATCGACGCTGGGCTGTTGGCGTAGACCTTATCTTTCACGTGGCCCCAAAGGAAGAATTCGCATGGTGTTAAATTACAAGATCTCGGTGGCCAATTGTGATCACCTCTTCGAGAGATAACAAGTCCCGGAAACATTTCCCGTAGCAGAGTAATGGTTTCGTTGCTCGTTGTGGCACATAGCGCCGTCTTGTTGAAAGTAAACGTTGTCCAGATCAATACCATCCAACTCCGACCATAAAAAGTCATTAATCCTCATTTTCGAAAAAGTAAGGTCCAATGACCCCGCCGGACCATAAACCGGACCAAACAGTCACACGTTGAGGTTGGAGAGGCTTCTCAACAATTACTCTTGGGTTTTGCGAGCCCCAGATGCGACATTTTTGCTTGTTGGCGTAGCCACCGAGGTGGAAATGGGCCTCATCAGTCAAGATGATGTGTCGGGTATAAAAACATGCCATAATGCACCACCACACATCGCAAATTTACTATGATTTCGTGCGAAACAACGCTCACACCCACCCACCACTGTCATGTTTGATTGCAAGATCAAGAACCAAGGGAAAGACTGCATTCAGGCACGGCATCGTTTACTTTTGAATGCGACAAACATTCATTGACAAGTCTATCTAGTGTCTGGAATCCGTCCGCCCTCCCATTCGCGATGCCGTATCATGAACTGGGGCGGCTATGCCGTTTTTAGATGTCTAACTGACTGACGACAGCAGTCAATTGAAAACGACAATATCTCCAACATAGAATCAGTTCAACTTGACGGGGTCGTAAATTAATGTATGTAGCTCTGACGAGACTGGAGGAAGATTTATTCTTTCTCCACCCAAACAAAAAAAGAAAATGGAATATAAACATTTCTCCTATAGTTTGATTGTAGATTTCTCTCTATTACACATCTTTTGCAAAATCCTCAGAAAAAAATCAAATGTAACGGATCAGTAGCAAGGCGTCACTTCCCTGAAGAATAAAAGACAGACAGACATACGTTGTCTCGCCAGTAGTTGTCGGATACTATATAAATAACAACAAACTCAATGTAGATTGAGTGAATGTGTTTTTGGGATGAATGAAAGAATGAGTGAGTGAATACGTCATTTCCGTTTTGGGCCAAAACATCCGATGGCGCGCGGAGTGTCTTACGTATGCGAATCGTGTACAATTTAAATCTTTTTTCTGAGTGTTTGTATTGCAAATTAATTATTTGGTTTTATTCCAAAGCACATTGCATTTGTTCGAAACAAAAGTTGGTTCGATTCATTCATACGAAATAATATTGCTTTTTGTCTAAGCTGCTCATTGGACTCAATACCTAACCTTCTGACGTGTTCGCCGATCAGGCAGTGTCCCGCTAGTTTGCTGACAATATTGTTCGATCTGACAATCGTGTGTACATGCAATCATGTTGCATGTGGACAATGTCACACGAATACACAAAGTCTGTTCAATTCAATGTCTTGGGCTACGTGTATTCGATTAGCGTTTTTTTATGGGGTCTATTAAACAGCAGTAAATCGCCGATTATAGTATGATATAACAGTTAGAAGTGTTTTCTAGTTCGGTGATTTTCTGCTGTAGAATAGACCCCATATATGAAACTTCTTGGAGAATTTGTAATGTCGCCCCTTTCCTAGCAAGTTCATCAGCTTTACAGTTCCCCGGGATAGCCCTATGCCCAGGTAACCATATGATGTGTTCAGTCATCTTGTTAAGAAATCTGCGACAGTCGGAGACTGTTTGTGAATTTGGTGGCCTCCAGAGAATTGATGGCAGCCTGATTGTCCGAGTAAATGGCAACGCCTGTGATGGTCACTACGTTTCGAATCAAAGCCAACGACAGATTGTTAAAAAAGGGTGAATGTCAGTTCTGACGATTGCAAGATATATATTTTGTAGATATTTATAGATAGGATTGCCAATAAAAATATTTTATAGACGTGAGTACGTAGCTTCAGGCACTTGACGAGTTCCCTTGATAGACACTACAGGTATTTGGTATCAACACTAGGTTCTTCACAGTGCACTCCGTAGACAACCTTATCATCAAGCTTGGAACCATGTGTAGAAGTGGAGATTCAAAACAATTCATCTCCTGCAGGTATTTTACGGGCCTGTTCTGTAATCACGCGATTTGATATCACGGTGATTTCAAAACACCATTGATTTTAAAATCATTATTGGTGCTCGGCAATGGTACGATTTATTGTTTAAAGTAAACAGCAATCAATTTAAACCATCTATACCAAATCCGGACGATTTTTTAACCCTCCAAGAGTGATTTTAAAATCGGTGATAATACTAAACCACCGTGATATCAAATCGCGTGAATTCAGAACAGGCCCGTTAGTGGTGAAGTTTGGTGTAAACCGTTGGTATATACGGGTCTGTTCTGTAGTAAGTCACTGGTGATTTTAAAATCACCGTGATATTAAATCGCCGTGATTACAGAACAGACCCGATAGTCCACGCGGTCGGTTATCATATCACTACATTGTGATATCTTCATATGGTCGTTGTTCTTATACCTCCACATTGATAGATAGTTCAGATGTAATGCCGCTTTGGGGGAAATTTTTCACGCCTCAATATCAATGGGTAGTAGATGGGGTAGAGCTTGTAGAGACTATGCTCCGCTTATGCATAGGTAGGCGGTTCTCTGAACCTTTGATAATTGATTTGTAATGGATAGTTTCATAGATGCCGTCCTCCACACAACAAAGCCGTACATCAGTATTGGGCGAACCTACTGCTATATATCCAATTTTAATAAAATAATACAAGAGGACCCAACGCGACCCTACAGGTTTCCTGCAGTAATATAATGGCTTTCCTTATACGTTCCAGTACATTAAGTCTGAATAACAATTTCCTGTCTAGAAGTATTTCTAGATATTTTAATTTTTCAGAAAAGACCAGCTCTGCTGCATTCTTCCTAGGAGGGTCAACATGTGGGACCTTATTCTTCCTAGTAAAGAGAACCAATTCTGTCTTGTTTGGGTTAACACTCAAACCGCTGCTTCTGGCCCGTCTAGCCAATTTGTACCGAGCCAAATATAGGAGTCAGTGGTGTTACCAACATAAAAAATTACGGTAAAATTAACATTTTATGGAAAGTAATTTTTATGGATTAAGTCGTCTATTGTATTGAAATTGCTGACGGTTAATAATGACCATAGACCAACGCAAACTAATGGCGATTTCGTTTCTGGACATTCCAGATGTCTGGACTTTTATACCAAATTTTGGAATTTTAAAATAGGAGTAAGTTCAATACGAGGAACCACGTCAGTTCCTCCGTGGTATGTATTTGTAATCAATAACTTTGGACTTTGGTCCGCGTAGTCGTCTTTGGACTTTCCCCAGAGAAGATAATCTATAATCTCGATCGAAGGCCGTTCACGCAGAAGCACTTAGGTCCGCGTAGCTGGCTTTGGACATTCTCCAAACGAGAAAATCCTTAATTCCGGCCGAAGGCCAGTCATGCAAAAGCACAAGCACTTTGGTACGCGTGGTTGGCTTTGGGCATTCATCAAACGAGAAAATCTTTAACACCGGCCAAAGACACTTTGTTTCGCTTATCCATCCAATTAATTTTTCCAAATGAGCTCATTTTACAAATAATATCGATAACATACATATACACATTATTTTTTATTATTATTTTGAGGTGCTCTATCTACAGGGTTTTCCAACAAGAGGAGTTATTTTGAATCACCCGGTATTTCGGTAGCTGTCACTTTTGAAGCTTTTATTCTTTGACAAGTAGAAACTACGCCATTACTAACCAGTAAGGAAAGGCAGAAAGTCTGGCGAGGCCGACTATATAATACCCTACACCTCCCTAACAATGCGAAAAGGTTTTTTTTCTTTCTGGAAAATTTTAATGATCGGAAGTAAAATACAACTTCTATAGCGGTTTGATACCAAATCAGGAGGAACAATCAATATAAATCTGAACCGATCTTCCCTGAATACTGATTCATGTAAAAAGACCTCCTTCTGTCGAATTTCGTACTGATCGCATATAAAATACAGTCTCTACAGCGCCTACATGTCAAATCGGGGGTAACGTATTTATGGGGGCTATATCTAAATCTGAACCGAATTCTTCCAAATTTAACAGTGTTCATTCATATAATAAGAAACCTCTTTCTGCCGAATTTCATACTGATCGGATATAAAATAACATTTTTACAGCGCTTACAAGTCAAATAGGGGGTAACGTATATATGGGGGCTATATCTAAATCTGAACCGATTTTCTCCGAATTTAGCAGTATTCCTTCATGTAATAAGAAACCTCTTTCTGCCAAATTTTGCACTGATCTGATATAAAATAACATTTTTACAGCGCTTATATGTCAAATCTGGGGTAATGTATATATGGGGGCTATATCTAAATCTGAACCGATTTCTTCTAAATTTAACAGAGTTCATTCATGTAATAAGAAACCTTTTCCTGCCGAATTTCATACTGATCGGATATAAAATAAAGTTTTTACAGCGCTTACATGTCAAATCGGGGCTAACATATATATGGGGGCTATATATAAATCTGAACCGATTTTAACCAAATTCAATAGGGATCGTCCTTGATATGTGTAAAGTTTTGTCGAGATCGGACCATAATTGCGACCTGTACTTTGATTACAAGAATACATGCACAGACGGATAGACAGACATACAGACGGACAGACATACGGACATAGCTAAATCGAATCAGAAAGTGATTCTAAGTCGATCGGTATAATAAACGATGGGTCTATTTCTTCTCCTTTTGGGTGTTACAAACAAATGCACAAAGTTATAATACCCTGTACCACAGTGTGGTGTAGATTATAAAAATGGAACGATACACGATTCAATAACGCATTGAACTTATTAAAATTCGAAAATCATCTTGAATGATGAGGCCCATTTACACCTCGGTGGCTACGTCAACAAGCAAAATTGTCGCATCTGTGGCTCGGAAAACCCAAGAGATATTGTTGAGAAGCCTCTCCATCCTCAACGTGTGACGGTTTGGTGCGGTTTATGGTCCGGCGGGGTCATTGGACTTTACGTTTTCGAAAATGAGGTTGGATCAACAGTTACGGTGAATGGATTGCTCTATCGGAGATGATTAATGATTTTTTATGGTCGGAGTTGGATGGTATTGATCTGGACAACGTTTACTTTCAACAAGACGGCGCTACGTGCCACACAAGCAACGAAACTATTGCTCTGTTACGGGAAAAGTTTCCGGACGGTGTTATCTCTCGAAGAGGTGATCACAATTGGCCACCGAGATCTTGTGATTTAACACCTTGCGACTTCTTCCTTTGGGCCCACGTGAAAGATAAGGTCTCAGCGTCGATTCAAGACCTCAAAGATAGAATTCGTGAGGCTATCGAGGACATAGGGCAGCCACTTTGCGATTTGGTTATGGAAAATTTCATGAAAAGGATATGGTCCTGTAAGCGTGGTCGTGGTGGCCATTTGGCTGATGTTGTTTTTCATTATTAACGGCATACCTTCCTCTTTATAATGAAATAAACATCCGATTATTTATACCAACATAACACCTCTTGTTGGAAAACCCTTTAGATCGAAGGGCCTCGGATGTCATACCCTTGCCAAAAAGGGTGAGCATTTAGCATGTCATTTAGCATCATCGAGACCCAATCTCCTACATACAATTAACCTCAACTCGTATACAAGTATCTGATCAAGAGTGTTTCGCTTTCTTATTGTGCGTCAAATTGTATATTGGACATTCATGGTCTTTGTTTTTTGAGTGAATATCTTCTGAATTGCATCTATCCCAGCGGCGGAAATCGTGGGCTGGAAGGCCTTCTATCAGGCCTGCTAATTGTATCCGAAGGCCTTCCAAGACATTACCACTTTCTTTCCATTTAACATTGCGTAAGATTGGGGGGGTAAGGCCGTCCATTCCCGTTTTTTTACAAGAAGGCCTTCCTAGATAAGGCATAATGCACGACAAGCCTTCCGGAATGAATTAAAAAGGAGCTCTGCTGAAGTCCTCCATAAAGAAGGCAAAAATCAAATTGGTCAAATCGAGGGGGTCTCGAATATCATAGCCCAGGCCTTGCACAATGACATAAAACAAAGGTTTGCTAAAGGTCTGAAGCCACAGGCACATTAGAAGGACCTGAAAAAAACAGAAAAACAAGCCATATAGAATTGCTTGAAAGTAAGGACTTCTAAAGGTTTCATTTGTTGCGCTGGACGACGAACCACTCGCTCTTGCATTCTCTCCGTAAATCATTCTTGCTGCAGGCCTTATAAATATAAGGAAGTCCTTGTCAAATAAGGCCTTCCACATGGATTATATATGGAAGACCTCTCAATTTCCACCGCTGGGATATATCTACTTATATGCATATGTACGAGTATTTATGTATGGATGGATGTATCTCTCGCTCATGATCATCTTCTTTTCATTGTTGCCAACTGCGCTGCTTACAGCTCTGCTTGCAGCTGCGAATGTCGTGCTGCTTTTATTTATTGGGGATTGAGTATTTTTTTGTATTTTTTTTTTGCAAGCAGTTTGCAGCGCTTTTACTGTATATACTTTTATTTTCTTTAAATTATTCTCAAAGTTGTTTGTTTCGTTATGTATGTGCGTTTTTTTTTATAAAAATATTATAAATGAACGAGGAGCGCGACGGACGAATACCGGCCAAAATGATGATAATCGCTTTTGGTTGTATTTTATTTTTATTTATTTCGTTTCGTTTTTGTTTTTGCCATTTTTGTGTGTCGGACTAAGTGAGTTCAGCCGTTACCGTCCGTCCGTCTGTCTGGTGTGTTGTGCTTTTCAAAGTAAAATCAAGTTCAAGGCAAATTACATTTCATCAGTATTATTAATATATGTATGAATACATACATATGTATGTATATATTTCTTAATGAATTGTTTTCAATCTTATTTTATTTTTGGGGGGCCTTTCGTATTTCTCTTTATATATGTATACGTATGTACATATGAATTTGTTGTGAGCAACACAACACACCAGCAAGTTATAAAAAACAAATGGCAAAATTTATGAGACGACTTTTGTCGCTGAGAAGGGGAGGGGGTGATCATTTAGTAGGTAAAAAGAGCATCGACAGCAGCAGCCGTATCTTTATCGTGGGTCATTCATCTTTTTTTTTTCATCTTCTATTTAGGGTGAATGCGACCACAGACGATTGCTTTTGTTGATGTTTTATCTTGATCTTAATTCGTGACCGTTAAATTTAAATATTCTGCTAAAGAAAAGTTGCAATTTGAACTAAATTGGTGCATATTGACTGATCGTCGATTAGCAGATTCAAGAGTAGTTTTGACACGAATGTGCGTGATCATCAAATTAATAGCTTTTTTAAATAAAAATGATGGCCTAATGTTAATGAACATTGGAATGATACACCTAGTCAGAAGTCAAAGCATTTTTATACCCTCCACCCAGTATTCATCCTAGGAAAATTTGATTTTTTTCAAAAGAAATCGTTTTTGCTGGCGCAAAAAAAGATAAAACGAAAAAAATGTTTGTTCCAATTTTTGAAAGTCAGCATCCTAACGAGGAAAACAATGCGTATTTGAAAAAAAACATCTATAGATAAATGTATAAATTATAAAGAGAATTCCAATAAATCATGTCTTATACCCCCACTATTGTGAACGAGGGTGTATACTCGTATATCAGTTGCTACCATGTAACACATCGAAGGAGTGACCTAAGAGACATCAATAATATTTGGCGGAAATCCGTTTTGGGTCCGTCCGGCCGTCTGTCTGTCTGGCTGTTGTTGCAAATTTGGTATGTGTTAATATTTTGTATACCCTCCACCATAGGATGGGGGGTACATTAATTTTGTCACTCCGTTTGTAACACCTCTAAATATTGATCTGAGAACCCATAAAGTATATATATTCGGCATGGCCGAACTTAACGCTTTTACTTGTTTTGTTTTTCGGTGTTATTTTCTTTAGGTTTGAGTTATTTTGTGAGGTCACCTGCTATCCATGGTGGAGGGTATATAAGATTCGGCATGGCCGAACTTAACGCTTTTACTTGTTTCTATCTCAGGCTAAGAGCAAAGATGAACCATGTTGGTCTAAAATTTAGTGAAATATTGATTCATTATATATTGATTCCTTTTGGTACCTCTCATACAAAGGGTAATGCTGCCATCAATTATCTGGAGGCAACATCCCTAAATTCACAAACCGCCCTCGACTGCCGCAGATGTCTTAACGAGATGGCTGGGCAGTTTAATATACACCTCATATGGGTGCCTGGGCATAGGGATATCCCGGGGAACTGCAAAGCCGACGAACTTGCTGGGAAAGGGACGACATTACAAAGAATTTGCATATATTGGTGCGCCAATATCCACGTGCAAGCTTTGGCTAAGGCAAGAGGCAATCAGGCAGTCCAACGAAAGATGGACAGAAATCGGCACCTGACACGAACACGCCGAAAGATTGGCTATTAACTCTAATGACTTCTGCAGAAGCTGTGGAGATGAGAAAGAAGTGGAGAGCATTGAGCACTTGCTATGCGACTGCCCCGCTCTGCGTAAACGACGGCTGGACATACTGTGGTCGGCCTTTTAGGCAGCCTAACAAATCTTTCCATTACTACTATCGATAAATTTGTATATCAAACAGGTTGGTTTCGATGAGGGGCATTTCAGCCGTGGTAACACTAGGGACCTAAACTGGTCTATGTGAGCTTCTATAAAAAAAATACGGCTGCCACCCTAACCTAAACCTATGTAAAACTGCTTATAACTTTAAGCCCAGTCCATACAAACATTTGAAATGTTGTGCAGTGTAATGATTTTATAGAATCTTCACTCCCATGAAAAATGGGCGTTATTGGCACGTCGCTTTTGGTACCTTCCATACAAATGGATCATTTTGCACAAAAAGTTAACGGCTTATAACTTCAATTCCTTCGCATACAAACACTTGAAATTTTGTACAGTGTAATTTTTTTGTAGTACCCATAGTCTATTGAACACGTGGGCGTTATTGCCACGCAGCGTTGGTACCTCCCAAACAAAATGATCAAAATAAAAAAATATGAAAAATGTTTTTTTTTAAATTTTCCTTGCTTTATTTAACAATATGCACTTTAAAAAATTTTTCACAAAAATTAAAGAATTGCTCCAAAGGCGTCCTTAGTCTTCAAAGTAAGTACATTTTGTACTTAAAATTAAGAAAATGTACTTAAAATTAAGTTAATTTCTTAATATTAATGAAATTATCTAGATTTTAAGTACAAAATGTAATTATTTTAAAAACTAATGACGTCTTTGGAGCCATTCTTTAATTTTATGACAATTTTTTTTCAGTGTGTGTAATAATTTCGACCTCTAACCCTAGACTAGCTGTTGTTGCACAAATAGGTGTTGTTTTATTAGTTTGGATGCTAAAATTTAAAAAATGTATTTAACATCTTTTAAAAATTTTTTTTTTCCCTACACTGGAAAAGAAAATTGTCATAAAATTAAATAAATGCTCCAAAGACGTCATTAGTTTTTAAAATAAGTACATTTTGTACTTAAAATATAGATAATTTCAATAATATTGAGTAATTTACTTAATTTTAAGTAAATTTTCTAATTTTAAGTACAAAATGTACTTATTTTGAAGACTAAGGACGTCTTTGGAGCATTTCTTTAATTTTATGACAAATTTTTTTCAGTGTAGATTGATCAAATTTTGTAGAAATATTTGTTACAGTTCCAGGTCGTCTGGGATTGAAAATGAACCGTATAGATTACTCCTATGATATAGCTCACCTATAGAGGTCGCTCGCAAATAATAACAGCTGTGTCGGAAATTTTCGATTTCGAATATTAAACATATGTATGTATGTTAATGTATTCAGCTAACCATTATCTATCGATCGATATATGACACTCACATGTTAATCATTTAGGCTATAAACACCACATTTTAGAGGATTAGACTGAAATTTTGTAGTTTGTGTTTCATATAAACATGTCAAAACATGCTTTAATATAGTCTCCGTATGAAGGTGGCTTTCAGATTTGTTTCTTGATGCCATAAAAACCATATTTTCCAGTCGATTTGTCCGTAATTTTGCAGTTTGTGTTTTTTATACTAAAATTTTGCTCCACGAAACTGTACCTTTTAAAGAGGTTGCTCCTAAATAGAAAATGGTAATTCGAAATCGACTTTAGTCGACAATCGATTATGAGACTAAAAAAACTATTATTTTGTAGTCGACTTTTAGCCTTTGAAATATAGCCTTTAAAATAAAGCACATTTTTGATTTTATCACTTATAATTATCACCATTTTTATGAGGACTTATTTATAGCACAAAAGAGTAAATTTTTTTATTAAATTTGCACGATCGATGGCTATAACCCATTTTTCAGTACTAAGGTAGTATTTTCATATCAGTTTCGCCACGATTTTTATATTTTCATTTGTCAATAATTCCATAGATCACTAAATATGAACCTAAGAAGCTTGTACTTATATTAATATGTTCAGAAGAGGATAAAGTGTAATTAATAAATTCAGTTTTATTCCTATTCCACAATTTAACATCTTTCAAAGAAAATCAACATACTTTAAACTGGCCTAATTTTATTTTAATCGACTATAAAAAAGTCGACTTTAAGGTTAGATTAATCGACCTAGTCGACTGAAACCAAATTTGGTTGATGAAAAAGTCGAAAGTCGACTTTCAGCTTCCAGTACCATTCACTACTCCTAAATTTCTATAATTAATCCATTTTCTAAACAATTTGACTCAGACTGTGCATCTTTCATTAACTGCCTGACCCACGATGTCGAACGTTAGCGTTCTCATAACTTTTATGCGAAAAACAGCTGATTTGCGACCAACTAACAGGCATCAAACAGTATGTGTTCATTCGCTTTGTCGTTCTGATGCCTTTTGTAGGTCACAAATCAGCTGTTTTTCGCATAGAAGTCATGCGAACGCTAACGTTCGACATCGTGGGTCAGGTGGTTAATCTTTTTTTAAGACATCGAACCTGCAACGTTCTTACTTGTGTCTGCGTTATGACAAAAATTCTAAAAAATATATTACATCATCAAAAGACTTTTTTGTTCATACAAATCCCCTTTTCAAGTACGTGCTTCCAGTTTTTATTGCAAGGTTTCGCTTTTTTTAAATAAGCAAATACTTTATTCATATTCCCTACCAAATATGGAGGTAAAACAAATCAATGAAATTGCTAACAAGTTAAGTAACTGGCTTTTTCTATTCATGGCAATTATAATTAACAAAACAGATGAAATAAAAATAAAAAACAAAAATGTAAAACTGTCAGTTTAAAAACATTTCTCATCAACTTGAGTTTTATTTCAAGCTCACAAAAAACCTTAAATTGTTAAACTGCACAATGAGAATGTACTCGTCGTCGTACTCTACGAATTACTTCAATCACTCGGATTAACTGTGAGTCATTGAAAAAATACAAACAGAAACCAGTTTGTATTGTTTTTTTATTATTATGAATAAGTAATAAAAATATTTGTGATTATTATTTTATTAATATTGTATTCCGTAAAGCAAAACTTTATTTATTTTCTCCTATTCTCTCTTTTCTTTACAGATCATCGATATCGATTCTTCACACAAAAAACACAATCAACTTTAGTAGTGTATATAAAAAAGTATTTTTTATTGTTTTTTTATAAATAATTTTTAAATAGTAAAAGGAATTTTAATTAAAGCAAAATGTCACGCAAAGCGGTAAGTTTTTTTATATTAATCTTTCTGTAACAGTTTATCTCGATAATTGCATGCTATTTAAATTTACAAAGTATATTACATATATAATTACAAACATACATAACATGTGATTTAAAACTTCGGTAGCATAATATTATCTACATTAACTTCATTTACTAATGATATTCTATTTGATTTGATTTAAAATCTGCATTAAAATTTGTGTAAACGAGTGCCCTCCGTAATCGTCGTTGTGTAAACGGAACGGAATAGAAAAACTTGCTTGACATTTGAAAACAGCTGATTAAACGCAATGTTATACACATAGAAAAAAATGTTATATTAATAATTAAGGATTGTTGCCAAACACATCCCTAATCATTAAAAAAGTAAATTTTTCCTAAATCTTTAAATGTTTAAATTCATGACAATATTTTTTTCTGTGTAATGTCACTAATTAATATCAGAGAAATACATTTTATTTATATACAAATAGAATACAGTTTGGTTGCCTCAACCAAATTATTTGCCAACCGAATTTTGGTAGTTCTGTCTATCGTGCGATTCCATCAGGACAACCAATATTTTGGTTGTGGTATACTTCTGCTTCCATGTTGACAACAATCATATTTGTTTGCGCCAATCATATTTGGTTGCCACAACCAACTGTTTTAAAAACATATTTTTTATTTATGTAAAACATTTTGCACAACATATTCTGCATTCCACACATTATTATTCACACGAAATAATTTGTATTACCTATACCGTTCTTGAACAAAATGTTGAAGATTTTTTTATGTCGGGTAATTTTATTTTTCGTTTGTCATGTATCAGCAAAAGAACAGCAACCAATTTTTCGGTTGTATTTCCCAAAATACATTTAATTATTCTAAATTTGGGAAATGATTGGGATAACCAATAAACGATTATTTATTAATATTTTTTCTGTTGTATCGCGTGTTTTTTTTAGGGGTATAGAACTTCGAATTGAAATAAAACACAAGAACATCGTTTTAAGGTCCATCAATTTGGCTTTATTGGAAGGATAATTTTATGCCATTAATGTTTAAATATGATTTCGGGCATGTGGCCGCCGCGGCTGGCTGGAATAAAGCCAATTCTACAGGTCCAATTTTCAACCACTTTTTCGAGCATATGGGGCCGTATGTCGGCAATAACGCCACGAATGTTGGCTTCCAATTCCCCTAACGTTTCTGGTTTGTTGGCGTAGACGAGCGACTTCACATATCCCCAAAGAAAATAATCCAATGGTGTCAAATCACACGATCTTGGTGGCCAATTGACAGGTCCATTCCGCGAAATTATGCGCTCATCGAATGTTTCCTTCAATAAATCGATTGTGACGTGCGCTGTGTGGCATGTAGCGCCGTCTTGTTGGAACCACAACTCATCCACATTCATGCCATCCAATTCGGGAACAAAATAGTCGGTTATCATGGCTCTATACCGGTCTCCATTAGCTCTCCACAGCTCCAACTGCTGTGCACGGTGGCGAATCGATTCATTCGGGTCCTCTTCAACACTTTGTTCTACAGCGGCAATTGTTTCTTCGGTGCGCACTGTTCGACGTCTCTGCGGATGCGTTTTATCACATAGAGTAAACGTAGTGCGAAAACGATCCATGGTTAACCGAATTAATTGCTCTGATGGACGATTATGTCGACCATAAAATGGACGAAGCTTGCGGTAAACTTCGCGAACTGAACCATTATTTTCGAAATAAATTTGCACGATTTGCAAGCGTTGTTCTTTTGTCAACCTGTTCATGATGAAATGGCAAACCAAACTGAACATAAATGACATTAGAGTTGCCAGATTTGACCACAAAATGCCAGTTTTATCTCTATTCGAAAAATTATTAGTTCCAATAATAATCTTTCGTCTATTGATACAATTTCTGTTGTCAAGAATAAAACATTGGTTGTCACAACCAAAAATCGATCATATGGTACTACAATGAAAATTTAAAATTGGTTACCACAACTAACCGAGTGTCAATGAAAATAGCCCTAAATTAATTAGCCCTAATCTTCTTTTACGGCCCGTTTCTGTAACTAATTTTCGTTCGTCTACGGAGAACGATCAAAAATCTCTCAACTATAACTTGAATTCTATAAAACGCAGGTTAGACTTATTTTAGGTACGAGTTTTTTTACGTGCTTTTCTATAGGCACAACTAATTATAAACTTCTGTGTCTTATAAATTGAGTGATTTTTGATCGTTTGCCGTAGACGAACGAAAATTAGTTACAGAAACAGGCCCTTAATATAAATTCTTCATCCCATCAGCGGTTTCAAAGATATTGCGAAAACATCCCATTTTTTGAGAAAAACATCTAAAATTCTAAAATTTTGTTTTCTTATATTTTAATTATTTTATCGTAAGGTCTAATCGGTCATGAATAAAATGAGACCATTCTAAAGAAAATCGATGCATAAAAGTTGTAGCTAATTCTTAATTCTAGCTAATTAATTCTTTTGAACAAAAAAAAAAACAAAAATATAGGTTTTAATAAAAATGGCAAAACATGTTTCAATTTTACAAAAAAAAAGCCAAAATCTAATTTGCGAATGTTTATTATTCTTAAAAAGATTAAAGAAAAAACTGTCGAAAACACTTTGGAAAAAATTTTCTAAATAAAGGGTTTTCCAACAAGAGGTGTTATTTTTGTATTCAAAGAAAAATTCAATTTTTTGAGATAAATGCTTGGATGTTTATTTCATAATAAAGAGGAAGGTATGCCGTTAATAATGAAAAACAACATCAGCCAAATGGTCACCACGACCACACTTACAGGACCATATCCTTTTTATGAAATTTTCCATAACCAAATCGCAAAGTGGCTATGTCCTCGATAGCCTCACGAATTCTATCTTTGAAGTATTGAATCGACGCTGGGCTGTTGGCGTAGACCTTATCTTTCACTTGGCCCCAAAGGAATAAGTCGCAAGGTGTTAAATCACAAGATCTCGGTGGTCAATTGTGATAACCTCTTCGAAAGATAACAAGGTCCGGAAACTTTTCCTGTAACAGAGCAATGGTTTCGTTGCTTGTGTGGCACGTAGCGCCGTCTTGTTGAAAGCAAACGTTGTCCAGATCAATACCATCCAACTCCGACCATAAAAAGCATTAATCATCTCTCGATAGCGCAATCCATTCACCGTAACTGTTGATCCAACCTCATTTTCGAAAAAGTAAGGTCCAATGATTTTTCGAATTTTGGGACTCATCAGTCAAAATGATTTTCGAATTTTAATAATTTCAGTGCGTTGTTGAATTGTGTATCGTTCCATTTTTAGTAATGGTGTATTTTCTACTTGCCAAATGTCAAAGAATAAAAGCTTCAAAAGTGACATCTACCGAAATACCGGGTGATTCAAAATAACACCTCTTGTTGGAAAACCCTGTACAACTCACTTGACATGAAATCCCCCATACGAGTATGTCGTATTTTCGCACATTAGTGAAGATTTTTGTTTTTACAAAAGAGAAAAAGTGGCACATTTAGTACCCCAATTTAGTCGCCGAACAGTGGTAACACTGATGGCAGCTCAAGCTGTCATTCACAATAGGAATTGCAGGCATCTCTGCCGAAGACAGTTTTGATTTGTAGCGGATAAAAAAAAACGAGATTTTTAATGTTCAAGTAAATGTAGCTTAAACAGTATTTATTAACTACTCAGAGAAAATTCTGTCAATTGCAAATTTATTTGAAAAACAATACATATCAATGTGCAGTAGTACAGCGCTATCTCAACCTCACAACTATCTCCGCTATCTTCATTTATTTATTATATTTAAAAACAATTTATGAGTTTATAGCTTGCACTTATTTCCTAAACAAGTTAATATTGAATATTTTATAATGTGATTATGCAACTGGCGTTGCTGCGGTCATACCTGGCGAACGAAAAAACCCCACACTCTATTTACATAAAGTCACCGCGAAATGGCGCGTGACTTATTTTGTATTTTGCTTTAAAGTATTCAACAAATTATTGCACTTTTAGCGATAACTGGGCACTGTCCAACACAAACTGCGCCAGCGGTTGGTGTTGAAGCTGTACTCAATTTCAATATTGTCACATTTACCAAATGATACCAGAAACATTAATTTATATCACCTTTGGTATGCATATTTTGAATGTGTTTCTCGAACTCTTCAATTGTATTAAATGTTTAATTTTGTGGCATTTTAAATGCTCACTTCGTGCAACTATCGTCATTCATGATAATAAAGTGTCCAAATGCGTGTCGCTTTGGCTTTCCATTGATGGCAGATAACATTGCCAACCGAAACTATCATAGATAATGGCAGTAGGAATTGGTGTCGTCCGCGGGACTACATACATATGTATGTATATACATAGATTTTGGCCAAGCCGTGCCAAGTACTATTTACGTGGGATATAAAACGAAAGTAAGTCCCCCACTTGCCAATGATTTACGAATGAGATATGTAAGTGAGGTGGGGTAGTTAGTTGATCGACCTACGTCCATCAGTACTCATTATTTTGTTTTTACTATCGCGCTTGACGTACTAAATGAGTTTTCAGTTTCTATAAAACGAACGAAACGAACTTAACTGTCATAAATATCTAGTGGTTTGTTTGCTATAGATCTTGATTTCGATTCTTTTAATTTTCAAAGAATAAAAGCATTCTTGTCATTGACAAAAATCGTCTACATCATTTTGCTTCTACACACGCCCTTTCTTTTTATCGTCATTGTATTGACGTAATTTTTTATTTCAGTCCGTTTCCAACTATCATCACTCGTCATTAGTTGTTTTCTGATTTTCCGTTTTTGTGGTATTTGATTCCAATTCAATTGGCTATTGATAAAAAGAAAATCAATTTATTTGGCGTTTCAATAATTAGATGTGTATTTTTTTTTGGACATATTGGAGTTATTATTTATGTCACCGATGTAATTTGGTCTCGTTCCTGATGTAATAGGATATGTTTGTACGTACATACATTCAAATGTGACGTGTTATATATTTAACCTACCTACACACATATGTCCCTTTGCTTTTTGACGTAATTTCTTTTTTAGATTTCTAATCATTCAACGTTGTCTGTGATTTGTTTGAATGCCATTAATTATGGTTTTTAGTTCAAATGTTTTTTAATAATTTATACTATAAAATACAGTTTATTTACTATCTGGCATATGGGTTGGTATTCCCATTGCCATACGTAACTGAGATATAAAAATTTTCTGTCTGGTAGGTTTAAGTTCGGGTGGCAGCCGTTTTTTACCTAAGTAAAAATTTAACTTAATTTGAGTAACAAATTTACTTGACTTATTTTAAATTTTGAATGTTTTTATTTATATTTATTAAATTTTGAATGTTTTCACATTCGAATTGTTCAGCTTTTTCGATCAGGGATATCATCATAGGGACTACACAGTGTGAGCTTGTAGTTGTGGCGATCACAACTTGTATATCGTGATCCATTTCGAGGTTCCCTACTTCTTTAAAGAAAACCAGTAAGGAAAGGCAGAAAGTCGGGCGGGGCCGACTATATAATACCCTACACCTCCCTAACATTGCGATAAGGGTCATTGCTATAATAATTTGGAATAATTGGTAAATGGGTAGAAACATATTATCTAATTCTGAAACGATAATCGCTAAATTAAGCAATATTCGTTCCTAAATTGAGAAACATCTTTCTGGAGAATTTTAATGATCGGAAGTAAAATACAACTTCTATAGCGGTTTGATACCAAATCGGGAGGAACATATATATGGAGCTTTAATATAAATCTGAACCGATCTTCCCTGAATACTTGTTCATGTAAAAAGACCTCCTTCTGTCGAATTTCGTACTGATCGGATATAAAATACAGTCTCTACAGCGCTTACATGTCAAATCGGGGGTAACATATATATGGTTTGATAGCGGTTTGATACCAAATCAGGACGAACATATATATGGAGCTTTAATATAAATCTGAACCGATCTTCCCTGAATACTTGTTCATGTAAAAAAACCTCCTTCTGTCGAATTTCGTACTGATCGGATATAAAATACAGTCTCTACTGCGCTTACATGTCAAATCGGGGGTAACATATATATGGGTGTTATATCTAAATCTAAACCGAGTTTCTCCGAATTTGGCAGTATTCCTTCATGTAGAAAGAAACTTCTTTTTGCCGACTTTCGCACTGATCGGATATAAAATAACATTTTGACAGCGCTCACATGTCAAATCGGAGGTAACGTATATATGGGGGCTATATCTAAATCTGAACCGATTTCTTCCAAATTTAAAAGTGTTCATTCATATAATAAGAAACCTCTTTCTGCCGAATTTTATACTGATCGGATATAAAATAAAGTTTTTACAGCGCTTACATGTCAAATCGGGGCTAACATATACATGGGGGCTATATCTAAATCTGAACCGATTTCTTCCAAATTTAACGGTGTTCATTCATATAATAAGAAACCTCTTTCTGCCGAATTTTATACTGATCGGATATAAAATACAGTTTTTACAGCGCTTACATGTGAAATCGGGGGAACATATATATGGGGGCTATATCTAAATCCGAACCGATTTTCTCCGAATTTGGCAGTATTCCTTCATGTAATAAGAACCCTCTTTCTGCCGAATTTCGCAATGATCGGATATAAAATACAGTTTTTACAGCGCTTACATGTCAAATCGGGGGTAACATATATATGGGGGCTATATCTAAATCTGAACCGATTTTCTCCGAATTTAGCAGTATTCCTTCATGTAATAAGAAACCTCTCTTTGCCGAATTTCGCACTGATCGGATATAAAATAACATTTTTACAGCGCTTACATGTCAAATCGGGGGTAACGTATATAGGGGGCTATATCTAAATCTGAACCGATTTCTTCCAAATTTAACAGTGTTCCTTCATGTAATAAGAAACCTCTCTTTGCCGAATTTCGCACTGATCGGATATAAAATAACATTTTTACAGCGCTTACATGTCAAATCGGGGGTAACGTATATAGGGGGCTATATCTAAATCTGAACCGATTTCTTCCAAATTTAACAGTGTTCATTCATATAATAAGAAACCTCTTTCTGCCGAATTTTATACTGATCGGATATAAAATAAAGTTTTTACAGCGCTTACATGTCAAATCGGGGCTAACATATACATGGGGGCTATATCTAAATCTGAACCGATTTCTTCCAAATTTAACGGTGTTCATTCATATAATAAGAAACCTCTTTCTGCCGAATTTCATAATGATCGGATATAAAACAAAGTTTTTACAGCGCTTACATGTCAAATCGGGGTAACATATATATGGGGGCTATATCTAAATCTGAATCGATTTTAACCAAATTCAACAGGGATCGTCCTTGGGCCAAAAAAAAGATATGTGTAAAGTTTCGTTGAGATCGGACCATAATTGCGACCTGTACTTTAATTACAAGAATACATGCACAGACAGACGGACAGACAGACGGACATAGCTAAATCAACTCAGAAAATGATTCTAAGTCGATCGGTATAATAAACGATGGGTCTTTTCTTCTCCTTTTGGGTGTTACAAACAAATGCACAAAGTTATAATACCCTGTACCACAGTGTGGTGTAGGGTATAAAAACCCAGAAAATTAAAATTGAATGGGGAATGTTTATTATCAAAGAAGAACAAAGAACATTCTTTGGGATTTTTTTTTTTGAGATTATGTATATCAAATGTTGGCCGCGGCTACGTCTCAGATGGTCCATCCGTTGAGTCCAATTTTCGATGGCTCGTTCGAGTCAAGATAAGATCTCGATGCAAAATTTAATTTTTCCCAAATATAATATGTTTCCAGAAAATATACTACAGAAGCGATTTTTGTCTTAGGGTAGTAAAACTGAAGTTATTAATTACACTTTTTCCTTTTCCAAACATATTAATATAAATACATGCTTCTTAAGTTCATATTTAGTGATCTATGGAATTATTGACAAATGGAATAAATTAAAATCGTGGCGAAACTGATATGAAAATACTACTCTAGTACTGAAAAATGTGTTAAAGTCATAGATCGTGCAAATTTATTAAAAAAATACTCTTTTATGCTAACTATAAATAAGTCCTCATAGAAATCGTGAAAATTATAAGTTTGTATATTAGGATAAAATAAAACATTTGATTTATTTTAAAGGCTATATGTGTTTCGATTAATCGATACCAAAAGTCGATTTCAGCATAAAGTTTTTAGCAAAAAGTCGACCACAAAATAATCGTTTTTTTAGTCTCATAATCGATTGTCGACTAAAGTCGATTTCGACTTACCATTCTCTATACGGAACTCAGTAAACAAATTTTTAAATATTGGAATTGATGGTGCAGGGTCTTCCTTGTATTTATCAAGCCATTCTTTGGTTTCGGTGTTAGTTTTCGTAAACGCGCAGAAATTTTCCCGAACAGAACATCCGTTTTGATAAAACAATTTTACCATTTGTACGTGTTTTTGAACACTATATTCATCGATGGCGATTTGGTAATTCAGGCTGCATAATTGACAACCAATTCAACAGATGTAGCTCCAACGAAAGGGCCGCTATCAACTGTCAAAGGTTTGAAAGACCCTATAATTGTCGTAATGTTTCAATTTAAACGGTGAATCAGACTAGCAAAGCTTTTTCTAGAAATATTCTTGCGTTATTAAATTTTATAGTCCAAAACAAGTGGCCACTGTTACTTGTTTTTGTATCTTCTTCCATTTCAAAACATGACTAAATAAGCAAACAATTGATTCTATGACACACTCGTCCTCTTTAAACTGCTACCTATCCCACTACCGTTTTAAATACCCACATGGTGTACTGCAACAGCAGCTGTACAGCGTAAACCAGCCGACAAATGCATCAGCTAACTGACTGGCTGACTCATCATTACTCAATTTTTAAGATTGTTTGTTTATTATTGTTGGCTGCCTGTTAATTGTTCGATTGGAATATACATACATAAATACATTAATATACCTCTTGCCAAGCGCCTCCACTTAAATCTAGGAGGGTAGTAGGTAAGTGGTTGGTGATGTTCTTCGTTCTTCTACACGTAATGTAAACAAATACAATCAAAGTTACTAGGGTGGGTGGCGGCGGAATGGATGGTATGTGTCGTGCAATCCATGTGATATTGACCCACTAAACTAAAGATAATACAGCGTTTAAAAAAACGGAAAAAGATTCCAAAATTGTTTCGTTAAAAAAAACGTCTGAAGTAATTTGTTGTAGGTATTTTTTAATGAATTTTTGTGGGTATTTACCTCCTCTCCCTCCCCCAGGAAAGCTTGGGACTCAGTGGTGGAGAAAATAAATATATAGTTACTGTGTGTGCGGAGGGTGGCTAACAGTGCCATGGTTCTTGCACCTTACCGACCTATGTATATATGTATACATACAGCGTTACGACCTAAACAAACATTATTCATGGTTTACTTTAAACACACACAGAAAAAATGTGTGTCTTAAAAGTAAAGAATGGCGCCAAAGACGTGAAATAAGTACGTTTTGTACTTAAAATTTAGAGAATTTACTTATTAATAATGAAATTATCTATATTTTAAATGTACATATTTTAAAGACTAAGGACGTACTTGGGGGTCATTCTTGACAAAAGGATAAATTTTAAATCCCACATACCTTATATAGTTGATAAACTAAACAAAATTACAAGAATGTTGTACCCTCTTATAAATAGAAAATCTGAACTTCATATTGAAAACAGAAAACTGATTTTCCAATCAATATTTCAATCAACTATGTTTTATTGCGCTCCAGTATGGTCTTCATCAGCTAAATGTCACATAAAAAATTACAAGTGGTCCAAAACAAACTCCTCAAAATGATATACAATCTCCCAAGACTGTATTCTACACGACGATTGCACACGCTTACTGGATTTGAAACAGTACAGAACAAAATCGATAGATTGACGGAGAACTTCAAAGGAAGATGCCAAATATCTCAACATACCCACATAAATGAACTAGTTTCAGCATAATTTTACCCAATTAACTAATTCTACTAAAGTATCAAAGGTTTTTCTTGCATTTTTACCTTACATAAATATCAATTTAAATGATTACTCATACTGTTAAATAAATGTATTTATACTTATGAAGTAGAAGGGGAATTATAAATTCCCAAACTCTAGTTTTTTTTCCTTATATCAATTATAAAACCACATTTATAACATGCGCAATAAATTGAATTGAATTGAATTGAAACCCAATTTTTTTCCAGTGCAGACACACACATTTGATAGTATTGATAGTTTAGGCTGCTACTTGTTTCTCGTATTTCAAGCGTCAATCATGTTTTGGTTGTTGTGAAGGATAGTTCTCTCTTTTGCACTCTACATTCTGCACAATCACAGTTGCCAAATCTAAATAAATGAAATATTTCTTACATGATTTTGTATATCTCTTATTACAACAACTATTATATAGCTCGGATATATGTAACTTCTGCTGACTATTAGATTTGATTTAAGAGAGACAGTATACATATGGGGAAATCCACGACAAATCGACGGTTTCAAAAACTTTTCGGTTTTGAGTGCAAACTTACAAAACCTTATCTAAATTTATGCCGAAAAAATTTTATTTGAAACCAGTATGTTTTGTAAAGCCCACCCAAGCCTCTTTTTCTGTACCTTCCATGAATATTGGACTTCTAAAAAATTAGCATAAAAAGTTTTCAGGTCTCGGCCACAACATTTTTTTTTAGTTCATAGTGATATTGTTGTCTTCCCCAGGAAACTGTCCAACCATGGATTAGCTTGTAATGCGTGATCCATTTCGAGGTTCCCTACTTTGTTAAAGAAAAAAAAAACACAGAAAATTCAAATTGAATGGGGAATGTTTGTTATCTTTTGAAAGAACACTTTTTGGCATTTATTTTTTGAAGATTATGTCTATCAAATGTTGGCCGCGGCTACGTCTCAGATGGTCCATCCAATTTTCAATGACTCGTTCAAGCATTTCGACTGGTAACTGACGAATGACACGCGTGATGTTTTGCTCCAAGGCCTGAATCGAAGCGGGTTTGTCCGCATAAACTTTAGACTTTACATATCCCCACAGGAAAATGTCTAACGGTGTGATATCACACGATCTTGGTGGCCAATCGACCGGCCCAAAACGTGAGATTATCTGCTCAAGTGTTCTCTCAATAAATCCATTGATTGATGCGATGTTGAAATCAAATGTCGCCGAGATCACGAGCTTCAATTTCAGGCATCAAATAGTCGGTTATCATGGCACGATAACGATCGCCATTGACGGTTACGTTCTCACCGGCATCATTTTTGAAGAAATATGGACCGATGATTCCGCTACTTTGGATCGGGAATCGGTCAATGGCAAAAAGATAGCTCTTAACGAGAGCTAAAATATTGCTCATGGGTGTCAAGGTCGTGGGTCGACTGGAAAGTGTTTTTTTTTTTGGATTTAAAAAAAATTGACTTAGCGCAATTGGCGAAAGATTATTTTGATAATAAAACTGAATAATTTGTAAACGTTGTTCAGGCGTAAGTCTTTCCATGATGAAATGACAAACAATACTTAACAAAAATAACATGACAGCATGACACGACTTACACGTGATCTGTCAAAAAAAGGCTATTGAAAAAAGTATCTCTACTTTGATCACCCTATAGTTATTGAAATGTAGGACAAAAAATGCACCTCCTGACCTCTATGCATTTTTTCGTCATTTTAATCTATAAAAATTAGAAGCTCTATGCACCGATGGCCAAGAAAGCTCAGTTTAAACAGCTATAACTCGAGATAAGTACCTATCTCCTAAATTCGTTTTGTGTCTACACTATATTATAAATAAACAGGAGACGTTTTCACAATCTAAAGTAATAGGTCTAGTATAGTCTTAGCTCTATGAAGTAATTCCGAGCTTTATTATTAATTCCATTTATTCAATGATCCTTCATACCCGCACTTCTCTTTTAGAAGATGCGGCACGTAGTGGTATTTCTATAGTCATTTCCATCCACCTGTGTCATGGCATTACCTGTTTATACGTCCATTAGTATTGTATAACATTACCATTGCCGTTTTTACTTTACTATTTTGTTGTTGTTATGGGTCGTCATCCACCACCACCACGAATCTACTGCCAACAATAATATACCTTTTTTTGTCTATAATAGAACAATAATTGTAGGTGTGGTGCATTTCGTTGCTGAAGTGTATTCCAGTTGTTTTCCGTTTTAACATCGTCGGTAGAGAAATTGGTAACAAAAACAACGAAAAACGCACAGGAATGGACTGGAAAATTGGTAGTAGTGGGGAAAATTATATTTCGTTATTTTATTTTAGTTCAGTCTGTTCAGTTTTATTTTTTTTAAATTACAATCACTGTCGGTCGCTGACATGGGCTTAGTCGTCTTTTAGCTCTCGTTTAACAATAAAGTGTAAATTGTGCCGGAAAATACGAGGAAAATATCGAGCGTTAATTTTCGTTTTACAAGAAATAAACATTTCCAAATACAAATTTTTGAAGGGACGGTTTAACATATAGTTGTGAAAACGTGACAAATAAACATCGTGACAATTTTGAATTTGTTTAAGAATCACTTTGACCAAATGGTTGTTTCGGATAATCGCATACGCCTTCGGCGTTATAGTGCCAGCTTAAAAACAAAAACGGTTAGTTTCGAAAAAAATATTAATTACTTGTAAACAAAATATTTCCGCAAAAAAAATATTGAGATAAAAATGCAAAAAATTAATTATTCATAGCCATCAATAGATAAGCTTGTGAAGCCATGTGAGGAAAATGATAAATTTTCTATGGTATTTTTCGCAATATGTTGAAAGATATCTTTGAAACCTTAAAACAAAATAAAAATATGGGTTTTTACAAAAACAGCTATAGAAAAAACTTTGGTCAAAATTTTCTAAAAACAGTAGCTAATTAGTTATATGGATGGGAAAAAAGGGCCGTTTGACCAAATGTCAATATTCAATATTGAAATTTTATGTCATAACTACTATTCAATAGGACTAAACTTGGTGCAAGTTTCATCCCGATCAGAAGACATCGGTTTTAAAAATTGGCTCACTTGACATGAAATCCCCCAAATATATGTATTTCTTGAAAATTTCATGTGTATGCCATTCGCATACATATAAAGGTTTTTCCAACAAGAGGTGAAATTTTGGTATTCAAAGAAAAATGTAATTTTTTGAGATAAATGATCGGATGTTTATTTCATAATAAAGAGGAAGGTATGCCGTTAATAATGAAAAACAACATCAGCCAAATGGCCACCACGACCACGCTTACAGGACCATATCATTTTCATGAAATTCTCCATAACCAAATCGCAAAGTGGAAAAAGTCGTAAAGTGTTAAATCACAAGATCTCGGTGGCCAATTGTGATCACCTCTTCGAGAGATAACACGGTCCGGAAACTTTTCCCGTAACAGAGCAATAGTCAACCTCATTTTCGAAAACGTAATGTCCAATGACAATTACTCTTGGGTTTTCCGAGCCCCAGATGCGACAATTTTGCTTGTTGACGTAGCCACCGTGGTGGAAATGGGCCTCATCAGTCAAGATGATTTTTCGATGGAATTCCGGATTTTCAGGATTCCGTAATTTTAATTAATAATTTCAATGCGTTGTTGAATCGTGTATCGTTCCATTTTTAGTAATGTCGTAGTTTCTACTTGTGAAATGTCGAAGAATAAAAACTTCAAAAGTGACAGCTACCGTGATCCACTCGTGATGTTTTGCTCCAAAGCCTGAATCGAAGCGGGTTTGTCCGCATAAACTTTAGACTTTACATATCCCCGCAGGAAAAAGTCTAACGGTGTGATATCACACGATCTTGGTGGCCAATCGACCGGCCCAAAACGTGAAATTATCTGCTCACCGAAGTGTTCCCTCAATAAATCCATTGATTGATGCGATGTGTGGGAAGCGTCGCCGTCTTGTTGAAACCAAATGTCGCCGAGATCACGAGCTTCAATTTCAGGCATCAAATAGTCGGTTATCATGGCACGATAACGGTCGTCATTGACGGTTACGTTCTCACCGGCATAATTTTTGAAGAAATATGGACCGATGATTCCGGTACTTTGGATCGGGAATCGCTCAATGGCAAAAAGATAGCTCTTAACAAGAGCTAAAATATTGCTCATGGGTGTCAATGTCGTGGGTCGACTAGAAAGTGTTTTTTTTGGATTAAAAAAATGGACAGCGCAATTGGCGAACGATTATTTTGATAATAAAACTGAATAATTTGTAAACGTTGTTCAGGCGTAAGTCTTTCCATGATGAAATGCCAAACAATGCTTAACAAAAATAACATGACAGCATGACACGACTCACACGTGATCTGTCAAAAAGGCTATTGAAAAAAGGATCTCTACTTAGATCACCCTATATTTCAATATTTTCAAAGAAAGTGAAATTCAGCTTACTCTTGAAAAAGTTTTTACCAAAAATAATTTACTACGAAGATATTCCTTCAGGCCGAAATGTCAAAATCAGTCAGTTACGAACGAATAGGAATGAATTGTCACACGCGAAAAAATAGTTTTCCGCAAACATAGCTTGAACTTTTTTTGCACTTATATTAATATTAATTTTTTAATTGTGCACTGAAAAAAATTGTCATAAAATTAAAGAAATGCTCCAATGACGTCCTTATCTTTTAAAATAAGTACATTTCGAACTTAAAATTAAGAATATTTATTTACAATTAAGTAAATTACTTAATGTTAACGAAATTATCTACATTTTAGGTACAAAATGTACTTATTTTAAAGACTAATGACGTCTTTGGAGCATTTCTTTAATTTTAGAACAATTTTTTTTTTTCAGTGTGAGTGTTACAAAAAATTCGGGAAAACCGTTCTGGAAATCCCCGAGAAACCTCACTCTTTGAAATCAATTTCCTATTCGTTCGTAACTGACAATTACTCGCTACAGGAAGGAATGTCTTCTTAAATTATATTGTTTTTGGTTTTTACTGGATTATTTTACAGGAAAAGTACATATGCGAACGCAACAGAAATCTTTTTAATTTGAAATTTTGGATTTTCCCTCCATTAGCATTAATCCTTGTATTTTGTTTGACCGCTGTTTTAAATTAACTATGGCTTCCTTTTTCGTGTTCGTTGTATAGCTTAATCTCTTTAACACTGGCTATTTTTAATTTTACATCTATGCAAATGAATGAAAGACAAGTAGACTATGACTCAGTTAGAAAGGTGAGGGTAAAAGAGATAGCGCTCGTCGGGATTTATTGGTTTTTGCTTGTTTTCACTATATCAATTGACGTCACTTTTACTTTTGTCAGTTCCAAGAATGTCGTTTCCTACCTAAATATAACATACCACATTCCTCTTACTGTTTGTAGTTTCATCACTGTTTTAAGTGATTTATACGATCTTTTATTTTTTCGAAATCTATCTCATGCGATAAATGTTATTTATTTCTTTTATAGCATGCTTGGCTTGCATGCAATGCTATCTCCGTGTGTTGTTTGACATTTCCTTCATATTGTTTATTTTCTGCATTTAACCTAAAAATGTTAATTGGATTTTCTTTCTTTTCTTTCTCTGTAACTCTGGTGGTTGTTGTTGTGCTAGGTATGTGTAGGGGGTTGGGGCTGTATTTGTCAGAACGTCATTGAGTTTTGAAATTACAAACGCGCGTATATACAATACGTTGGATTTGAATGTTTACAATATGACCATTTAACAATTTTGAGGTTTAAAGTTCTTTGATTTTGTCCATTCCGTTTTGATAGGCACATGTATGTACATTAGTATGGGCCGAAAAAAAATTGAGGCGGACACCCCCTACGATTAATGATTATTCGCAGAAATTTCAGAACAACAAACATTTTTTTATCCGTACATCCTACGTACGGCCCAAATAGGTTTTATTTGCAGCGCTGTTATTTGGTATCCTATCGAAACAAAGCGCATACCGTTGTCCGTGGTTTGTCAATGGCTCCATTTTGTCCTTTGATCACTTTCGACTCCGAAGTCAATTTTGACTGTTGACATCCTGTATTTCGTTTCTGCATCCATATGATGCCTATTTCTCATTACGACCATAGAGACTCCCTAAAACCAAGAAACTTTTGCCTTAGCACCATTTATTTGTATTCACAAACAAAAAATGTTAGAAGGGTTTCAAAAAAAGTAGGTCACCCTACTCCTCCTATAATTGTTCATGGTTTGTCAGTGGCTCCAATACGAGAAAGGGGCAATTGCAAAATCCGAATCCACAAAATGTTTGTGGATGTGAACCCAGCACTGGTGAAATGCCAAACAATACTTAACAAAAATAACATGACAGCATGACACGACTCAGTCGTGATCTGTCAAAAAAGGCTATTGAAAAAAGTATCTCTACTAGGATCACCCATTACATATATCGTCCGCTCAATATAATAATAATACACTATGCGTAATCCATGATTGGGCTGATTCCTGTGGAAGACAACAATATTTAGCATACTTCACAAGTTATGTCATCCCATTCTGTCAAATAGTTATTTTTGTATAGAGCATTTTAAACACCCGTAAGTGAAATGTTACAACTGGAAATGTAACACTCTTGCATTAAATGAGCGATATGTACATACATACATACTTATATATCCGTAACATAACATCGTTTAGCTGTCCAATAGCAATGTAATATTCCCCTCGTAATATTCTCTGCATAACATTGTTGCCTGGACATTGATGGCGTTACTTACACATGTATTCCCGTAGACCGCGACCAGAGTTGCTAGTCAATCACAGTCACATGTCTTTCAACCTAATCTCCATGGCACATGCCATATCTTTTTGTTTTGTATGTTGTCTTTTGCTTGCTTATCTTTTGAAATATTTAATTTCTCTTTTCCGATTGTTTTTTGCACTGTTCCCTTGGGTCTTCTTCTTGTTCATGGCTATTACTGACCACTCAGCGGTTGTTCCTTTTCGTTTTTACTTATTTAGAGAACGCAAATAAACAGCTCAACGCAGCGGTGACTGAGTCTTATGTAAACACAACATAAATCACAGACGACGCATTTGTCAATGATGAGAGTAGCCAAACGGAAATAGGAGGAATACTTTATAGGGGAATACTTTATTGCATGTGATCTCATTTCTTTATTCCCTTCCAAATTATTGATAGTATATCAGAAATACCTTAATAGTTTGTATACCCTCCACCATAGGATGGGGGGTATATTCATTTTGTCACTCCGTTTGTAACACCTCTAAATATGGATCTGAGACCCCATAAAGTATATATATTCTCAATCTTCGTAAAATTCTAAGACGATTTAGCCATGTCCGTCTGTCCGTCCGTCTGTGGTAATCACGCTACAGTCCGCAATAATAAAGCAAGGTTGATCAAATTTGGTACAAATACTTCTTATAGTTGCAAGTTGTTTGGGATTTGCAAATGGGCGATATCGGTCCATATTTAGATATAGCTCCCATATATATCATCTAACTTGTTATTCCTACTGTTCTCATCTACTATATGTTTCCTACTGTTCTCATCTACTATTTTTTTGTGTGTTTTCGGTGTTATTTTCTTTAGGTTTGAGTTATTTTGTAGGTTTGAGTTTTCATGCTATCCATGGTGGAGGGTATATAAGATTCGGCGTGGCCGAACTTAACGCTTTTACTTGTTATTCCTAAATCACCATCAAATCCAAATTTCCTGTTTCAATCTAACCATCAAAATCAGCTGATATTGTAGGTAGGGTCTCTGATAAGAGATTTCATCAGCTGATTGCATTCTATTTATTTATACATAATATACTACGGAGGGAGAAAAATACATACATACATATTTTTATCTAAAGGTATTGTTTTGCAGTAGGAAGATTAGCAAAAATATAAATTTAATGTATAGACTAAACCAAGTGAGTTCAACTCCTGTATACATTACCTCGTTGGCCTACTATTGTATAGAGGAAAACCTCTGTTGTCGACTCTAGTATAGAGGCACATTTCTTTAGTAGAATTTTGTATAAATTAATGACTCAGTATAAATTAAGACTTTAGTGGTCGGCTCTTATATTCATAGATAAAAACACACTCTTTGATAGAGAAAGACGTCAATGGTCGACTCTTGCACAGATAGACATCTCAGTAGTCGACTCTTCTATATGTAGATTAAGAACAGCGTTGTCGACTCTTGTTTAGATTGAGATCGCAATGTTCGACTCTTGTATTGATTAAGGACTCATTGACGTTTCTTAAATTGTTTGATTAAAACTAAGACCTCAGTGGTCGACTTGTGGGTATAGCGTTTGACTCGAGTATAGAGAAAGGCCTCAGTTGTATATACATAAGAAAATCTAACTGGTTTAATAGTGAATAGATTAAGACCCCTCTTGTACAGAGGAAAACCTCAGTGGTATAATATTTCATAGATTAAGACCTCAATGTTGTTGTTGTTTCTGTAGCAGCTTGGAGACGCTGAGTTGATAATCCTTCAGTCTATTTCTATTACAGACTTCGTTCCGCCATATGTATGTATATCCGATTATCGCGGGAACCTTATGTTGTTTTCATCTTTCTCAATTTAACTGGATGTTAATTAACAATTGTCAATCAATTTTAGGGAATGGATGTTATTTGAGTGTTGCCGTTTCTATTCTCTCTTAAGAATCTTCATGGTGTTACATACATATGTATGTCTATTTTCAGCTTCCCTGTTGACTTGGACCATCGAAGGTTGTTGTAGTGCGTACGGTGAGTTATCTTAGCTGCGCAAACTCGAATTATGATGAAAACATGAAATGTTGAAGTTAAAATTTGCCAGACAGGAGAAGCGAGCCTAGCACCTTCGGATTCCAAGTCTAATACACTAACCACTGAGCTACCGAAGGCCACATTAAGACCTCAATGGCCGAGTCTTTTGTATATTAAGACCCCAATGGTCGACTCTTATATGGTTTGAGATCGTAATGTCGACTCTTATTGTTCAATTCCCAGCCAGGTCACTGGCAAAATTTAACATCAACATTTCATTTATTTCGTACAAACTTGTAATTCAAAGCCGTCTGGCCAATTAAACATAAATTACAATATGCATATAACTAAGCTTTTTAACCAAGGGTAAAACTACTCATTGGTAAATAATGATATGTTGATTTGTTTAAACCTAAGTAATTATATAAGGAATAAATAATATAAATACAGATTGGGTATACAGAAAAGTATTTAGGATAACTAAATAGCTACTCAGTATGTTTTGTTTTAATCATAATTCGAGTTTCTGCAGCTAAAAATAACTCACCAGTCGCACTACCACTACAACAACATCTGATCACCCAAGTCAACAGGGAAGCTAATAGACATAACATTATGACGACTATTAACAGAAATGCAGCGCTTCTAGTGGATAATAGAAACAGTAATACTCAAATAACATCCATTCCCTGAAATTAACAGACGGATGTTAATTAACAACCGGACAACATTGAGTGGATGAAACAACATGAGGTTCCCGCGATAATCAGATATAAGCCGGAACGAAGTCTGTAATAGAAATAGACTAAAGGATTATCGTCTCCAAGCTGCTACAACAACAACCAGTAAGGAAAGGCAGAAAGTCGGGCGGGCCGACTTTATAATACCCTACACCTCCCTAGCAATGCGATAAGGGTCAGAAAGAAACATCTTTCTGGAAAATTGGCCTATATCTAAATCTGAACCGATTTTAACCAAATTCAATAGGGATCGTCCTTGAGCCAAAAAAAAGATATGTGTAAAGTTTCGTCGAGATCGGACCATAATTGCGACCTGTACTTTGATTACAAGAATACATGCACAGACAGACAGACGGACATAGCTAAATCAACTCAGAAAGTGATTCTAAGTCGATCGGTATAATAAACGATGGGTCTATTTCTTCTCCTTTTGGGTGTTACAAACAAATGCACAAAGTTATAATACCCTGTACCACAGTGTGGTGTAGGGTATAAAAAGGAAAACAGCTGAGCTGGCAAAAAATCGCCCTTTAGCAAGACCTCGGTGGTCGACTCTAGTATAGAGGAAGATCTCAGTGGTCGACTTTTGAATAGTTTAAGACTTCCGAGGTGGACTCTCGTACTTATAAAAACTTCCGTATAGGAAAAGTCCTCATGGTTCGATACTTGTTTAGAGTTAGACTTCAATAACCGACTGCTGTATATAGAGAACGACCTCGCATATAGAGAAAAACTGCCCTCAATTTAAAGATTTGAGCCAAAATTAGGGAATGGGCCTTAATATTTGTATTCAATACCTTAATATAAAGCAAATTGTCTTTATTTTAAACATGAAATTTTTAGACGTCTAAAAATCTTTAAATTAAGGCCAGTTTTTCTCCCTGTCCATTCTTGTGTAGAGGAAGAAGTCAGTAGTCGACTCTAGTATAGAATAGGACCTACTTGGTATTAGCATTTATATATTTGCCAGAGAAATTTTCATTTCGTCTTATCTATATTCTGATAACCCTAATCGTACATTAAATAAAATGATAGTACGATATCTCCTCAATCGGTTCCATTACACGACACAAATAATTGTTCGCACATTTTTTATTTTTTGTTAGTTTAAAAAACGTCAATTATGGCTTTTCTCCCCACTGTTTTCTATCATTCATATTAAATATCGCCCACTTTACAATGTTATAATTTGTTTAGTTACTCTTTCTCAAAATGTACTCTTTTACTCTTTCTGTAAATGTATATAAATAAGAAAATGTACACAATGTTTTCGACTAGTTCCGGCTGGTTCAAATAAAATGTTTGTGTTGACAACAGTAACAAATCCTAACAACGAAAACACTATGCAAAAGGCAGCAGCGCACTCAAGCCGATCAAAAATTGACGCTGGACACTGCCACCACTAGCGTCATCGTCACCAACCACGTCCATATAAGCGTGACATTTTATAACTTTCTAATATTATTGTAGTTTGTGTATATCTGAGCAAGCATTTTAGCTATAATCCAATCGAATTGAAATGTATTACAGTAAATTATGAGGGAAAGGTGGTATTAGTTATCACCCAGACGAACAATTTTCGACATTTGCTCTCTCTCTTATCTATTGTAAATATATAAAAATATCCTTCAAATATTTTAATTCCTTATTTTCTATTTATTTATTTTTTCCATAGCTAAATGTCCGTGTTACAACTATGGATGCCGAGCTGGAGTTTGCCATCCAGACAACGACCACCGGCAAACAGCTCTTCGATCAGGTTGTCAAAACAATCGGTCTGCGTGAAGTATGGTTCTTTGGTCTTCAATATACTGACTCCAAGGGCGATTCCACATGGATAAAACTGTACAAAAAGGTATGTATGTGAACAGGAACTTTTGTACTACTTAAATATGTATATATTAATATGAAATACAAAATCAAATATCAAATATTGAATAAGTAGTTAAGCAGTTCGGCGAAAAATCAAAGAATCTATTCATATCATTAAGTTCAGTCGGGTAAACCGACTAATGAATCCCCTCACCTTGAGTCTCAAAAAATATTAGTAAATTCATGTATTGTTTTGTTTTATTTAAATTATTATCAATATAAATTGCATTTAATAACTTTAAAGCATGTAATGGTATTAAAGTTCAAAGCTGTTTACTTTTGGTACAAAATGGTCAATTTGTGTGAGGGGTACCGAAAGGGGCGTCCCAATAAGGGTCACTTTTTTTGGCTCTAGGTACTATAAAAGCATTACACTGTACAAAATTGCAAGTATTTATATGCACTGGTATTAAAGTTATAAACTGTTAACTTTTGGTGTAGAATGGTCCATTTGTGTGGGAGGTACCAAAAGGGGCGTGCCAATTACGGCCACTTTTCTCTAGACTCTAGGTACTATAGAAGCATTGCACTTTACGAAATTTCAAGTATTTGTATGCACTGGTATTAATGTTAACTTTTGGCACAAAAAGGTCCATTTGTGTGGGAGGTACCAAAAGGAGCGTGGCAATAATGCCCATTTTTCACTGTGTTGTAGGTGCTATTAAACCATTACACTGTACAAAATTTCAAGTCTTTCTATGCACTGGTAATAAAGTTATAAGCTATTAACTTTTGGTTCAAAATTATCCATTTGTGTGGGGGGTACCAAAAGGGGCGTGGCAACTTCCCCTATTTTTGTCGAGGTAATAGTGATTAAATATTTGCATATATTGGTGCGCCACTATCCACGTGCAAGCTTTGGCTTAGGCAAGAGGCAATCAGGCAGTCCAGCGAAAGATGGACACAAATCGGCACCTGTAGGGTAGCTAGACAAATCTGGCCAAGGTATGACCTGAGAAGGTCAAAATATCTCCTCGCACTAGAAAGGAATAGATTGTCTACATTAGTATCAGTTCTGACGGGACACTGCCTGATCAGCGAACACGCCAGAAGATTGGGTATTAACTCCAATGACTTCTGCAGAAGCTGTGGAGATGAGGAAGAAGTGGAGAGCATTGAGCACTTGCTATGCGACTGTCCCGCTTTGAGTAAACGACGACTGGACCTACTGGGGTCAGCCTTTCTAGGCAGACTAACAGATCTTTCCAGTATCAATATTCGTGCTATCGATACATTTGTATATCAAACAGGTTGGTTTCGATGAAGCGCATTTTAGCCCGTGGTACCACTAGGGACCTAAACTGGTCTATGTGAGCTGAAGAAGAAAAACAAAAAAAAAACGGCTGCCACCCTAAATTTAACCTAATAGTGACTAATAAACTAATACATACTATGTGTAGAATTTCAAAGGATTCAAATAAGTAGTATATAAGTTATTAAATAATCAATATTTCACTAAATGTTAACTATTTGTCGGGGAGGTACTAGAAGGAGTGGACCAATATGGCGCATCTTCGAACTTAGCCGGAGATAGAAGAAACTATTACCACACAGAAAATTTGAAGTCAATCGGTTACTCATTTCGAGAGTTATCGTGCGCACCAGCCAGCAGACAGGCATACAGACGGACGGACATTGCTCATTCGACTTAAAATGACCCAAAACGGATATCCGCCGAACATACTTAAGGTCTTAGGTGACTCCTTCGATGTGTTACACTTTTGGTTCGTAGCAAATGACATATAACCTCTTCTCTAAGGTGAGGGGATACAAATAGGGTAAGCTCAACTAGTTTGGAAAATGTTCACATGTGTATGTGTGTTATAATACAACGAAAATATTTGTCTGCGTTGTTATTTATATTCGAAATAAATATCAATTTTAATACCTCGACGTTTTTTGTTACGACGTCATTACACATTCTACTTATTTAATTGAAGCAATCAAGAAATGCTGCAACATTTCCATTAGGAAGTGAACTAATTGTACTAATAAAGGGTAATTTCATATTTAGATTAAAAAAACAATTAAAATTTATCATAATATTATTGTTTTATCTGAAATTTATTAAAAAATTTTAATCCACATTTAAACGATTGTGAAACGCCTTATTTTAAACTAGTTTCAGACATCCAAGTTGACAAGACAGAATCAAATCCTTTTTGATAAATAGTCTGTGAGCTAATGTACATTTAAAGTATTTAAAAAACAAACATTTTAAAAATATTTCTATAATTATTTCCCAAATTATCTCGTTGTATTGTCTTTAAAATACCATGGATAATGAAATGGTTAATCCATTAGTCCGTTAGAACCGGTTAATACATTCAAAAATAACATATTTTTCGTAGGAGCATAAACAATTTAAATCCTCATAAAAATTACTACTTCGGTCCCCTAGTTGGGGGGCCGAGGTCTTCCACTAAACAGAATATTTTTAACTAAAAATTTTAAAGGCCAATTTCACCACCTCATGTTAACCTACAATAAGAGCTAGATTTAGGTTAGGGTTTTTTACCAGCTCACATAGACCTGTTCAGGTCCCTAGTGTTACCCCTCATTGAAACCAACCTGTTTGATATACAAAGTTATCGATGGTATGAATATCGTTACCGGAAAGATCTGTTAAACTGTTTAGAATGGCCGACCCCAGTACGTCCAGACGTGGTTTGCTCAAAACGGGACAGTAGCATATCAAGTGCTCAATGGTATCCTCTTCTTTCTTATCTCTACAGTTACTGCAGAAGTCATTTGATTTCAATACTCATCCTTCTGACGTGTTCGCCGATCAACCAGTGTCCCTTCAGAACTAATACGGCCATAGTCAATTATTTCCTCTCTAGTGCGAGGAGATATTTTGACCTTCTCACGTTATATCTCGGCCAGATTTGTCTAGCTATCTTACAAATGCCGATTTCTGTCCATCTTTCGTTGGACTGCCGGATTGCCTTTTGCCTAAGCCAATGATTGCATGTTGATAGTGGCGCACCAATTTATGAAAATTCTTCGAGAATTTGTAATGTCGTCCCTTACCTAACAAGTTCATCGGCTTTGCAGTTCCCTATGCCCATGCACCCATATGCGGTGTATGTTAAAATGCTCAGCCCTCTCGTTAAGGAATCTGCGGCCTCCAGAAAATTAATGGCTGCCTGACTCTCCGAGTAAATGACAACGCCAGTGTTGGTCACTATGTTGCGACTCAGCCCCTTGGCGATTTACCATATTGCCATTATTTCGGCTTGATAGACCCTGCAGGTTTCTGTTAGTCTGTGTGTTATGTCAAGACTGAGTTCTTTACAGTATACTCCAAAGCCAACCTTAATATCAAGCTTCGAACCATCCATAAAGAAGTGGAGATAGCCTGAAACAGCCTACATAAATTATGATACCTTTTATTGGGAGGCCACTTTCCCCCTATTTGATTTAGGTACATTTTACGCCTCTGCCTTCATAAATGGAGGTGTAGGGTATTCTATAGTCGGTGCACCCAAATTTAGTCTTTCATTGCTTCTTTAATGTACATTTCGAAATAGAACCAAATTTTCTTAAATTTCAAAGCAAAAGGAATTTTTTAATATTTGTGAGAATTGTGCCTCCATGTTTACAGACTTATGTAATTTTTTCGAAATTCCTCCAATGTGCAGTGTTAGGTATGAGTGAAATATACCAATGACCTTCTGATACAACACTATTCATCTCATTTATTAATAGTCTGCATTTCTGATTAAGTGGTGGGGAACATTTCGATGGGTGTCATACAGGGTTTTCCAACAAGAGGTGTTATTTTGAATCACCCGGTATTTCGGTAGCTGTCACTTTTGAAGCTTTTATTCTTTGACATTTGACAAGTAGAAACTACGCCATTACTAAAAATGGAACGATACACGATTCAACAACTCATTGAAATTATTAAAATTCACTACAAAAATTGTGAAAATCTTGCAGTCACAGTTCGCAAAACTAAAGCATTTTTGGGTCGTCGTGAAGCACCTTGTCGGACCGCAATACAGAAATTGGTGGAAAACTTCGAGCTGTTGGGACAAGTTACTGATGTGAAGAATAAAACCCGTGCACGTCGCTCAAGAACAACTGAGAATATTGCTGCTGTAGCCCAAAGTGTTGAAGAAAACCGAGGTTTGTCCATTCCTCGTCGTTCTTTGGAATTGGGCATTCCACAAACGTCATTACACCGTATCTTGCATAAAGACATGAAGACCCATGTTTATAAAGTGAAGACCCATGCTTATAAAGTTCAGATAACACAAGAACTCAAGCCGTCCGATCATCAACAACGTCGTGTCTTTGCTGATTGGGTGAAAATGCATGAAAATGATCCGGAATTCCATCGAAAAATCATCTTGACTGATGAGGCCCATTTCCACCTCTGTGGCTACGTCAACAAGCAAAATTGTCGCATCTGGGGCTCGGAAAACCCAAGAGTTATTGCGGTTTATGGTCCGGCGGGGTCTTAGACCTTACTTTTACGAAAATGAGGTTGGATCAACAGTTACGGTGAATGGATTGCGCTATGGAGAGATGATTAATGATTTTTTATGGTCGGAGTTGGATGGTATTGATCTGGACAACGTTTACTATCAACAAGACTGCGCTACGTGCCACACAAGCAACGAAACCATTGCTCTGTTACGGGAAAAGTTTCTGGACCGTGTTATCTCTCGAAGAGGTGATCACAATTGGCCACCGATATCTTGTGACTTAACACCTTGCGACTTCTTCCTTTGGGCCACGTGAAAGATAAGGTCTACGCCAACAGCCCAGCGTCGATTCAAGACCTCAAAGATAGAATTCGTGAGGCTATCGAGAAGGCAGCCACTTTGCGATTTGGTTATAGAAAATTTCATGAAAAGGATATGGTCCTGTAAGCGTAGTCGTGGTGGCCATTTGGCTGATGTTGTTTTTCATTATTACGGCATACCTTCCTCTTTATTATGAAATAAACATCCGATCATTTATCTCAAAAAATGGAATTTTTCGTTGAATACCAAAATAACACCTCTTGTTGGAAAGCCCTTTATAAAGACGTTATCACCAACTTTTATTCACTTATATGTACATAACTTATATATGGCAGTTATTATTTTATTTTGTTTTTAATTTTAAAACCGCAATATTTTTTTTTTGTTCACAACTTAACCACACTATTTTCAATTTCAATAATGCACATTAGCCCGAATCACCGGCCCTAAAGACTATAAAATATTTAAAAAGAGTTAAAAAATACGTGGATAAACGAACAGCAGATGGTCACCAACATCCCAATGATGAGACGGATGACAGCGATGGTGAAGACATGGTGGGTGCACCCCTCCCCTCTCAAAAAAAATGGAAAAGAACAACAATAACCTCCCATTATATTTACATAAAAAAAATGTATAATAGAGCGCCACCTTACCTTTCATACAATTCCTTTTCCAAACCGTAAATTATGGCCAGAATACAATACAACATTTATCATTGACAAATTACAAATCATATTTTGAATCCCTTAGTTTATGAGCTTATTTCGTGTAGGTTTTTTGTATACTTATTTTAATTTAATAATCACCAACACAATTTACATATATATATCTTTTGTATAATTCAAAAACGCTTTCGAAACAAACCAAATGCACACACAGACTGGATCAATGCCTTTTTCGACATGGGTAATAATGAAAGAAGTTCACTAAATTAAATTTTTGTTATCATTTTAATTAGTTTTTACGTTTAGTAGAAAAAAAACGCACTGAATTTCAATTAAAAACTATTTTAATTTTTTTAAGTATTTCTTTATGTTTATTAGTTAATTTTTCTTTTAAGTTAGTTTTTAATTTGTTTTTAAATTTAGTTTTTTTGTATAGTTTTAACAAACCAACAAACAAAAAGTTGGCCCTTTAAAGTATCTCAAAATTTACACCACATTACATTGATATACACAGGTGACAATCTTAAAAGATTTCCAAAACGCAAAAGACTTTAAAGGACTAATTTAAACATCAATCACTCCGTTTTTAAAAAACTCTTTTTGTTATCTTTAACTTTATTAGGTTATGAACCAAGACGTTAAAAAGGAAAATCCCCTTCAATTCCGCTTCCGTGCTAAATTCTATCCTGAGGATGTTGCCGACGAATTGATTCAGGACATTACCCTACGTCTTTTCTATTTACAAGTTAAGAATGCCATATTGTCGGATGAAATCTATTGTCCTCCCGAAACATCGGTCCTTTTGGCCTCGTATGCCGTGCAAGCACGTCATGGTGACCACAATAAGAATATACATTCGCCCGGCTTTTTGGCCAACGATCGTTTGTTGCCTCAGCGTGTTATTGATCAGCACAAAATGTCCAAGGAGGAATGGGAACAGTCCATAATGACCTGGTGGCAGGAACACCGCGGTATGCTGCGCGAAGATGCCATGATGGAAAATTTGAAAATTGCTCAGGATTTGGAAATGTATGGTGTGAACTATTTCGAAATTAAAAACAAAAAGGGCACCGATCTGTGGTTGGGCGTTGATGCCTTGGGCTTGAACATCTACGAGCAGGAAGATAAGCTGACGCCGAAAATCGGTTTCCCCTGGTCGGAAATTCGTAATATTTCCTTCTCAGACAAGAAATTCATCATTAAGCCCATCGACAAGAAAGCACCCGATTTTGTGTTCTTTGCGCCACGCGTGAGGATCAACAAGCGTATTTTGGCCTTGTGCATGGGCAACCATGAGTTGTATATGCGCCGCCGCAAACCCGACACCATTGATGTGCAGCAAATGAAGGCCCAGGCCAGAGAAGAAAAGAATGCCAAGCAACAGGAACGGTAAGTATTTGTTTTTTGTTTGTACCAAAACCATTTTCAACTGAATAAAGACCAGCACTAAGCTTCGCAGATGTTTATCCTGCACAATACATAAGGTTGGGCGAGATATACAGAAGCATCGTTTCTTATTCCTATCGACTAAGAATCACATTCTGCCTCAGTTTAGCCGTCCGTCTGTCTGTAGAAATATTCTTGTAGTCGCAGTACTCTACGAAATTTTAAAGGAACTATACGCAATAGAAGCTGTATTTTACTTCTGATCATTAAGACATTTTGCAGACAGAGGTGTTCCTTGATACAACAACAAAAAATGCTTAATTTGAAGAAAATGTTATCCCTGATATATAAGTTTCTTTTGATTTGACATCTATGCTTCACATAAGCTGTATTTTACATAATGAAATCATGCTGGTAGATTTTTCTTGATCCTATAACGACACTAATTTGAAGGCAATCTGTTCAAATTTACATATAATTTTAGATTGGTTTTCCGGGCTAACTTAGGGATTATATCACAAAAGTATTCAGCTAAACATTATCTATCGATCTATAAATAACACTCCTTGGTATTACCAATTTTTTTTACCTTTTCCAATAGTCAACAAAAGTATTTTGGCTCTCCTGTACATTTTGTTTTTTGAAATGTGATGTCATTCCAGAAAACCACAGATTTATGTTTCTTCCGATTTGGCATGTGAGCGCTATGGAAGACGATCAATATGAAATTTTGCAGAGAGAAGTTCCTTGATCCAAGAACGAACACTGCCACATATGTTCAAATTTTCCATTACCCCCCATATACCTATATGCTCCTTATATAAGCGCTATATAAGCTTTATTTTACATTTGATTGTTAAGTGAATTTCTCACAGAAAACTTTTTGATCGAATTACAGACAATAGCAAGTTTGAAAAAATATACACCCCTGTTCTGTATTCGAATTTCTTATTCATAATATTGTCCATAATTTCTGTATGAATACTTTTGAAGATTCTCTTCTCTGTAAATGCAGATTGCCTTTATTTTCCCATATATTTAAAACATTAATTTAAATAAAGGGTTTTCCAACAAGAGGTGTTATTTTGGTATTCAAAGAAAAATGCAATTTTTTGAGATAAATGATCGGATGTTTATTTCATAATAAAGAGGAAGGTATGCCGTTAATAATGAAAAACAACATCAGCCAAATGGCCACCACGACCACGCTTACAGGACCATATCCTTTTCATGAAATTTTCCATAACCAAATCGCAAAGTGGCTGCCCTATGTCCTCGATAGCCTCACGAATTCTATCTTTGAGGTCTTGAATCGACGCTGGGCTGTTGGCGTAGGCCTTATCTTTCACGTGGCCCCAAAGGAAGAAGTCGCAAGATGTTAAATCACAAGATCTCGGTGGCCAATTGTGATCACCTCTTCGAGAGATAACACGGTCCGGAAACTTTTCCCGTAACAGAGCAATGGTTTCGTTGCTTGTGTGTCACGTAGCGCCATCTTGTTGAAAGTAAAGACCAATACCATCCAACTCCGACCATAAAAATCATTAATCATCTCTCGAGATCCAACCTAATTTTCGAAAAAGTAAGGTCCAATGACCCCGCCGGACCATAAACCGCACCAAACAGTCACACGTTGAGGATGGAGAGGCTTCTCAACAATAACTCTTGGGTTTTCCGAGCCCCAGATGCGACAATTTTGACGTAGCCACCGAGGTGGAAATGGGCCTCATCAGTCAAGATGATTTTTCGATGATTTTCGAATTTTAATAATTTCAATGCGTTGTTTCGTAGTTTCTACTTGTCAAATGTGAAAAAATAAAAGCTACAAAAGTGACAGCTACCGAAACCCTGTACATACATCGAAGTTAAAGAAATCTATTTAAAATTCAAATTATAATTCGAAAAAGTGTTTTAAATGAAAATTTTAAATATCATATGAATTTTTTTTTGAATTTCAAAGAGAATTTGTTTCATTACTAATAGAATTTTGTTCGGATTTCTAATAGAATTTTTTAAATTTCAATGAGAGTTTATTTAATTCTAAATAGAATTTCAATAGGAATTTGTTGAATTTCAAATGGATTAACTTGAATTTCAATTGTCGTGTTTTCAATCTCAAAAAGAATTTTTAAATTTCAATTTAAATGTAATATTTTTAATTTCAAAATTTTTTTGTTTCGAATTTTTTTATTTCATTGAGATTTTTTTTAGTTTCAAATGGAATAATATTAATTTCAATAGAATATATATATATATTTAATTTCAATCGATAATTTTCGAAAGAAAATAGAAAATGGTGTAGTTCTTACTTCTCCTCCACTTATTTGAATTGTATATTAATTGTAACCCTTCTTCTCGTGTAGTGAAAAACTCCAATTGGCTTTGGCTGCCCGCGAGCGTGCCGAAAAGAAACAGCAAGAATACGAGGATCGTCTCAAGCAAATGCAGGAAGATATGGAACGTTCACAAAAGGACTTGATGGAAGCCCAAGAGATGATTCGCCGTCTGGAGGAACAATTGAAACAATTGCAAGCCTCCAAGGAAGAATTGGAATTGCGCCAGAAGGAATTGCAAGCCATGTTGACTCGTCTCGAAGAGGCGAAACATATGGAAGCCGCCGAAAAGGCTAAATTGGAGGAAGAAATCATGGCCAAACAAATGGAGGTTCAACGCATTCAAGAAGAGGTCAATGTTAAGGATGAAGAAACCAAACGTCTGCAAGACGAAGTTGAAGAGGCCAGACGTAAACAGGTGGGTTCTTTTTCGTTAGTTTCAGTTACATCAAGAATATACACATGTATTTAAAAAATAGCTTACAAAAATATATTTTCATGGCTATATAAAGAAAACAAATAAATTTCCAATTAAAAAATTTGCAACAACAAGAATTGTTGCCCAAGGCTTAAAACTTTTTTGCGTAGATTGATAATTCCATAAAATTAAAACCAAAAAAAAATTGTTATGGTACTTTTTTTTACATTTCATTTAAATCAAATTTTCATGGATGGTTCCTTTAGTATTTTGACTACATAGATAGAACCCGGATGTGCGTTATATTTAATGAGAGCTGCAAATGTTGGAAATATATCTTTCATGTAGATACAGAGTATGGATGTAACGAAAGTGTCTTTAGCGAAAGTGAATGCGAAAGCGAATATTGAAATATATTTCTTGCGAATGCGAAAGCGAATAGTAAAAAATGCATTTTTGCGAAAGCGAATGCGAATGCGAATAATAGTTTGACTCTTTAGTACCAACAAATTTAAGGAACTGAATTGATACTTTCCTGCATATTCAATTTAAAAAAAAGATGTTTTCCGTCTTTTGACCTCCTGTTACCAAAAGGACAAACATATTTTTTCAACTGTTTTGAAGAGAAGTGGCAGAGGTTTTCATTGGATATAATATCTTCAAATTGTGTGAAGGGAATAAGGAGTTTTTGTCGCATATGGGGCTTGGAAAACACAAGAGTTGTTGTTGAGAAGCATCTCCATCCTCAACGTGTGACCGTTTGGTGCGGCTTATGGTCCAGCCGGGTCATTGGACCTTACTTTTTCGAAAATGAAGTTGGATCAACAGTTACGGTGAAATGATTGCGCTATCGAGAGATCACTAATGATTTTTTATGGTCGGAGTTGGGTGGTATTGTTCTGGACAACGTTTACTTTCAACAAGACGGCGCTACGTGCCACACAAGCAACGACACCATTGCTCTGTTACGGGAAAAGTTTCCGGACGTGTTATCTCTCGAAGAGGTGATCACAATTGGCCACCGAGATCTTGTGATTTAACACCTTGCGACTTCTTCCTTTGGGGCCACGTGAAATAAGGTCTACGCCAACAGCCCAGCGTCGATTCAAGACCTCAAAGATAGATTTCGTGAGGCTATCGAGGACATAGGGCAGCCACTTTGCGATTTGGTTATGGAAAATTTCATGAAAAGGATATGGTCTTGTAAGAGTGGTCGTGGTGGCCATTTGGATGATGTTGCTTTTCATTATTAACGGCATACCTTCCTCTTTATTATGAAATAAACATCCGATCATTTATCTCAAAAAATGGCATTTTTCTTTGAATACCAAAATAACACCTCTTGTTGGAAAACCCTTTATTTAAGAGATCTGTTCAATAGAAAAGTAGAATTTTGAAATTTCTCGAGCTACGTGTATTCGATTAGCATTTTTTATGTGTGCACACTTGTCTCGAACATATGTTCGTAGTTGAGTTTGTTTGTGTTTAGATTAGTTTTGTTTGTGAGAGACATAACAGTTAAACGTGTTTTGCTTGTTCGGCGATTTTCTGCTGTGGAAAAAATGGACCAAAGAATTTGCATCAAATTTTGTGTAAAAAATGGAGTTAAGTGCTTAAAAGCTCTTGAAATGTTGAAAGTGGCTTATGGTGGTTGTACTCTGAGTCAGAAAAATGTTCACAAGTGGTACAAGATTTTCAAAGAAGGTCGAGAATGAAGGCGCTCGTCCTGGAATATCCACCATCATCAAATTTTTGGCATGAAGCTTCGCTGCCATACGAAGTTCGTCCCAAAATTGTTGAATTTTTAATAAAAAAACCATCGCATCTTTGTAATTTTTTGGCCGAAACCCGTAATATTGCCTTAACCACCGTATTCACCAGTTTGACCCCTGCGATTTTTTCCTGTTCCCAAAATTGAAAGGACGGCGTTTTGCGACGATTGAGGATATAAAAACCGAATCGCCGAACAAGCAAAACACGTCAAACTGTTTTGTCTCACAAAATAAACTAAACACAAGCAAACGCAACTAAGAACATTTATGCTCAAACTGAGTTATTAATGCAATAATGTTCCCCATCTTCGATTACATATAGGGACACATTTTGGTGATAATCCCTCGTTTAGTTAAATATATATTAGGCAGCATATCCGACTGTGTCACTACATTACAAATGGATTATTATATCGATTCAAACTCTTAAAATTTCTCTCCTGGAAATGTTTAAAAGCAGGCATATGCTGTTATGCCATGTGACCACAGATATGTTCGAGACAAGTGTGCCACCATAAAAAAAATCTATTCGAATGCACCTAGCGCAAGAAATTTCAAAATTCACCTTTTTTATTGAACAGACCTTGTATGTATTTTTTGTTTGTTCATTTATTAAGGTTTTTCGAAATTGTTTCTTATCAAAAAGAAATAATGTAAGATATAAATAAAAGGTTCTACACATTTATTTAACCACAGCCAAATTTCTCAGAATATCTTTATTTAAATCATCCAATGACCATGGACTATTCTCCAAACATGACTCACGTAATTTACATTTTACGCTGATGTGGGCGAATTGTTTGTTATCTACGACGACTTTAGATTAAATTATACTTAAAGCTAAAATATGAGTCAATTCTTTTAGCTTTAAGTATAATTTTATGATGGACTTTTTACACGATTCTCTAGAGCGAAATCTCATTCCAAATGACATCTAAATATTCATTTAAATCGATATTCTGCGATATAGTGGTACAATAAAATCTTTAGTGAATTTTCTCAGACAACTTTTTCGAATTCTCTCTAAGCATTCAATTCAGGCTAATATCCAACCTCTAATCCGCTTTCAGTGGAAGTTCTATGGAAACTAATATGATTTTTTTTTAATTTCTTTGAAACATTCTGCTGCTATGCATTTTCCTATTAATAATCTATTGGTTTTTGTTTCAATTATAGGCTGAAGCTGCTGCCGCTTTGTTGGCTGCCTCGACCACACCACAACATCATCATGTGGCCGAAGATGAAAACGAGAATGAAAATGAGGAAGAACTCACCAATGGTGATGCTGGTGGTGATGTATCACGTGATTTAGATACTGATGAACATATCAAGGATCCCATTGAGGATAGACGTACATTAGCTGAACGTAACGAACGTTTGCACGATCAATTGAAGGTCTGTTGTGGATAGTGTTTTTATCTCAAGTTTCCTATAAAACTAATATTTTCTCTTTTCCACCCCCCTAAACAGGCATTGAAACAAGATTTGGCCCAATCTCGGGATGATACAAAAGAAACTCCGAACGATAAGATCCATCGCGAAAATGTACGTCAAGGTCGCGACAAATACAAGACATTGCGTGAAATCCGTAAAGGCAATACAAAACGTCGTGTTGACCAATTTGAAAATATGTAAATTATATTTCTCCCTTGTTTTTCTTTTTTAATTTTTTGTTATTTCAAAAAACAAAAAAAACCCTACAACAATCCAAAAAACATCTACAATTTGCAAGCTTGTTTCCGGGTATTAGCATTATTTTCTATAACATCTTAGAAATCATTCAAGTAACAAAACAAAAAAAACAAGCCATCTTTTCAAAAGAAAATCAACCAATCCCCATTACCCAACAAACACTACCATGTTTACTTTATTATTATTTCTTTAGATAATAATTAATTCCTTTATTTTTTTGCGTTAATCATAATATGTATATGAATGTGAATTATTATCTTATTCATAATTATCACATGAATATGAAAAGAGACAAACAAACAAACTACAACAACAAAAACACACAAAATTACATGTAAACTAAAAATTCAACAGCATCAGTTAAGAACATTCATTTATTAACACAACATTTAGTAAAGAAAAAAGCTTAAAGTTTAAAATAATATATAAAAAACAAAGTATGTCTTCAAAAATGTCGCAAACAAAACTAAACGCTTATGAAAGAGAGAAAGAGAAAAAAAAAGAAAATATTGAAAATTTTTGTTTTTAAAGAAAATATTATATTTTTTGTTTTGCATTTGTTTTTTAAGTTTTTTATATAATATAAAAACCTAAAAAGCAGAAAACTTTATTACAATTCATTTTAAAGAAAAAAATTAAAGTTTTTATTTAAATAATAAACACGACTTTTTGTTTATTTAGTTTTTTTTGTCGGTTTAGCATTTTTCCTGCAGAATCTGTTTTTACATCTCCCCCTATAAATAAATAGACAAATTATTTTCCCAAAAAGGGAAACAAAGTCAAATAGAATATAAGAGGACATTCCTTCTGCAAGAAAATGTCAAAATCTGTCTGTCACGAATGAATAGCAATAAATTGTCACACGCAAAAAAACAGTATTCCGCAAACTTAGCTTAAACTTTTTTTTGGACTTATGGATTAATTAAAATTTTTAATCGTGACAATTAAATGAAAATCGGTCTGAAAATATGCGGAAAATCTTACTCGTTGAAATGAAATTCCCATTCGTTCGACACTGACACTTACTCGCTACGGGAAGGAATGTCTTCTTATATTCTATTTGTCTTTGCCTTCAAACTCGTGACACAATAAATAAGTATTTAGCAAATTTTGTGGAAAAATTGGAAAGTGTTTTTCACTTTGTTCAACATGAGAACAATACTATTAAGCTTTGCTTCTTCCAAAATGTTTCAGGTAATGTATCAAGCAAAACTTACAATTATTAAGTTTCGTATAAATGTAAAGATTTGTATTTTAAAGCGAAAAAATAATTTTTGGCGTTTATTTAAAGCTAAACAGATAAAACTAGTACTTTGAATTAATTCCTTGTTGGTTTTAGATACATATTAAGTATTCGTTATTTGGAACTTCTTTTTATAATGCTCATCTTTTAGCTGATACAAGATGAAGACTACCTCTAGCGGCATTGCTATATTCTCTGCAATCGATTTTTCAATTAGCTATCACTCAAAATTCGACCCATTTTCCTTTTTTTCAATATGTCGGCTACATATACATTAGGGCGTTTTAAATTGAGGATTCTGCACGAAGTTCTAAGAAAAAATGCTGAAGAAATCATATCTTGCAAAAATCAATAAGGATCGTCTGAATTTTGGAAACAAACTTTGTCAGGTAATCAAAGCGATTCTTCATTTAGCCATCCTCTTCGAGATGGAGTGATCCTTCAAATGAACATTTTTCTTAAAACAATAACCTCAACAATTGTAAATCAAATACAAATCGTGAATGATTTTAGGTGGTATCGTTCCGCCATGGTGGGTACGGTTCCCATACGTTATGGGATGTGGCCCCCTCGGTCGGAGGGGGCGGATAAGAATGGATACTTTGGGAATGTTTGTAAACGGTATCTCACAGCTTTATTGCATCAAATTTCATGGCATTGCACGATTTGTTTATACTCGTAAATATGTAATTCAAAAACAGAAACGTTTTTTGTGAAACTACATTATTTAAAGGTCTTATTCATTTGGTTCTTGGATATGTTCCATGTTTTTCCAAGGCTTTCCTTAAAATTGTCCCCGATATGATTAAACTCTACGATTACCCAACTAACATTGTTTTAAAAATTCGCTGGATCAAAATTGATTTTTTGCGATATGAATTGTTTTGCATTTTTTTCGTGGAATTTCTTTCCATTAGCATTCGAATTTAGATCACGTTCTGTTTTTTTTTTCAACTAATAAAACTGCATATAAATTCTGGACCATGATGCATGTTGACATGCATAACTCAACAACTATACTACAAAACAAACAAAATCCGTCTTCAATCATAAAAAACAAATAAACGAAAATTAAATTAATACTACTATTAAATGTATCTTAAATATGTATGTTTATTATTTAATTCATTAATTATTAAATTTAAATATTTTTTGAGAAAAAGAGATATAAGAAATCCTTACAAAACAAAACTAAAATTAATACTTTTTAAGCTATAGTGTTGATGTTCTTTTTATTAAATATTATTATTATTATTTTCTCTTTTTTATAATTAAATATAAATAAAAATAATTACAGTCAATAAACTATGAATAAAAACGAAACTATAATTCCAAAATTAGCACTTAATTCTGCAATGAATTCAAACATATTTTACAAACTAACATCAGAAAAAAATGAAAAACCATAAAGTTTATTTTTTATGTTTTTTCTTCCATACGAAAAAATCTTTTGCATTCTATCTTGCTGCATTTATTTATTTAACGATGAAAGAAATGTGGCAACAAAATCCAATCTTTTTAGATTTTTATTTAGCTTATACTTGTTATAAAATATATTTTTTAATATTTAAGTATTTTTTCCTTTTGTCTTAAGACAACCACCACCCGCCCCGCGTTGTCCTTGTTTTTTTTTTCTTCCAAATTATCCTATATATCAACTATTATTTTAAACGAAGGGTAGTATTAATAAACAAACAATACACAATTAAAAAATTAAAAAATAAACATCAAAGTATATTTTAAACATTAATTTGCGAAGTCGTATCTAAATTTCATTTTTTGTATTAAAACATAAAAAATCTTGTTTTTAATTATAGCAACGAGTTTTTAAATTAAATTGAATAAATATATGGTACATATAAATACATATAAAATCAAACAAGAAGAAAAATAATGAAAAATATATATTTTGTAAAACTACAAAAAAAACAAGGAGTAGTTGTTTTATTTTCATGAAACGGGGGAACAAAAGGAGCAATAGGATTCTTTTCTTATATGATGCTATTTTTTTTTTAATTTTTTAAAATTTCTATGAATTGATGGTGATTTTTAAAGAGTAAAAAAGTTCGGTGGTGATCTCTGCATTCGCCGCTAAGACTGTCAAAATTTCGCTAACTATTTTACGCTCGAAGAAGTCTTTGTCGACCTTAAAGGGTAACCAGGTGCTTCAGGTACTTCAAGAAAAATAATTCAAACTAGTATTATAAATAAGGGTCTTCCTCATTTCGCTTTCGGACATGAAATATTGTAGCAAATTTTAATTTGTTAGTCACTGTATACCACTTTGTTATTCTGAATTTGTATACAATTGATGTTTTACATTATTTGAATATTATGTCAAACGAAGAAAAACTATTGCATACGCACGCAATTCATTCCTAATAAGTCGCAATATTATAGAAGTTGGTTTTTCTCCATTTAATCGACAAGATAAAATAAGAGTTTATGGGTCCCACAGAAAAATCAACTAGTATGTGCTTGTGTTATAGCAATAGATGTACATACATATGTGTTTTGTTGTCCATTAGGTGCTGTTTTTATTCGCCTTGTTTAGTGGGTTTTGCAGTATTGGTTTCCTGGCCAAGGAAGGTGGCTGGGTCCAGAGAGACCAGGGAACAAGTTGAATAGATTTGGCAGTTCAGTTGAAAAGGTGAAGTGTGTCGTGTGGTCCCTGGTTATAATCAGGACATGTTTCGACGTAGCGCCATTAATCCGACTCTTTAGTATCTATGTCAACCAGAAACAAACACCCCTGTTCTGGTACTCACTTCACATTCATCTCACTTCTCACCTTTACTTGCCAGGACGAATAGCGAGGTGTCTGGCAACTGCAGAAAGTATTCGCTGCCTAACTTCTGCTTAAATAATGCCTAACATGTGATTTGCCTTCCATGCCATAGGTTTTCAGGCTTGATAGCGACTTTTAGAACACCTCTTTCTTAAGACATTTCACGTGAGATGCTCCAAGTGAGTGCCAGAACATACCCGAAAGATTGCTAGCTGAGGAATCTAAGTCCTGATTCACACCATTTACGACCATAAAAAATACAGCAGTACAAGGGGGTGTAGACGACATTATTAAAATGCTGCTCTCTGACAGGGGAACATCTTTTTTTTAGAAAAGAAAACGCCGTAAGCAAAAGCAGCCTTGGCACCTAGAATATGTGGACTACCGAAAATTCACAAAGACGGAACCCCGCTGAGACCGATCTGCTCATCTATAGGGTGATCCAAGTAGAGATACTTTTTTCAATAGCCTTTTTTGACAGATCACGTGTGAGTCGTGTCATGCTATTTTTGTTAAGTATTGTTTGGCATTTCATCATGGAAAGACTTACGCCTGAACAAATTATCAAAATAATCGTTCGCCAATTGCGCTAGATCCATTTTTTTAATTAAAAAAAAACACTTTCCAGTCGACCAACGACCTTGACACCCATGAGCAATATTTTAGCTCTCGTTAAGAGCTATCTTTTTGCCATTGACCGATTCCCGATCCGACGTACCAGAATCATCGGTCCATATTCCTCAAAAATGATGCCGGTGAGAACGTAACCGTCAATGGCGACGGTTACGTGCCATGATAACCGACTATTTGATGCCTGAAATTGAAGTTCGTAATATCGGCGACATTTGGTTTCAACAATGGATTTATTGAGAGAACACTTCGGTGAGCAGATAATTTCACGCTTTGGGCCGGTCGATTGGCCACCAAGATCGTGTGATATCACACCGTTAGACTTTTTCCTGTGGGGATATGTACAAAAAAAGTCTAAAGTTTATGCGGACAAACCCGCTTCGATTCAGTCCTTAGAGCAAAACATCACGCGTGTCATTCGCCAGTTATCAGTCGAAGTGCTCGAAGGAGTCATCGAAAATTGGACTCAACGGGTGGACCATCTGAGACGTAGCCGCGGCCAACATTTGATAGACATAATCGTCAAAAAAAATAAATGCCAAAGAATGTTCATTCAAATAATAATAAACATTCCCCATTCAATTTGAATTTTCTGTGTTTTTTTTTCTTTAAAAAAGTAGGGAACCTCGAAATGGATCACCCTATATAAATTCACCTGCATACGGATTTTCCAGATATCTAGTGGAAATTTTGAAAAACCTGACGAAATATTCCTAAAATAACGTTAAAGACGCAAGAGACTTCAAATCAAAAATTAATGATTAATGGCGTAGTTTAATTGCTCCCAAGCATTCCGATAAACCTATCAATCAGGACAATTGAAAGGAAAGGGGACTTACTGAAAAAGTATACAAAAATACCACGAGAATTGTTGATGGAAATACTGACATATTGTATCAAAGTAACACATTATTTTAAGTGTGAAAATAAAATATTTGGACAACTAAAAGGCATGCCAATGGGTTCCCCTGTCTCCCCAGTCATAGCGGATATAGTGATGGAAGAATTATTGGACGAAACAATTAGGAATATGCATCGGAAACCAAAAATCATGTCTAGACGATCTATTTGGAATTTCAAAGAAAGAAGATTTGGACAACACATTGTGCGTACTTAATTCATACAATCTACAAATTCAATGTACGATGGCAATGGGCTGCCCTACTTGAACTCAATAATAATAAACAAGGAAATACACTAAAAATGGATTGGTATCAGAAAAGTACGACATCAGGACTAATTAATTTTTATTCTAAACACCCGAGGAGGAAAATAGTAAGCACCGTGACGAATTTCATTGCTAGAGTATTAGCAATAAGTGACGAGGAGTATCACGAAAAAATAAGGACTAGAGTTGGGCAATATAGTTCTTTTAAGTGATCGCTCTTTTTAGTTCAGTTCAATTGAGTGAACTAGTTCGTTCATTTAGTTCAACAGCGTTGTCCAGATCAATACCATCCAACTCCGACCATAAAAAATTATTAATCATCTCTCGATAGCGCAATCCATTCACCGTAACTGTTGATCCAAAATCATTTTCGAAAAAGAAAGGTCCAATGACCCCGCCGGACCATAAACCGCACCAAACAGTCACACGTTGGGGGTTTTCCGAGGGCCAGGTGCGACAATTCTGCTTGATGACGTAGCCACCGAGGTGGAAATGGGTCTCATCAGTCAGGATGATTTTGTATCGTTCTTTTTTTTGATCGTTTTGTAGTTCGATGATCGTGTATCGTTCCATTTTTAGTTATGGCGTAGTTTCTACTTCTCAAATGTCAAAGAATAAAAGCTTCAAAAGTGACAGCTACCGAAATACCAGGTGATTCAAAATAATACCTCTTGTTGGAAAACCCGTTATCATGGTAGCAGCCTTTTAGTCACGTTTTACATCTCTGATTTTTCTAACAAAATGAACACGCTTTATTTACAACGCTGTTTTTCAGTGTTGATAGGTTGTCAAAAACAAATAAAAGCGCGCCGTTGGCGAAAAACATTCCATAAAAGTGAAAATAATGTCAAAATCTTTTAAAATGAATCATAAATTTGTATTTATATTGGACTCTTATTGGAAACCATTGGTAAGTCTATATATTTAAATTTTTTGTGCATTAGATTACTTTTTCGGAATCAACTTATTTCCTCTTTTTGGTCATGCATTTTATGCACTGCTCTTTCAGGTAAATAAGGCTCAGCTCAAGTTATATTGAACAAGGTAGCGAACAGCTGATTTTCTCGCAATTTTTTCAGAACTCAATGAACTGTCAAACTCATGGATGACGTTTGATTGTTTGTTTTCATTTGTTGTTGGGAGCGTTTTAAAAAATAGTGTAAAATCAAACAAAATTCACGCAAATTAAAAATAATGTAAATTGTATTTAACATTTCCTATATTTAAATGTAAATATATGTATGTTTGATATCACATAACTTTATTAATTTCGTTTTAAAGTCCTATTGATGTCATTATATATGGAATATAATATCTTGCAAATGTATGCCACTGTTTCGCAGAGTCGCGAATCCGTAATTTCGAATTTTCCATGTCTTTGGCGCATGAGACAAGATAAATTTTACCGATGTCAAGGGTTGTGTTGGCTGTTATGGTTTGTAGATTGCTCTCATAGACGTGCCACTTAACAAAACTCCACAAAAAATTCTAATTGGGTCACATCGCACGATCTCGGAGGCCTGATCACATCACCTCCTCGTGAGATGGCGATGCGGCTAAAGTGCAGTTTATAGAGGTCAGCTCAGAAATTAAAAATTTTTTCACCACCCCTTCAAAATGACCCTAAAACAACAAAAATGAGGTCAAAATTTGTCGGACGGACCCATGGGGCCCTCAAGACCCAAAAAATGGACCCGGTCCCGGACAGGGTCAATATTATACTCAAATTAAAGGAAATTGTCCGTAGATTCGAAATATGCCAATGTCAAGCGCCCTATGGGAAAGGCCCTAGATGGCCTTGAAAAATTACCCTTGGTCCATATAGCATGCGACCCCTCAAATTAAAGGAAATTTTCTGTGCATTACGAATATGCAAGAAGGCCTTCTAGGGAAGGCCTTAACGGGCCCTAGAAAGTGGACATTAAAATATTTTACTTGGCAAAAATTTAATTAGACGTAAAGAAAAATTAAAATTTTTGCCAGCGGCGCTTTTCCCCACAAAAACAAATTTCTAATACAACCATTAATAATTATACAGTTTCATTGCTAAGTTTCCATTTGTCCAACTTTTATTTTTGCATAAGCGCCCTCTAGGGAATGCCTTAACGGGCCCTCGAAAGTGGACATTAAAATATTTTACTTGGCAAAAATTTAATTAGACGTAACGAAAAATGAAATTTTTTTTTCAAAAAAATCGCGCGATATTTTGGAGACAATTTTCGCCTGCGGCGCTTTTCCAAGCAGAAAACAAAAACAAATACAACCATTCATAATTATACAGTTTCATTGCTAAGTTCCCATTTGTCCAACTTTTATTTTCGCATGGGACGGAGTTTTCTTTTTTGAAATTGTACATAATTTATTTAAATATATTAAATAATTTTTTTTGTTATATTATTCCATAAAAATCGTTCATTTATTTAAAAAGGATAGTACAAAACATTACTTTACAATTTTATAGCGTCATTGGTAAATTTACTTTTGTCCAACTTTTATTTTTGCATGGATAACATTTTGCATGCATAAACATTTCCAAGTTTATTCTTACATATTCGTAATGTACGGAAAATTTAATTTGAGGGGTCGCATGCTATATGGACCCAAGGGTAATTTTTCAAGGCCCTCTAGGGGCCTTGCCTATTTGACAAGCTATTGTACGAAAATAATGTACAGGGTTGTATCCCAGTTTTGTTGTTGGGCAAGTGATTTTACCTTCTATTATTGTATCCATGATTTTTAATATGAGGATTTTACCTTCTACATCAAGGTATATTGAACAAGGTAGAGTACAGCGAACAGCTGATTTTCTCGCCATTTTTTAAGAGCTCAATGAACTGTCAAACTCATATATGACGTTTGATTGTTTGTTTACATTTTACTGTGTTGTGATCGTTTTAAAAATGTAGTGTACAAATAAAATTTACGGAAATTAAAAATAATGTACATTTTATTTAACATTTCCTATAGTTAAATGTAAATTAGCAAAGTGTGTATGTGTGTACTTTATTAATTTCGTTTAAAAGACCTATTGATGTCAATATAAATGGAATATTTCTTAGAAATGTCCGCCACGGATTTTTCCAATTTTCCATGACTGGCGCATGAAACAAGCTGAATTTTACTGATATCAAGGATTGTGTTCGCTTTGATTGCTGATGTGGTTTGTAGATTATTCTCAAAGACCTGCCATTTAAGAAAATTAACATCACCTCCTCGTAAGATGACCATGAGTTGTGTGGCCGTAGTGCCTTCCTGTTAAAACCACATGTTGGTGTTCATATCATCCAATTCAGCTCAGAAGAAGTTGGTAAGCATCGACCGCGCTCGCCGTTGAGGATAATGTGTGGTGAACGTCGCTTTCAAAGAAATAGGGACTGATGACGACGTCGGCCCAAAATCCACATCAAACAGCAAATTTTTCAATATGCATTGGACGTTCTTGGAACTCATATGGATTGAAATCGTCCCAAAGTTAAGGATTTTGTTTGTAGACCAAATGGTAAACTAGGCGGATCACCTGAAGAGAACACCCATTTTGATAAAACTGAATAAATCGAATGACGGACAATTCTTATTATATTCTTCTTATTATTTGTATGTACTGTAAAGGAACAAAGCAATGCTTAATTCATTCTACATTATTCGTTCATCATATTTTTTAATAAATGGTTCGTATATCTACATACATATATATTAATAATATGAAAAACTTATTTCTCAAATAGAAAATAAGTACGACCTGAAAATTGGTTTTTATGATGAGTAGTAGCTCTCAACCCAAAGTCTTCTACGTCATCAGGAGGCCCAGTCTGCCATAAAGGTTCTAGTTGTCGGCATTTTGAGTTAACTCCATTGCGCGAGAGGCCGGGCGTCTTCCATTTATGCATTCCCAGCTCTATTTTTCCTGTTCTGCCTTTTTACTGTTATGGGTGATATGTGTGACACGTTTGGCCACATTCAGGTAATGCCTCTCGCCACCCATTGGTAAGAAAAAGCTCAGAAGAGACAATCCTTTTAAAAAAATGATTCCAAAAAAGTAAAATCGTTGGAATGTTCGATCGGGCAGTATTGTATCAATCATCAATTCCACTCAACACAATACCAGCAAAAACATTTGGTTGCTATGTCGGATATTGACACTTTATCATATATCCAAAAGATTCCAAACGTCTGCCCTTCCTAGATTAAAATGAGGAAATTATATTAAGTTTATTGTTTCTTAAAGAACAAACATACATACATTGTTTGTGTATCCCTATACAAGCGAAAACTTATTATACTGAATAAAAATAAAGTTTAGTTTAATTCCACGTAAGTTTGAAAATATTAGAAAAAATTATCTTTTTAAAATAAAATTAAATTTCAAACAAAAAAATTATTTGACAACCAATTGTCGGTCAGCTGTTCAAGTCGGCTGCCTATTGTGACAGGTTATTGTACGAAAATACGGCACAGGGTTGTATCCGAGTTTTGTTGTTGGGCAAGCGATTTTACCTTCTATTATTGTATCATGCTTCTACATATTATTGTATCTTGGTCATCCATGAGTTTGACAGTTCATTGAGCTCTGAAAAAATGGCGAGAAAATCAGCTGTTCGCTGTACGCTACCTTGTTCAATATACCTTGACATCAAAGATTTGTTTTGATGCGGTATCATGAACAGCTGACTTGCTCATTCATCGCAGCTGTGATTTTGTGAAATAAGTGTGTCCACATAGAATTCAAGCATAATAAGACCATTTCCACAACCAAACTAATTCGTATCTGCCGGAAATTCTACGAAAAGTCAAGTCAATCAATTTGCAATTCGGCATCATTAGCACCACCGTTTTTGTGCATAAAGCTCCAAAAATAAACATTACAAACAAGCCAAAGGAAATAAATAGCCAACACGGTCAAAGCCACAAAACCACCAACAACGACGAACACAATTGGGGGAAAACATCTGTTTGCATGCATTTCATTGCTTTGTTACTATTACATTTGATAGCAAGAACGGCAGCGGTCAAACGAATAGAACATCATCTATCAGTGCTTATTTGATGAACGATTTAATAGAAGAGAAGGTAGAAGAAATAGCGTCGTCGTCGTCAATCATCCCACACACCACAAACTGTAAGTAACGTTAACGTCGAATTGGTTGTGTAGTTTCCTCCTCTGTTGTAGTAGTATTATAGAATGAGTCGCCAACGTACTGTCATTATTTTCAAATCAGAATCAGAAAGTACCGATGTATACGCTGCAGAGCTACAACGACATTTCTTCCATCCGATTTTTGTGCCCACATTAAGTTTTGGCTTTAAAAATCTAGAGAAGTTGCATGCCAAACTTCAGCATCCAGACGATTATGAAGGCATCATCTTCACCAGCCCCCGGTGTGTGGAAGCCGTTTGCAAAGCATTGGACAAGCAGGAAATACCGGGAGGTTGGAAAATGTTGCGTAATTATGCCGTAGGTGAAGTCACACACAATATGGTTCACGATCACTTACAACAATTGTTTACGCACGGCAAACAAACCGGAAATGCTCGAGCATTAGCGCAATTTATCATCGATACTTTTGATGGATCAAAAGATTCGCCCTTGTTATTGCCATGTAGTAATTTAGCCCAAGACACCTTAAATCTTATGCTACGGGAAGATGGTTTTCGCGTTGATGCTTGTGAGGTATACGAGACGAAATGTAATCCTGAGTTAACGGATAAAATGGACGCAGCCCTGAAGGAAAACAACGTAGAGTTTATGGCATTTTTTTCTCCATCCGGTGTAAATTGTGCCTATGAATACTTTAAGGCGAAAGATATACCAGTGGAAAGATATCGTCTGGTAGCCATTGGACCCAGTACCCGTCGTGCCTTGGAGAACAAAGGACTTAAAGTTTATTGTACTGCTGAGCGTCCCACGGTGGAACATCTGATTAGAGTTTTAATCAATCCTGAAGAATGTAGGGAGAATCTACTTAAGGAATCGCAGAATCAATTACTGGAGTGAATTGGGAAATTGTTGTTTTTAATATTTATGATGGATTAGTGTTCAAAAATATTGGAAAAAGACAAATTGTTATTTATTAAAATGAGAAAGAACAATGAAATTGTTTTAGAATAAAAATTAATTATAATTAAATTATTTTTTTAAATAAAATGTTAGTAATATTACTAAAAAGACTTGAAATCAAATTGTTAGTTTATTTGTATATAAGCAAAATATATGTTACTGAGAATAAACAATATGCACTGAAAAATTGGCTGCAGGTGCTTGTAAAATCGAACGTGCTTTATTATGTATTTTTAGTAGTATTGGATGTCATTAAATATACATATGTGTTTGTATATTACACTTACTCATTATTTGAATTTGTAATTTAAAAATGGCAAATTAACAATTAGAATAAAATTGTAATTGAAAGGCAATTGCATTGAACCCCTAAATGAAAATTTGAATTGCGCTATACGAAATACGGGGAAGACAAATTTCAAATTAGAAATTTTTGACGTGGTTAAAAAAATATCCCGTTACTCAATATTCACAATCTAATCAAGGATTGGACTGATGTATACAATAAATAAGTATACTGGGCGTAATTCAAACTCAGTTTCAGTATATACAGCAATATTGAAAATAAATAAGGAAAGTTCAAAGGGCTGGGTTGTCTATATGATACCCTACTACTGTACTGTGATGCCTATTTGATTGATATGGATCTGGTTAATAAAATTTAATCCGATGGGCCCAAATTTTTCAAAAATAAATGCAGGATCGGTTGTAAAATGTATATATAAACCAAATAGGAAGGTATCATTATATTGAGGATATACTAAAATATTGACCGAGCGCCCCAGTAGGCGAGGTGGTAGCGTACTCGCCTATGAGTTTGGGGGTCGTGGGTTCGGTTCCCACCAGAGGCTCTGGTCTGTCGCTGCAAACATTTAGCCATATGGTCTTTGTAACCCGGCCTTTCCCTTGACCTTAAAATTAGAATATAAATTAACTTTGTATTGTAATTCATATAAATAAATAAATAAAATATTGACCATAGGAATGGTTTATAATAAAATAAAATACAATCTGTCGGGCACACAAGTTGTACAACGAGGCATCTAGAAAGGGATGAAGTCGAATAGGAAGATACCGTTTCATGGAAGTCGCTCGAATATGGACCGTTTTTTCAAGACATTAGTTAAAGGCATTATATAACCAAAACTATCAAATTTCAGCCGAATCATTCCGTCGCTTGAATTGACGGAACTTACAATTTTTCGAAACTTGAGTTAAGGCCACCGTTGGAATTGCCTAGTCATAGTGCAACGTGTGTACATATACATTTTGAGCATGTAGCTATTACCGTTTTCTCCAAAAACGGTAAAACATTTTACACATATCAGACAATATGTCACTTAAAACTGCATTTTTCAGAAATTAACTTTAATTTTTTATTAAGAATATTGAGAAAGAGGAAGTTTTGTACATAAAAAGAAATTTTATAATAAATATTAGGCCATGGCGAAGAAGCAACATTTTCTCAATAACAGAAAATCTGATATACTGAACAATTTTGAAAACGTTAGTTCCGTCAGTTGGTCATCCAAGCGACGATTTTTGCCAAGAATAGTTAGGGGAGGACAAAACATAAACTGCCAAATTTCAGACGGATTGCTTGAATAAACTGACTTCTAAAACGTGAAGAAGTCAAATCGGAAGGTACATTTATATGGGAGTTACATACAAACGGAACAAATTTGGCCCATACTTTCCAGTTATAGTTAGGGGCATAATGACTTCTACAAAGTGAAGAAGTCAAATCGGAAGGTACAGTTATATGGGAGACATATCGAAATATGGAGCGATTTGGACCATTTTCATTAGCATTCGTCCCTGTACAAAATTTCTTAAGAAAGAAAGTGATACTTCGTTGGTATAAACAAATGCACAAAGCCGTAATACCCTGTACCACAGTGTGGTGTAGGGTATGAAAAGGTCGATTATTTACAAAACTATTTAAAATTATTTTTATAATGGTAAATAGTGCGTCTGTGAATAGACAGAACAGAAACAAGTAAGAATATTTCAGTCGTGTAGAACGACTAAGGTATACACCCTCAATTTGTGAGTAAAATAATCGAGCTTTGTGTGGGAAATTCCAAAAAAATCTTCATTCTTTGTCAGTCTAAGCCACTGAACCGAATTGTGTTTATGTGCACTGGTATTAACGTCATGAGACATTCAATATTGTTATGATTTGGCAATTTTGTGTGGAATGTACCAAAAAGAGCGGGACAACTTCGCCCATTTTCTCAAGGTGATAGCGACAGATAACCTATTAGTATGTGTGGAATTACAGAGGGTTCGAATAGACAGTTTAGAAGTTTATTAGATAATCTATATTTCACTAAATATTAATCCTTTGTGAGGGAGGTACTACAAGGAGAGAACCAATATGGCTCATCTTCGAACTTTGTCTGAGATAGAAAAAATATTGTTACATAGCAAATTTGATACACACGATACACCCGTCGTATCAACGTGTTGTAGCAAAGTGTTTCGTTTCTTCGCAAATCAATGGGAACACAGCGCTGTGTTCCCATTGATTTGCGAAGAATATTTGGGAAAATATTAATCATATTCGGGTACTATTTGACTCCACTGCGCGATTAAAATAATCATAAAAGCGCTCATTTTCTGATCATAAAAGAATGTTTTGTCGGGAGAAAATGGTACCCTACCCGCGACTCATTTTGGAGAGTCTATTATAAGCCGCATTTCGGGTCACTTTCGAGACATTTCTCAGTTGTAGTTACAATCATTTACGAGTCTTTTTTGAGTCATTTATCAGTCATATTTAGTGACATTTTCGAGCAATATTTCATTCGTATAATCTACCATTTACGAGCCATTTTTAAGCCGTATTTATATGTATTTAAGCCGTATTTATAATCCTTTGCACTTCAAAAAAAATATTTTTTGGAGGTAAATTATTAAAATAAGGTTATTACATTAAAAAAATAAAGAAATTAAATAAAAAAAATATTTTGTTTATTGTTTGGACTGACACTATTTTTTTATTTAAATTAACTCAAGTTCTAAAAATGTAATTCACTAATCGTAGAACATCTCACCACGATTCGACTGATAAAAATAAACTAAAATTCACAATGAACAGCTATTGGATTCTTGCTTTAATAAGAAAGCAAATTGTCCCGTTATAAACAAAAGCACCACCATAACGAGAACTTTCAACCATCCATGTGCGCGAATTATCATTGCAAAATAACGATCAAAACAGTCACATTTCAAACACCTGCATGATATCTTTGTGATTGATGTATATTTTGTTATTGTATTTTTAATAATGCAGTTTTAAAGCATAAGCTCGGCTCATTTTCTAGTCCTTTTTCACGCGTGCAAGTGATTAATCATTTTATGGTCATCAAAAGTACTCGAATAGGACCCAGTTAGATGCTTTTTGACAAAACGATCTTCCAATTGCAGGGTGGGGTGTAGTGGATTCTGCTGTATTTGTTTCTATGTCAATGAAGATGGCTGCTTCCACTGGTTGGGTCCAAAGAGACCTGTGAACAAGTTGAGTAGGTTTGGCAGGGCAGTTAAAAAGGTGTAGTGTGTCGTGTGGTCCCTGGCTACAAGCGGGACATGTGTTGGACGTGGTGCCATCAATCCTTGCCCAGCATGAATTGATGCGGCTACACCAGCCTGATCGTAATTGGACCAAAAGAACTCTTGTCGGTCGTGGTAATTATTCATAGCTTCAGCGACTACGCCAGAATGTATGTCAGCCTGACCTGCTTGGTAAGCTCTTTGATCTTGAGGATCTCTCTTGTAGCGTTATACCTCGCGCTCTACATCATGAAGGTCTTTCCTGATCTGCCTGGGAGGTGGAAGTCTATTCACAAGATGGTGGTTGGGATGACTGGGACGGTAGCAACCAAGCAGATACTGCTTCGACAGCAAAAAATTGTGTCGTCGCACGGTTAAGATTTTCGTCCCCTTATATAGGTGGTCCACAGAAGACATGAGGAGGCACCCTGTCGCTGTTCTCAGGGCGGCATTTTAGCAGGTCTGTATGTTTTTCCACTGCGTCTCGCTCACATTCGGTGACCTCACTGGTCCTGAATAGTTTGCCACACACTGACCTATCGCTTTGTAAGAGGTCAACAAGGTTTCTTGATCTGTTCCCCAAGTGCTGCCGGCTAGCGATTTGAGAACCTTGTTCCTGCTTCTCATTTTATTGCAGATAACTGTGGCATGCGCGTTAGACCTGAAGAGGCTATAAATGTAACACCAAGAACCTTATAGTTGGTGGTCGGTATTCTTGTGACATTGACTATCACATTGAGTTGCTCCTTCACTTGCGCTGTCCATGCAGTAAACAGTGTGGCGGACATTGTCAGGTTCCTCGCAGCGAATAAATTGACAATCTCAGCCAGATAGACATTCAGCCTTCCACGTATGTCATCTCTTATCCTGGAATGGTATGTATAAAAAATATTAGAAACAGCCAAAATTCTCCTCTCCGCGAATAAGAAACAAAATATTTTTTAAAAAATTGTATCCTTTGAATTCCTTTTAAATGGCAACAGGACCAGGAAATGAAAAAGCCAATTAACTTATTGCGAATTAAACCGGTTCAAATGTACCGACTTTTTTTAATTGTCGAACGGTGTAATGTTGGATCAAATATTGCTACACTGCTCAAATCGTATTAATCGCCTCTGTTCTGTATTCCGAATTTGGCTTGAATCGGAGATTTCGGCTCGAAATTGAGTTTCTAAATCGTTTTATTTGGACCCAAATATATTTCTAATGTATCAAATATGTTCTAATAGGAAAATAAAGGTAGTCTGTATTTACAGATAATGTTCAAAAGTCTTCAAACAGAAATTATGGACAATTTTATGAATAAGAAATTCGGATTCAATGCAGAACAGGGGTGAATGAATCCCAATAGGCTTTTCGTCGTGGTCACAGCACTACCCACCTGCTTTTCAATCTAACAGATTCTGTCCGTGAGGACATAAAAAGCTTTCAATCCTATCAACTATATTAGACCACCCCCTTGCTACTTTTATTGCTACCAGTCTCTCAGAAACAACGACAACAATTTCGTCTTATTCTATACCATTTATTACTATATGCACCCAGGCAGTTATTAATCCACTTTCAGATTTAGAACACTGATCTTCAGATTTTCAAGATATTTTTGCCAAAAAATAAAAAAATAAAGCCAGGCTTTGTTTTGTATAATTTGTTTTATTTACTAGAAGATTTATTTATGACAAAATATAGCTAAGGTTAAAAAAATACTTAAAATACTTTTATTTTGTTGTAAAAATATTTTTAAATAAGTTTCACAAAAAATAAAATTAGTCTTTTTGAACTACGGCAGTGTTTTGTTGTTTTAATTATTGCTATGTAACATGTCTATACTTCTTGTTTTTTTTGTTTGTTTTCATTATAAAAGTTTTTTTTTATCATTTTGTAGAATAATTTTTAACAGAAAGAAAAAATTCAACTAAAAAGAAAAGTTCAGAATAATTTAAAAAAATGGAGTTAAAAACAAGATCTAGTGACTTAACTAGTGACTAAAAAGATAGGTGTAATATTTGTCTTATTTAAAAATAATAGTCCAAAAACATTTTAACAAATCATAATGTTTGCTGTACAAACTCAACAACTAACCCTTGATTTAAAACTTAATATAAAGGCTAAAAGTAGTATGCGTGTCCTTTGAGACAGAAGATAATAGTTTGAGATAGAGAGAGCTTGGTTTTGAACACAGGCTTTAAGTTAAGATATTGTTTGACCCTCTTTCCATTGTTGGAATAAGTCTCCCCTTTTTATGGATGGCAGTTCTTCGTTAATTTTACGCAGGTTGAATGAGTCGGTTGTGTTGCGGGAAGAAAATACAGAGGTGGCACTGTTAATTGGTCTACGACTAAAGGCGGATTGTCGCCAAATATCACTATTTATATGTGAGTTGGTAGTGGTATTAAGGGAGGGTTGTGATAGTACTGAGGGACGTGGTGAGAAAACACCAACATTGGGAGAGTCTATAGGTTGGAAGCTATTGATATTGTCCATTGTTAAAGTCCTCTGATGATAGTCATTAAAGTCAGGGTCAGGGCACAGTGAATTTTCCCTAGACAGGTGACGTCCCCCATTTTGTGACTCAAACCCCGACGAATGTGAAGAGGCCCTGGAAAGGCCTTCGTCCATGGGTGTTAGTGGACTGGCTGTTTGTAAAAGTAAACCGCTCCTAGGTATTTCAGCAATAGACTGTCTTTGATTGAAATAACCTCCCGAAAGCCATGAAGTATTGGATGAGTTATTGGCTAAACTGGTGGTGCTAAATCTAGTGGGTGACAGCAAACGCTGAGGTCTGGCATTTGTATTTTGGCTCTGATGATAAACGGCACTTGTCGAAGCCGAAAAAGGAGAATAGATGCCGGAACTGATGTGCGTCGGCTGAGCGAACGTTTGATCTCCGGAAAACGCTGACGTGGCGTTAGCCGCCGTAAAGAACGATGCCTCATTGTCTTGAGTTTGGTTTACAAATCTCGACTGATCTCGCGGTTCCACAAATGAATTATTGAAAACACTTGCAGTAGCGGGTGCATGCATAGAGGTATTTAATCCAAAGCTGGAGGCATGATGATGGGGCCGATTATTCAACTGTAAATCGGAGGCAAATAATCCTTGGCGTCCCTGCGGCATTGGCATAGGAGTGGCAAATACTGGTCTTAACGTTTGATTGTCCTCTCCGGCATAACTTCTAAAACTGGAATTAGGTGATATTTGTTTGCGGGGCAATTGATTCAAAGAGAATGCTGATGATGTCAATGGAGATTTGGCCAAACGTGGGGATGTGCTGTGAACTGGCTTTAATGGTGACGATTTATTTGATTTCACGCTACGCATGGATACACAGCTACCATTTAGTTGTTGGCTCAACATGCTGATGGTTTCATCATCACTTAAATATTCTTCGGAGTAGATTTTATGAAAACTATTGGCCGTATTGTCATGAAGTTTAGGTGATTTTTCCGGTTTGGAGGTGGCAGCCATAACGAAAGTAACCACAGAAGCGAGGAACTAAAAAAATATCAAATTAAAATGTGTATAAAAAATATTAGCAAACAAGTTTACTTACCATTAAAAATTGAGGTGATAAAGACAACTGTTGTTCGTCAATCAATCCACCGGCAAATATGCTCCAGATCAGCAATAAGCCTGTGAATCTGGTCAAACGGAAGCCATCGACCACATTGTGCACAAAGGCCAAAGCTAGCAGAACAAAAGGATATGCCACCACAAATAAAGACGAAAAGCTAATGTGATTCACTTTTAAACCCATCGAATACATCAGCATCATAAAAATAGTTCTGGAAAATAATGCAATTTTCATCACAAATTCATGCTGCCTAATCACATCAAAATAAGCTCCAAAAACTTTGACCAGGGCTAAAATATGTGAGGCTACCACAAATAAAGGCTGTCCGATTGTATCACCCAAAATATTTGTTACGTGTTCTCTCTTCAAGGTGGCTGGAAGTGAACTAAAAAGACAACAAATATTCACAGTGGTCATTATAATGATAAAGGTACGCAATGTTTGCTTCCGTGTTTGTTGTATGGCATGTTCGATTCGATTAAGATGTGGTTGTTTTAGTGTTTCGGCACCCTTAATAATAAAATCCAAGAATTTCGATCCCAATACCATTTTCTTTTTCTCACGAAGAACTTTATTCAGATGACGATCGCAGGTGGAACATAGGCCATATTGTTTCTCCAGTTGAGCCCTAAAAAGAAGAAAAGATGAGTATATAAATTAATTAGTTTTAATTGAATACGATGTTTGAGTATTTTGAATATACAATTTTGTTGGAAGAGAACATATTGCCGCGACAAACGCGATATTCTATAATCCTACTAAGAGTTCGATATTAATTTATCAAGTGAAATAAGAATCAATAAAACTCAATTAATGAAAAAGTCTTTATCTTAAAGTATAATATCGAAAACATTGTAGTTCAATTTATAGCAAATCTGGGCGAAGTGTATATTATTGAAAAGCAGTTTTGCGATAGAAGAAAGTATTGTTAGATGTAGATATGTACATAAACAATTTATTTCGGAAGGCGACGTTGTGAGAAGGTTCCTCTAAGATTATTATACAATTTATTACACTTTTTCCCAAAAACCTTTCATATTATCTAAATGATACGATTCTTTCCAAAAACTATATCTTATCTTAAATACCACCAACATTAACTAATGTTAGTAAAATCTGAGAGAAGCAACATGCTTTAGATCCAACATTTAAACGTATTAGCTTGTGGGAAAACTTATTGACACTTTTATAATTCCACCACACTGCATCAGTAGAGGTTTGTCAAAAGAAGTTCTTAAGTGATCACTAATATCAATTTGCGAGTTGATAACATAAACAAATAAGAATTGTAACTTCAGAAATTCTTATCTTTACATCAACACGTCGTTTTACTGTATTGTATACAACATTCTCAACTGCAATTCAGTAAATACACTATGCAACAAAAATTATATGTATGGTTCAATAATTACGCAGTTAAATTATTATATTATATTATGTTTTAGATTATGTAATATATACATATATCACTATGTAAACTTACATATAAAATATGGAAAATTGTAACTACAAAAATTCACATTTAAGGAAAACAATTATTTTTTATGTCGAGGAATCTAAAATACATTGAAATCATTTGAAAAATAGAAAAACCTATACGCGTTTTGAAAAACAAGCAAAAATAGCTTTTGAATTATAATTGAAATTTAAATGATATTTTTAATTTAATAGTAGTAGTTTAATCCTTATATTTTATACAGATGTGAGAATTACAAAATTGTTTTTGCGTTGCCTTCAGAAAACCGAAAATCCCCGTTTTCAGCATTTTTAGTTGAAAAACAGTAGATCTCCGTCATCGAGTATAACATTCTCAAAAAATATGGCAGTATATGTAATCGATGACATTTTTGACCACACTGTGGTCCAATCTATTATGAGATTGTTCATTTGTTTGTAATACCCAAAAGAAGAGATGGGCCCATCGTTTATAACACCGATCGACTTGGAAACACTTCGTAATTATGTTTCGAATGTGATGGATATTGCACAGCTCTTTTTTTTAGCCCTGGAATTAATTTGGTATCAAAGCTCTGTAAAAACAGCGTTTTTTAAGCGATATATATTCAGTTCAGCGAAGGGAGATTTCCTGATACTACACCATTTTCAACTGTAATTCGAAAATCTATTCAATTTCGAAGAAGATCAATTGAAATTCGAAGATTTTATTTGAAATTCGAAAAAGGTCAATTGAAATTCGAAGATTCCATTTGAAATTCGAAAAAAATCAATTGAAATTCGAAAAAAATCAATTGAAATTCGAAAAAAATCAATTGAAATTCGAAACTCATCAATTGAATTTCGAAACACATCAATTAAAATTCGAAAAACATCAATTGAAAATCGAAACACATCAATTGATATTCGAAATACATCAATTGAAATTCGAAATACATCAATTAAAATTCGAATTTTTCCATTTGAAATTCGTAATACACCAATTGAAATTCGAAAAACATCAATTGATATTCGAAAAACATCAATTGAAATTCGAAAATGTAAACAAATCTGTACATTAGATTGGGTAGAATTTAATTAAACATATAGACGATCTTACCTTTTATGAATATTTATTCAAAATTAGTTGAAACAAAACATATTTAAATATTTTAATATTAAAGGTTTAACACAGACAAATTGTATCACTTAAATGCTGCCCCATCTAATATACAGCATTGATTTTGTTTACATTTTTCGAATTTCAAATGATGAATTTCGAATTTCAATTGATGTTTTCCGAATTTCGATTGGTGTATTACGAATTTCAAATGGAAAAATTCGAATTTCAATTGCAATTTTACGAATTTCAAATGATGTGTTTCGAATTTCAATTGGTGTGTTTCGAATTTCAATTGATGTTTTTCGAATTTCAATTGATGTTCTTCGAATATCAAGTGATGTTTCTCGAATTACAATTGAGCTTTTTCGAATTTCAAATGGAATATTCGAATTTCAATTGACCTTTTTCGAAATTCAAATGGAATATTCGAATTTCAATTGATATTTTTCGAATTTCAAATGGAATCATCGAATTTCAATGGTGTAGAACAATTACTAGCAAGTTTAAAGAAAATAGGTTCATATTTAGATACATATGTTTCTTCCTATTTGGTATCTACGTGCCAGAGAAGGTGTATTTTATAACCGATCAATATGAAACTTGCAAAGTGAAATCTCTTCAGCCATTAATAAAAGACTAATAAATTTACAGAAAATCGGTTCAGATTTAGATATAGCCACCATATACATATATGTATGTTCCTTCCTATTTGGCATCAATGGGCTATAGAAACCGTATTTTACAGTCGCTTGTAACAAAAATTGGAATAGGAAAGTCATTTGCTCTGTGAATAAAAGCTGTTACATTTTTAAGAAATCTGATATACATGGTGGCGCAAAAGTAATCCTCCTATCAGAAAATGCTATAAATTTTGCGATTGGCCCCTAATGTCAGTTCTGTTTTGACATTTGTGTAGTAAACACATGCGAAATACACGTTAATAAACAATGTTACGCTACACTGCTCCAGAACGCGGAATATTGCTGACTATTTATTTGACCAATAATCTGTCGGTGACTTTGGCACAGATTTCCTGGCCGTCCAACGCCTACTGGTGAAACACTGCGACGTTTAGCCGCTCGCCTCGAAGAGACTGGCACAACACGAGATGCTGCCAGGCGTGGCAGACCCCGGAGTAGCCGTTCTGCAGAGAATATTGCTGCTGTAGCCGAGGATGTCATGGAAGCGCCGTCGACATCGACCAGACGACGTGCCACGTAAATGGGTATCAGTCGACGATCTCTACAGCGAATTTTGGTACAAGATTTGAAGATGTTTCCGTACAAAGTCCAGACGGTGCATCAGCTGTTAGCTGCTGACCGCCAATCGCGTCTAACATAACATCGAGAGGTTACTTTTGCGCCACCTGTTATGTTCATTTGAATTATGCATATAAGGGTTCGAAAAGTCGAATTTTCCAAACGCAATGCACTATTAAAAGAGTGGTTTCTTAAAGACAATCGTTTCAAACTTAGATGAAGAATATGCATGCTTATTCTGATGTATTTTTTATTATGATCCACAACTTCAACTCCTCATTGGAATAAGCCAAGATGTGGCGGCGGATCTAAGTAATTTCTTAACTGAAACGAAACAATCTTCGGGCATTCCCAGGTGTAGGGTATTGTATAGCCGGCTCCGAATGAAATAGTTTGTCATAAATGTGATATATTTGGGCGATAAGCTCATATTCCTCAGAGATTTTTAAGTTTATGATAGAATAAAATTAAATTTTACTTTGATTAAATTAAAAAAAAAACAGCAGCGCTATATTTACCGTATTGGCGAAATCATATATCTGTTGCATTGCCCTTTGTGTCGACTTCTTTTGACTCATACAAATATCGGGAATTATAATCCGTGGATTTAAAATAGAGTCTTAACGAAAAGATATTTAACACATTACGACCAATCTTGTACAAAATAAAGCCCTTTTATTTTCATCCAAGGTATATTACTCGCGGATTGACGAAGTAATATGTCCATATTAAAGAAGTTATAACCACGACTCCGTTATAGACCCTATAGTTCAAAAGTTGTTGGAATAAGAAATTCATTCAATTAATTATTAAACAAACTTTGGTGGAGCTCTTCAAATTCATATCATATTATCTGGGCAATTTTGGGTTAATACAGTCAAGATCTGTTTATATATACTTAAGAAGCTGTATTGTATGATGTATTCCTTCATTTCCCAGGATAATTTTGTTGAAATTACATTTTTTAAAATAGCAATAAGTTCATATTTGCCTCATTAATAAACCGTTGTTTTACGCTGTTTGTCTCCTTCCTGTTGAACCTTGTGTTTCTTTTGAATGCATCTGAGCATGTCTCAATGTAAAGCATCTTAAAAATTCCTTTTACCAAACCTTTGTTTTCTTCTTTACACATCACATCTCATATGGCAGATGTAAAAAGATGACAATATGCTGCACAGCAGGTATATAGATAATACTGCACAGGTAGAATACAGGCTCGTTTGTTCGATAAGTTAACTAAACACAGATGTTCAACCATCTGCATGTAAAAGACGTAAAATATAAAAATATACATATGGGAAAACTACAGAATATGAGATAGAAAGTATACTTACTGATAAACTTTTAATTCCTCGTCAAAATGAGATTCATTCTTTGGCTCGAATTGGGCCAATTTTTCCACCTTTAAACGTTGGGCCTCGTTGCAAATATCACAAAATCCATTAGTAGACGGTTTTGGCGGAAACATCGATGGCTGACTGGTATTAAAGCGCTTCTCCGATATGCCACTGCAATCCAGTTGTTCATAGATTTCCCGATTATAGTCTCCATCTTTATCGAATCCATTGTATTGTTCACAAGATGGGCATACCCAGCTATTGGCCTCCAAATACGGCACTTTTGTATTGTGATTGCAAAACCAACAATTGACGGTGGTGTTAAAACGTGAACTAAAAATAGAGAAAGAAACAACACACGTAAATGTCAAATGCCAAAAAAATATTTTGCACAAAAAGGCGCGTACAGTATGTGCGATTGATGTCATTTGAATTAATACACCGATGACTTACCGTATTTTAATATATATTTTATAAATCACCAAGATGGCAACAAAACCAATGGCCAGCATTGGCAATAAGCTCATCGCCAGTGAGAGCAAAACATTGTTATACATTATAGATTTATTTTGACTTTATTCCAATTGTTTATATCTTAAAACTTTGTTCACAAATACTTTATTTTTAAATATTCACTTTTTTATTATTCAATTCCAAGTAAAAAATCACTACTACTACAAAAATTTGTTAAATGCCGCCTATGCCGCTGTCAAACAAGCACGCTGACTGACAATGAGTGTGTGACATTTGAGTCAGCTCTGTCAGGGTTTATGTAGTACATTCGAGGTGCGATACAGAGGTGTATTTTTTGGCACTAGGTAAATTTATAACAATTTACGAGGGCTGGCAGGTAAAATGCGTTAAAAACAATAGGCAATAATAGTTTACAAACAATATTTGGAAATTTATTGGAAAAACAACAACTTTTAATCACCATAAGCTAGATAATAAAGTAATAAACATGTGAACGTGTTTTGAAGAAAATCTTCACAAACAAATATAATATTGGCTATTTGGAAAACAGGCAATACTCATAGAAGAACAAATATTTTGAGGAATCAGTACATTTCAAAGTTAAAAAGTAAACATAACTTAACCTCGATTAGTGTTAACGATATATTGATTAGATGATTACAATTACACTATACAACAAAATAGTTATAATAGAAATGTCATATTCACCTAAATATGACTTAACATAGAAATATATGTGTTAAATATATTTAGATTTTGCGAATCTATTTACATTATACAACAAAAAGGGAGAGTATGATATTCGAGGCCCCTCGATATGAACACATGGAGATGGAGAACCTCAAAATAATAAGAAAAAATATACGCCTGTTATTGATTTCTCGCTTAGTTTCGGATGTTAATGTCGAAAATTAAAAAGAAAAAATCTATAACTTTTTAGTTATTGAAGCCGAAGGCATTTAACGCAGAAACATTTTGATCCAGATCAAAATTTGTTTAAACCCGGCCGTCCGCGTAGCCGCCTTTTGGGCATATCCTAAACTTTTAAACCCCGCCGAAGTCCGGCCACTTGGGAATGCTGGATTTGGACATTTCGATAACTCGAAACTTATCGAAAAATGTAATCCTATTTTTTTTGGCTGTTTTCATTCAAATGAGTTCAAAATAATAAAAACTAAAACAAAAATCTTTTTAGAAGTTGTATGTTAATGATCGATTTAATTTTTAATTAGATTTATTTATTGAATGTCAATTTCGATAACTGAGGTACTTAGTCATGCTACACAAGAGGCCATTTTTTCCAAGCAAGTTTCAAAGTTTGTAGGAGAGAGGCAGAGAGCTCTTTCCGCCTGCCTCTCCTAAAAACTTTGACACTTGCTTGGAAAAAATTGTCCTGTGTGAATCTGAACTTATCAATTTCCATTTTTGAATTTTTTCTCATATCGACCTCATTTTACAAAAAGAAGATTTTTTCCGCGTTAATCTTACACTGCACCATTGAAATAATATGAAAGGAATTATTGGCTTTAAAGTACTGCTTGCGAAGATTTAGATCCACAGCTTCAATGCTTTACCCAAGACTAGTATTTGGAAAAAAGAAGTAATTGTAAAAATATCTTGCAAAAATTTAATAACTTTTTGTGCTTTACAGATCAAAATCATTGGCATACCTGTTAAAATAAAAAATTACAATGAAAAATCAACACGACGTAACGTTGATTTCAGTGTAAATAAAAACTATGTAACATACATTTTTTCTCATGGATCCATTTTACATTACGAAAATGTAATTTGGTTTAACATGGCTTTGTGTTCAATCAAAGCGAATGCTCTATACAGCCAAACGATTGTCAACCCCGTTTTGAATCAACATTGTTTAATTTGGATTTAACTAATTTTTTCTATTTCGATTTAAATTTAAAGACAATATTTAAAAATAAATAAACAAAATTAAAAAGTTGGAAATATTTTGTTATTTATTTCTTTATAAGCATGTAGTCACCTTACTACGATATCCTAATGTGGAATTCAGGTATTTGGTGTTTTGGTATTTTTTCTCACAAAAAGTGTGCCGTTACATTTATATACAAATAATATATAAAAAGTTGTAACATCCAGTACCTTTATAAATTGGATATTGTAATTCTCTCGATATATGTACCGGTCCATAATAAAATGGTTCTTATTTAAAATATTAAAGTATTTAAGAAAATTATACATTCATGTTTGAAAGTTTGAAATTTTTTTGGGAGTTTCACCAAAGATATGAATACCAAGATAGAACGGTATCCATTCACAACGAATTCTTCACAACTAGTTCATAGATGGCGTTCTGCTGGCATAAATAAACAACAGGGTAGCCATTACACATGAATTCAAATATTTGGTGTTGCCGACTATCAAATTTGAACATTTTACTGGAGAAAATGAAATGTATGTGCATATGTAAAATGAAAAAAGTTTGCAGACAGAAAAATAATGTTTTGTAGAAAAGTCGATGTTTTTGATATGCATGGAATGTTTTAAACATTATATATGTTTGACTAAATACGTTTTATTTTAAAATTAATACATTTGGTGGTCCACTGCCCATTGGGAGCAGTAGCAATAATATTAAAACAATCATATATATATTCCTTCAGTGTTTTTAATTTGATTTTTTGGACGTTTAGATAATTCCAAACAATCGGAAAAACGCTAATCTCAAAAAAAGAATCTATTCTTCAAAAAAAGTAAATATTCTAAGAAAAATCTGTGGAGCGCTGACATAATACAAAATTATATAATTTTGAATCGTTGCAGATCAATATTTGCTACTCCTTATACGACCATTTGGGTTAACTACGCATTAAGAGGCACCCAATTTCGTATTTGACTCCTTCGTATTTGGCCAGCTTGCACCAAAAACTATAGATTAAGATATGTCTTCAGGCCAATATGTCAAAAACTGTCAGTTACGAACGAATAGGAATGAACTGTCACACGCAAAAAACAGTTTTCCGCGAACATTGTTTGAATTTTTTGTGCTTATCGATTAATATTTAATTTTACAAATTACAAAAAATTCGGGAAAATCGGGCTGAAAATCAGCGAAAAACCTCACACTTTGGAATTCCTATGTTTTACAAACAAATAGATTTTTGTTGTAAAGGAAGGATCTTGCTAATGGTATATTAGGAATATTCCATATTGTTTAAAAGGACCGCAACCCAATACAAATTAACATAAATTTCTTTCTTCTCTTGCGCCTAACTCATGTATAGCATGGGGCCTATAAAAACATCTACCAGGATGTTCTATCATTTGCGGTTGCTTTTATTTCGTTCCAATTTCTAACGGTTTTTTGCTTTCCTTCATCAGGATTCTCTTCCAAAAGTTTTTTTGCCGTCCTTTTCTTCTGCTTCCTTGGACATATTAGACTTTTAGTTACGTTGGAATTTCTGAAATAGGTAATTTTATTACAAAAATTAAAAATACTTCACTGAAATGAAAATTTGATCAGAAAATCATTCATATGCAGCGGTTTTAATGGATTTGGGGAGTTTCTGAGATAATTTTGGGCGTGAAATATAAAACTGTCTAGCGGCAACTCTGGTTAAAATGGATACACAGAAAAAGTGCCTATCGACATCTATTTCCCATTTTTAACAACGTGCCAACGACATCTCTTGGAAATTGTAAACAATTTATTTTTCTATCTTGGTATTTATCAGCCTGTTTCTGTAACCTAAAAATTTGCTTTCGTTCGCCTGCCAGACGACAAACAGCTGATTTGGGTTTCAGTAACTACCATCAGAACGACAAGTCGTACGATAATGAACTCGTACGAAAACGTAATCATTTCAGTGCAAATTTTGGTTTCTCTATCTCTCTTTGCTGTCATCTCGGCGAACACAAATGTCAGATCGAGTCACATTATTTTATTTGTCGACTGATAGGAACAATGACAAAAAACATTATTAAAAGCAAAAAATAAGTAGATATTAATCTAATTATGGTAAAAACAATTAAATAATAATAAAATTGTGTACATATGGTGTATATTGTGTACATATGGTGTACATATATGGTGTACATTAAGCATACAGAAGTCAATATTGGTTGCTCGCTAAGATGGAAAAAAATTATCAGTGCACAATGAGAGAGACGGGAGAGAGAGAGAAATAAATGAGAGTCTTGGTGCAGCTCAACTGACCACCCAGGGTTGCTTTTTTGGTCATGGCTAGTGTGAATAGTACAGAGATGTATTTGCTAAGGTCGACCATACACAAATGGATGCTTTTTTAGACCGGAAGTTGTGAAATTATTGATCTGGCAATTACATTATTTTCCAATTGGTAAATTGCTAACGTCGTTGACGTAAGGCCAGGCGAACGAACGATAGAACGTTAGAGAAACCAAATTCCTGACGAAAGTGAGTGACTTGTTTTCGTTCGCAGAGACTTTCGTTAGAAATACAGAAACAGGCCGTATATCTTTGGTTTCACTTAGAATGATTTTACTCTGATAATGTTAGTTAACTCAACAAAGTGACTTTTGAAAGCAATAACGCCAATATAGTGAAATGGCGATAGAAACCTTATTCTATCAATGAATTCTGATACAAATGATAGTACAAAATTAGATCGCTCCACTAAAACAAATTTATGTTTATTTCAACTCATCAGATGCATAAAAACATTTGATTTCACATGCTGTATGATTAATAACTACCTTGAAATCAATGCTAAAATATATAAAGTTCACGTTAAATATACTACTTTTCATAGCTGGCGTTGCGATTTTTGACCACAGCTGTATGATTAAATTTTGTAGTGCAGAATGTTTTGCCCTTTGGCTGAGGCAAATGAAAATTTGACAACTCCCAAAATTCTTAGTAGTCTTATTTATAGCAGGGTAAAAATTCAGTACTTTGATACTTTTATCAGTACTATTCTACATGATAAATTACAGCGGTACACCCACGACATCTTCACTACTTTTTCAATAAGCCAAAAAGAAAGTATATACACATGTATAAGAGTACTTTCTTTGCCTTGGTACACAAAAGTCACATCATCAGGACGAATGATAAATTATTACTCAACACAACCAAAAAATATGAAGATAAACACAGCAACAAATCTTACACCCAAAAAAATTTGTTTGCTGTTAATAACAAACAACGTCTGCTAATTTTTAGCAACCATTTTTTCTGCTAATACAGCACATTTTCTGCTGTAATAGCAAAAAGTTTGCAGTTTTGCATTAGCAAACGCACTGCTGAAAAATTTGCAGTTCGCTGAAAATTTTTGCTGTTAATCAAAATATGTGAAAATAAGACAAAAGTTGCAATAATTTACATGATAAAGTTCAACTACCACTGAAAATCAAAAAGGTTAAGGTCATTCGTGAGATAAGAAAAGTATATTTAAAAAAAATTAAATAATTATTCGGCGATATCTGTTTTCGAGTTACGGTTCTCAATATTTTTATTTTTTCATTGGATTTTAAAAATATTGGAAATAGGAGTCGATTAAAACTGCAAAAAGTAAAACACAAATCGATAACGAATATGATTTGACGATTTCAAAATCTTAGTTCCGGACATACAATTAAAATTAATCTATTGTGTTTAGATTTTAGTTTCTAATTTTTATATTTGAATGAAACCAAAGCTAAACATTAATATTTTATATGCGATTTGTAAAAATGTTTATAAAGTCTGATTCACACAAGGCAATTTTATTTCAAGCAAGTGTCAAAGTTCGTAGGAAAGATACAAAGCACTTTTTGCTTGGAAGAAATTGCCTCGTGTGATCTAGGACTAAGTATTGTGTATGCAAAAAAAGTTAAAAAACGAGAGAATTCCTAAAGGCTTAGGGTGAGTATTAAGAGAAAATTTCGCAAGATTGTATCATTCTGTGCAAAGACGATTTTATACGGTTTCCACGGCTATTCCTGTGTGCATTGTTGTTGTTTCAAAGTTCGAATAAAAAACAAAACGTTCAATCGAGTACGAGATTGAACCAACTGCCTCCCCTACAAACACCATTACACCGCTGATAAAATTGCCTCGTGTAAATTGGGACGAACATAGACACCTCAACACACCCGGTAATTCGGCGTCTCTCTCTGTCAAACTTTGACACTTGCTTGGAAAAAGTTGCCGGGTGTGAATCTGGACATAGAGGCATACGGAAGATAATGTTCAGATTCAGAAACTACTTTCCCCATTGTCCAGATTCACACTCGGCAACTTTTCCAAGCAAGTGTCAAATTTTGTAGGAGAGAGCTCTTTCCGCCCGCCTCTCTCTCCATCAAACTTTGACACTTGCTTGGGAAAATTTGCCGAGTGTGAATCTGGACAATGGGGAAAGTAGTTTCTTGTACTGGCAATCCGTTTTGTATTTTTCATTCGCACTTTGCTGCCTTTGTTTCCAACAAACACCGAATTGCCCCGTGTGAATCGGGACATAGACATGCTTTATGACGGAAAAAAGTAAATTAAAAAAGCGGCGTTTAATTTATATTCCTTACCACTGAAACCAATTTTTTCCATTAAAATGTGCTTGCGATAAGTTACACATATATTCATATTTGTGCAGATAACAAAATCTCATATAAAATGTTTATTTCGCTTATCAAAAAATATTGACAGACGTAATACGCTTTCACTAGCATTCAAGATTGCCTCTTTGACAGACATCGTGCGCCGACGCCGGCTATTTAGTAACACCCTTTGAAGAATAAAATATTTTACGCCGAACAAATTGAATTGGATTGAAATTTTCGTTCTGTTTGTTAATTCGCATTAAAAAAGCATTCCGCGAAGATAATGCAAATGATTTTAATAAGTAAAACGGTTCCGGGACAGCTTCGACAACACTTACAAATGGCTAAAGAAAAAAAGCGAAATTGTGCATGCCTTGGAGGATCAATTAATCAAGTTGCAACAGGTAAGCGTACACAAATTGCAAATTTCTCTATGATTGTGTAAGTCTTATTTCTGGTTGTTTTCATGATTCTCAGCAAGCTCTATGGCTCTCGACATGTACAATTACCGTGTATATAGGGTGAACCCAATTGGCTAACGCGTAGGAGTCACTGATCATCATACTGTCTTGGAGAACAACAAATATAACCAAAGGTCGTACGATGTATGTTCTTTATTGTTACCATTCGGACAAAAAGAAGATAGTTGTAATGCCAGTGACCGGTAAGTATTGTGTGTAGATGCTCCTATTTAATTTTCTAAATGATTTATATTTTTTGATCAAGCGTACACAAATGCACATAAAGGACCATGTTATCAATTAATCAAGACGCAACAGGTAAGCGTACACAAATTGAAAATTAAATGTACTATGATTATAAGACTTATTTCTGTTTGTTTTCAAGATTCTCACCAAGCAGTGTCCTATTAAAATACGGGTATAAAAGATGATCTGAAATTTCGTAGCAACTACAATGTATAAATTCAGATAACTTGTGTCATGGATGGACTAACCATTTATTTCCTTGTCTATTTTTCCAAATCGCATACAACTCTTGGAAGTGTGACCCTAATGATAATACCTGCAACAACTCGTTAGTATTTTTTTCCTTTTTGTGATTTGTTTACCGAAATGGAAACATTGATTATTTACTCTATATGTTCCAACGATGGTCGCTAATATCCGAATCACGAAGCAACCTTTTGGCTCCAAAAAACTCAGGATAATTTAGTCTAATTTGGATGTAATCCATGGATAAGATCATTTTGCCCAATGATATGGCTCTGAACATGTACAATTAGATACCGTGTCTATAGGGTAAACCCAACACATTGGCCAATATTGAGAGTTCGCGTCGAAGTTGTACGATTTATGTTCTTTATATTTATCCTTCGGACAAAAAGAAGATAATTGTTAAGGCCCAACTATAATATGCATAAGCTAGCTTAAGCAACTGTGCGAATGCATGAAATCGTATGTGCCAAACTATAATGTACTTAAGTGAACTTTTCGTTAAGTTCTCTCAGTTCCCATTTGCTTAAGCAGGGTGCGAAACTTAACGCACATTCCGTACGGAATTTCTTATGCATATTATAGTTGGGCCTTTAATGCCAGTGACCGGTAAGTATTGTTTGTAGATACTCCTATTGCTATTCAATTTTATTAAATGATTTATTTTTCATTTATATTTTTAGATCCAGCATACATACAGATTTCACAGTTCGAAACGCTTATCAATACATGGGCTGAATAACTTCAGGTTGGAGTCCTGGTTGATATACTCTTCTCAAATATCAGGAAAATATAAAATTTGTATTTCTTTTATTAAAATAAAAAAGAAAGAAACGTATGCTAGAATAACAAAAATAGTTTGTTCTCCCAGCCGCTTTTTTCTGTTAAATAATAGCAAAATTGTTTGCTAAAATGACTGTTCTAGTTTGCTGCAGTAGCAGGCAAATTTATGTGCTAAAATAACAACCATAGGGTTGCTAAAATAACAGACGAAGTCTGCTTTCCCTTTTTCAGCAGACACAGACTGTTGAAACAACAAACATTTTTGCTAACGATACTCACAAAATTCTTTGAGTGTATAAACAAAGTTCTATACTTAAGCGATGACAAATTTAAGGACCAAAACATAAGGAAAATAACAGAAATACTAACAAAAAACAACTACCCCAAATACCTAATTAACAATATGATAGAAAACTGCCTTAAAACAAAAGAACCAAAACAACAGGAAAAAACTAATTTTTACAGTGTACCATACATCCCAAAGTTAACTGACAGCAGAATATTGAAGAACATAATTAACGATAACACAACATCAATTGCGTACAAGTCTAACGAAACACTAAAAAGAATATTTACAAACAGATCAACAACAAAACCAGATAAACTAAAAGAAAACAATGTGGTGTATGAAATAACCCGTAAGGGGAGAGAAGGGGAAATGTGCAATAGAGTGTATGTGGGGACCACGAAGAGAATGTTGAGGGTCAGGCTAAACGAACACGAAGCCGACATAAACAAAAGCAAAGAAAGCACAGCTTTAGCACAGCATATAAAAGAGCGTGGTCATATGGCAGATTTTAAAAACGTAAAAATACTTGATAGAGAGAACATGGAGAACAAGAGATACACTCTAGAGAGCCTTCGAATACAAGAGCGAATACACAAATCTTTCTTTATCTTCTTTGGTGTTTATTGAAACACCAAAGAAGATAAAGACAACACTAAACTGCAATACTCAGTTGCAATACTTTAATGTGATCGGTTCCTGTGATATTAGTATTAAGTTTTGCTGCAATATTTACCTTTTTATTTATTAATTATTATTATAAATTTTGTGTCGTGATGTCCAGTTTTTTAATAATATTTAATGATGAAAAAATTTAAAACTAATTGTGAGTAATTCTGCAATACTTTTATCAAAATTAAATTAAAAACAATAAATATATAATTTTGTCGCTAGGATTTTCAACAATTACTCCTGATGAAGTTGGAATAAAGCCAACGAAACGTTGAGTGAAACATGAAATAAATTAGTTTTATTTGCTTCATAGAAATATCTGACCAAATAGCCCAGTTTAAACAACATAATTAATTAAAAATTACCGCACGGTCATAACAACAAATACAAAATACAAGAAATTACAAATGAAACTTTTGCTCTATTCAGGTTTTATATTTTTCTATGATAACAATTATTATCGCTATCCAGTATATTTTTGAACTCTAAGCCATTTTTATTGCCAATTCTGCATACAAATATTTAGAAAATGAGATTATGAAATTGTAGGGTTTTCTTGCAATCGTATGAACTGTCAATTCACCTTTGCCTAACAATCTGCCATTGTCCGTACATTGCCAGCACTTTAAAAGGGTTGATAACGTTGTCCGATCTGACCATCGTCTGTACGCACGCAAAGTAGTCTCAGTTAGAAATTGTCTCGGCACTATCCAAACCATATACCACTTTTTCTAATATCCTAAAAGGAAAATAGCTCTCCAAGAAGCAATTTCTAATAACAGGAATTTCCGTGATGATAAAAAGCAAAAATTAAAGTGGTATTGCGAACTCGACTGGTAGAACAACATTGGTCTGTTGAAATACGGTCCACCTGCCCCGTAACTCGGGAATTGTGGACCGCAGCCAAAAAAGGAGAAATTTTGGAGATATATCCTCGATATCTTCCATATTTTTCATCGGATCTGGATGTGTCAGAGAAAAGAAATAAAATTAAAGAAAAAATTGTTTTAAAAAAATCGGGTGATTTTTTAAAACAATTTTATTAAATTTTTTTCTCCAAACAACCCCCTAAAAAAAATTTACCACTTTTGCTAAAGTAGATTTGCTCCCTTAATTATCATTACTTTCAACATTTTCGGATAAATTTATTTTTTTTTCATTATATTACTTATTTTGTTTGCAAATGCACGTAAACGTAACGTCCAAATAAAACTTCAGCAGATTCAGCCGCCCGTTTACGTTTCCGTTGGCTAATCGGTTACACTGATTTCCATATATTAGATTGAATCAGCTGATTCGTTACGCAACGGGGGCGTTACGGTTACGTTTGCCTAACCCAGCCTTTAAATTCGTACGAATTCGTATCTATTGTGCGGCCGGCCTAAATTTTAGAAACTAAGGGCCTTATTCATAAAAAGTTAAAGAAGGTTTGAGGAACGCTTTAGCAGTGTTAAAGCGTTCTTCAAACCTTCAAACTTATTGGTTGTGCAAAATGTAAAGACCTGTAATTCTCTTCCTGACTTTGTAAACGCCAACCAAATCTATCGAAGCTGTCGGCACTTGCCATGTAGGGACTAAATTGTGTTTTATATCACATGACAGTGTCGCTATTAAATCAAATTCTATCTTATAATCATGCTTCAGAGTAGAAAATTGTTTATTGGCTAGTTTCCATTGATATTTCCAAATGTCATCGTTGAACATGGAATTTAAATGCAGCATCGTAAAGCTATGGAAATAAAAACTATTCGTAACAAGCTCGTGTCACATGCTTCATTGTAGGAAGAACAAACACCTGGACTAACGATTTTCTTAGATTAGATCCGACCGGAATCAAAATTTGTTCTTGAAAATGGATTCCTTGCGTCCAAGCAGCATGAATAGGTTCCCAACGTTTCTGTTAAATTAATAAACATTAATACAAAAAAGCTGGTACATATTTTAAAGTTTTGGAATTTACTTGGTGTTGACAACTTCAGAGAAATTGCTTGCAATGTGCCCTTCTAGATTTTTACAGACTTGTGGAGAGGCTCCTTTGTATTCCATAAGTGGGCAGTGTCCCAGCTATTTCAATCATTTCTTCGCTGTTAATCTGAAAAACACATTTTGATATAAATTATAACAGTAAAATATTAAATTCTTACCAGTTTGTATTTGGTATTTTCAGCAAATTCAATATTTAATATTTTTCTACTTCGTGCACTGTTGCAAGATAGAAAATAAAATGCTGCTTGTCATCTGTTTGTGTTTATGTTTTCTTTTGTTGTTGTTTTGATTTCTTTCCTTGTATGTGTAAGCGCACTGTCAAATTCGGATTTTTTGAAATTATCCGGCGTATCCGTGTGCGTATATCGGTAGCTGTAGTACATTTTCATATATTTGAAATCGAGTTTGACAGACGCAGGACGCATTCACCGGTATTTAGGAGATGGCCTTAATTTTTGCTCAATAATCTTTGAATTTGTGGATATTAGTAGTATTTAAAAAAAAGAAAACTGAAAAGATTGTTTTTAAGAAGAGCCAAACATTATTTTCTAAAATCAATGTATGAATTTTGTTCAAGTATATTTGTTCCCCAGTGTATCGCAGAAATCTGACGACAAAAAACCACAACTATACAATTGAAAGTGGCATCACTATTCGCTACTAAAAAAATCAACTATGCCCCTACTGAGAAATTTTACTCTCTCGCTCAATCCCAGCTGTCAAAATTGTGCAGAGAAACAAATAGTTGAGAGTTGCACGTGTTTTCTTTTTTGCCGATTCCATTTGTTTTTCTTCAATTTTTCTACACAAAAGCTTAAATTATATTAAATCAAAATGCAGCACGATGATGTGAGTACCATAGTTTTCGATCATTTAGAGATAAGTGGATTGATTTGATTCCCTTCCTATCAGGTTGTCTGGAGCATAATCAACAAATCATTCTGTTCACACAAAGTCAAGTAAGTATGGTCGTTATTTACTATGTTGTTATTGTTGATGTGGAATGAAGGAGTGCACTAAGTTTTTCTCGACATTTCATCTTTTTGCAGAACTGACACACGAACCTTCTGTCGTCATGAATACAACATAACGGGCTTGTGCACACGACGCACCTGTCCCTTGGCCAATTCACAATATGCCACAGTCCGCGAGGAGAAGGGTATAATATACCTATATATGAAAACAGCCGAACGAGCTCATATGCCTAACAAACTGTGGGAGCGCGTAAAACTGTCGCGAAACTTTGAGAAGGCCATTGAACAAATCAATGAAAATTTGGTATTCTGGCCCAAATATATGATAGCTAAGAATAAACAGAGATTTTTAAAAATTACCCAATATTTGATACGGATGCGTAAATTGAAATTGAGAAGACAAAAACTTATTGTACCACTTTCACGCAAAATTGAACGACGAGAGACACGCCGTGAACAAAAGGCTCTGATAGCGGCCAAGATAGAGAACCACATTGAAAAGGAGCTGATGGAACGTCTGAAACGCGGCACATATCAGGACATTTATAATTTCTCACAGACTGCTTTCAATAAAGCTTTGGCAGCCGAAGAAATAGAAGATGACGAAGAAATCGAAGAAGATATGGAAGAGGAACAGGAGCTGGAACATGAGATGGATGATGAGACTAGAGAATTAAGGAAAGATTTGTTGGATGAAGAGTTTGTTGAGGCAGACTCGGAGGAAGAAGTCGATGACGACGAAGACGACGATCAGGATGATGATGATGATGAAGAATATAGTGATGATGAGGATGCACTTAGTGAATCGGGTGAAAAGGAAGAAGTTGAAGTTGATAGTGACTTTGAGAATTCCGATGAAGATGCTGGTTCGGATATTGAGGTAAGTGATGTTTTATTTAATAGATGTAAATTGCAACTTAAAACACACATTGCGCAAAACAATTAATAATAGGCAAAAATAATAGGTCATAGATGTACAACCTGTTCATCTAAAGCAGGGATCAGCACATTCATACAACCATACAAAAACATTTTTCTCTCTCAATGAAAACTGAATGAATTATTTTATACTCATTCAATGTGTGAGAGGAGAGAACCGCCCAGGGGCGCTGTTTTACCAATCTCTGATCTAAAGCTGGGCTTTTCAAGCCGCGATCCTTAGGGAGCTTTTCAAGATTACAGGAAAACCGCAAATTACATACACGTCGTTTTAGAACATTTCTGCACGATGTCGTTCCTCATCAAGTGCAGAGATTTTTTTTTAAATAAACTTGACGAGGATTTTTGGAAATCATTTTATCTCACTCAACCAATGCTGGGTCAGAATATTTAATGTAGTTTATTTTTGGCTAAAATGTTTATAAGCAGTTATAAATAGGTAAAATAAGATTTCGCTATATTTTTTTTTTAAATTTATGGGAATTTAAATTTTTGAAAAAATTAAAAAAAATGAGTTTTTCTTTTTTACGAAATTTGTAATTGCTCTCGAACGGCTGAACCGATTTTTGCAAAGTTTACTTTGTTTTAAAGAGGACACAATGCGCCATTTTTTGCAATTTTTATATATATATTTTTATTATGTATATTTTTTATATATGGGCCCCCTTTGTCAGACAGGGGTGGAGCTAGAGGGCCTCAAAGTTGGCGACATCGGGTGAAGAAAATGTTCAAGGGCGAGTACCTTGTGTTTCTCTTCCGATTCAAAAAATCTACAAAAAACTTTTTACACCTAAGAATTATCTCGTATAGTTACCGAGATATCTGCAATTGAAAATTGAATTTTTCATTTTTTCCCTTATTGTGTGCTATTATTTTGTAAATATCGGAGCACAATATGCACGCATTTCATGCCTTTAACATGCCTGGATGGGCAATAAAATTTCCCATATGACAAAAAAATTGTCTCCTCTTAAAAACAAAGTAAACTTTGCAAAAATCGTTTGAGCGCACTTTATTAAAAAATAAAAATACATCCTAAAATTGTTTAAGATAAAATTTCCGTTGTGTTACTGCTTAGCATGCGGCTACAGTTTGACTATGTTGAAATTTTGATAGTTTGTCAGTTTGTTAGTGTTGGACTTGCTAAGCAATAAAACAACGAACATATTACATTAAAGTGCGCTCCATTACTTTTTTTTCATTTTTTCGCATAATTGTTGGAAAAGTTTTTCAATTTGTATATATTTTCTAAGAATCTAGAGAAATAAGAAGGTTTTTGGGGGAAAAAATATTACAAAAATAGTTTTCTTAATGAAACTAAAAAAAATTGTTGTGCGCTCAAATGATTGTCTACCATTGTATTTCAACATATTATGTTTGATAAAATGTACTTTGTTACAAAAAACATCATACTGTTACAAATCTACCAATTTTTTCTCATTATTGCATTTCTAACTTTGAATTAGGCTTTAAAGTTGATGCAGTTTATACTGATCTTTCAAAAGCATTTTATAAAGTCTCTGATTCAAATCAACTTAACAAATTATATAAAATTGGCTTTCATACCGTTTTCTTAAAATCTTGTTTATCTAATAGGAGTTGCTATGTAGGTATTGAATCACATAAATCTTATGCCTATAAAGCTACCTCTGGTGTACCACAAGGTAGTATTTTTAGTACCTTACTTTTTATAATTTTCATTAATGACATACATATCTTCTTCCGTTATTTTTTGTAAAGTTTTATTATATGCTGATGACTTAAAAATCCTTCTTCGTCTTTATTCAATTACTGATGCGTTTCGTCTTCAAAGTGATCTGCTTTAATTGTGTTATCAATTCACTCAGAATTGGAAGTTTAAATGATGTTTTGGATTTAGCTGTTATTTTTGATGAAAAATTTACTTTTGTTAGCCATTTGAATCGTACTATCACTAAAGTATATTCATTACTTGCGTTTTTTAAAAGAAATTGCAAGCATTTCTATATACTTCTAAGCTTGTTAACATGTCTTTAGTGCGCTCAAAGCTGGAATATGCTTCTTTTATCTGGAGTCCTTGTTGTGCTAAGTACATTACTAGAATTTAGAATGTGCAAACAATTATTTATAAATAAAATTATTTATAAAAAATTATTTATAAAAATTATTGTTGCTTTAGTGCAGAACTCTACATTCAAATCTACCACTAATATAGTGGAATAGAACGAAAGCTGTTGTTCGTGTAAACAAAGCATTTACCAACAACAAAAACTATTTTGAATTGTCGAGGGAAAAAGAACACGGCGGCAGGCGATTGACTTGAAATTACTCTTACTTGAAAAACAATTCCTATATGTAAATTTGGAATAACTTTCGTATAAGTATGTGGACCGCAGGCCAAAAACAACATTACTGCATCCGAAGAGTTGACTAACCACCAACGAAACGTCATGCATTGGTTGATGTTGGATTTCAAGGTCGTTTTCTTTTTCACTTGACTATTCAAAAATACCTTCCTTCACTTTGAAGGAATTCTTTGATCTTCAGCTCAACTCCACAGTGAGAAAAACCATAAAATTATTTATAAAGTTTTCTCTTCGCTCTATAAATTTTACACTGCCTGAACACATACATATATATTGAAAAATGCAGATTATTTTGTTGAAAACACTTGAAAGCAGAAGACAGGTTTTCCTTTTTATTTTTTAAAATTGTTAATGGTGTCGTCGATTGTTCTGAATTACTTTAACTTTTGGCTTTCAATGTTCCTTCTCGTACTTTTAGACGCAATAATTTGTTTTATGTACCGTTCCACAGAACGAGTTTATCTTACCATGAACCTATCTCGAGGGCGTTAAATGAGTTTAATCGCATAAATTGTGTGGACTTGGATATAAATTCAAGTTCCTTACAGACAAAAATCGTAGTCTGTAAGGAATACTGTAATTCCATTGACTGTAAATAAATGAAATAAAATTAATTAAAGGATGCGTATTATATTGTTGCTTTCAAGTTCAGCTTTATGTGTCTCATACGCATTCCTGTTAATAAAATATTAGATCCTTTATACTATAACGGGTCTTTAAAACATGGAGGCGGCAATGTAACGGTCTGGATATGCAATCTTATTGCTAACATACAAGAATTATCTAGGTCGTCCTTGATAATAAAAAAGATATTTCCACAAAATCTTAGTAGAAATGCACAGCCCAAAATGTTTTTTGTGCGAATTTTTGATTTTTTTGACATGACAGGATTAAATCGACTCAGGAAGTGTTTCCAAGTTGATCGGTATAATAAACGATGGATCTATCTCTTCTCCTTTTGGGTGTTGCAAACAAATGCACAAACTCATAATACCCTTGATTAAATCGGTATACGGAAAAAGGTTTACTTGTTACTTACAAAATTCGTCAGTGTCTACTAGTGCCCAACTGAAGATGGATTTGGATGTTTAAGCCGATCCCCTGCCCGAAAGACTATAAAAAAATTGTTTTTTTTTTATTTATAGCCGTTGAACAAACAAAATTACTCGTACTCTAAAACAAAACAAAATATTGATTTCATTTCATTTTTTATTAATGTAATTTAAAGCCTGTAGGCCAAGTATAGGTAAATTACAATATTCTTCAACGAAAAATTGGTTTAGGTATTTAATTTGAATTCCTACTACAGCGGAAAAACGTAAATAGTTCTAGATAATAATAACTATTAAGTTTTCTATCTAGAATTATTCCTAAAAATTTTGCTCTTTCAGAAAAGAATAGATTTGTTCCATTTATACGAGGTGGATGGTCCACATGTGGGGCATTATTCATCCTAGTAAAGAGAACCAATTCTGTCTTGTTTGGGTTTACGCCCAAACCGCTGCTTCTGGCCCATCTAGCCAATTTGTTCAGAGCCACCTGTAGAATGTATCGGAGGATGTTTTCGAATTTGCCACTCACTGCGATTGCCACGTCGTCCGCATATGCCACGACTTTGCAGCCACAACGTTCTAGATCTAGCAGGATTTCATTCACCGCTAGGTTCCAAATTAGTGGAGACAGTACTCCTCCTTGTGGGGTCCCTCTGTTTACAAACCTATTTAGAGTTGTGGACCCAAGACATGCTGTTATGCGTCTTCTGTTGAGCAGACTTTGAATTAGTCTAATCAAACTAGAGTAAACTTTTAGATGTGACAGTGCCGCAATTACTGCATCTGAGTGAATGTTGTTAAAAGCCCCTTCTATGTCAAGAAATGCCACCATGGTGAATTCCTTGATGCAGGGACGATTCGATAGTGCTCACAGGTTCGTGCAGGAATGATTCTGTAGACTTCCCCCTATTGTAAGCATTTTGGTAACTTCCTATTTCATCTTATTTATCTTTTTATACGGACTTAAAGTTACACATATCGACAAATTTCAATTTTGTGTTAGGACACTCTTGAGTAAGTGAGCAATATATATATATATATATATATATATATATATAGAGAGAGAGAGAGAGATTGCACATTTTAAACTATAATTTTAAACGATCAACTGTAAACAATAATATGGGAATTAATAAGAGAATATGTCCCCAAGAAAACAAAAAACAATGGCTAATCAAGCAAGCCATAACAATCTAACCATTTCATAATACATTACGTTGAAACACGAGAGCATTTGTGAATTGTTTGAATGGTTCATTAAATAGTTTAATTATTGGTTACATACAAGTACTGCTGTTTTGTTGACCTATATTGTACGGTTTATGTTTATGCCATGCGAGCGAAATTATACTACATATGTAGTATGTATTGCGTTTGTATGTGTCAGGGTATCCATCATACTTAGACGCTGTTATGGTAATAGATCACATTGTAAACGACGTTATAATGTTGATTGGTATTGAAAAATCTTTCGAGGGAAACCTCAACGTAGTTTTTTTTATTATTTCAAATATGAATACAAAAGATGTTATATTTTCGAGAGAAAACTTAACTGTCCAATATTGATTAGGTGGTATACTTTTGTATACCCTCCACCATAGGATGGGGGGTATATTCATTTTGTCACTCCGTTTGTAACACCTCTAAATATTGATCTGAGACCCCATAAAGTATATATATTCTTAATCGTTAAATTTTGTTTTTTTTTTTATTTTAATTGACCTCGAGCTCAATTAAAATAAAAAACAATCAAAATTTAATAAATACAAAGGTCGAATATAAAAACAACACAAATATTCTTAATCGTCGTAAAATTATAAGACGATTTAGCCATGTCCGTCTGTCCATGGCTTGAATTGGGATTGAAAATGGGCGATATCGGTCCATATTTGGATATAGCTCCCTATATATCAAACTTGTTCCTACTCATCTCATCTACTATTCCTACTGTTCCCATCAACTATATTTTTTTTGTGTTTTTTCGGTGTTATTTTCTTTAGGTTTGAGTTATCATGCTATCCATGGTCACATGCTATCCATGGTGAAGGGTATATAAGATTCGGCATGGCCCAACTTAACGCGTTTACTTGTTTTTGTATTGTATTGTAAGTTTATCATCTATCGTTTCCAAAATTTTTTAATAGTTCCAAATTTTTTTTTATTTCGTACATAAATATTCGTTCAAGATGAAATCAGTTTTAAATCCAAAATAATAATACACTGTATTTTAACCACATCAGGCATAAACATTAGAAAAGAAATCTGTTTAAAAAAATCCACAGCTCAAAAATATACTAAACAAGTAAGAAAGTTTCAGTCGGGTAAACCGACTCACTTTCTGAGTGATGTTATATCACATTACACTAATTAATCTGTCAATTTGTGTGGGAGGTACCATAAGGGGTTTAACAAATACACATATTTTTCAGTAAACGGTAGATTCTTTAAATACGTTGCACTTTGCCGAACTATAAGCCTTTATGTGAACTGGTATGATTTGGTAATTTTGTGTGGGAGGTACAAAAAGGGGCGTGGTGATAACACCCACTTTTTATAGGACTGTAGGTACTATAACAGCATTACACTGTACAAAATTTCCAGCAATTGTATGCACCTTTATTAAAGTTATAAGCCGTTAACTTTTGGTGTAAAACGGTCCATTCGTGTGCGTACGTAAAAAGTGGGTTAAGTAAAACATTTTTTATTTATTATATCTCTACCCAGTAGTATACCCTACCTCTGTAGCACAAAGCGGATCTTTTGTAAGTGCTAGACATAATAATAGTTTCTATCAAACCTACGTTGTGTGGTACCAAACCTATCAAAAATTAACAGCTTACAACTTGGGTGCCAGTGAAAGTCTTGAAATTAGGTACTGTTCATAGACACAGGGGACGATCCCTATTGAAAATGGGACATATCGGTTCATGTTTTGATTTAGAGAACACATTTTTCTATTGATCTAGTTGACAATAAAGAATTTATGATTTATACTAGACTTTATCGTCCCTAGTAAAAATGGGTTACATATGTCCATGTTTTGGTATAACCCCCAAACAAATGTCGCCACCGATGTGATGTCACTTCTTGATGCAATAGAGAACTCATTTTTCAATTGATCTGGCTGTAATTATTGTCCCTAGTAAAAATGGGTACATCGGTCTATGTTTTGATATAGCCCCATATAACAGTTCCCCTCCCATTATACTTCTTGACCTTCTAGGGGACGCATTTTTAACATAAATCAAATTTTTTGTTAGGTTAGCGTTTATTGCTGTTAAATTCATTTATACTTATGGTAATTTCGTTTGTGCAAAAATTTTGAAATTTTTTCTACATTTTACACTGAAACCGCATTTTTAGGTTCGTTTGCAAAAATGGGGCAGCCGTATTTCGTTTGTAAAAATACTACACTCCACAAATGCGAAAATGAGATAATTTCATACATCCCGAAGCGAAAATATCGCATTTTCCACACTCAGTACAGTCCACGGTGTGGAGTGTTGCACCGTCAAATAGCAAACTTCAGAACCAAACCTAATTGAAAGCGTACATTCCTAATGCACTACCAAATAGTTGCGCCATACTGTAGGTATGAGTTTTACTCACCGCACGATTTTTGTTCGATTGTTCGCATGCAAAATGCGAAATTAGCAGAGGGTGCAGGGGGAATGGCATTGGATGACCGTCGGTTGAAGGTTCGTGAGCTGGCATTTCAAAAAGTGCTATACATCGCATATTGAAGGAAAATCTAATGTTGAGAAAGCCCTGCGCAAGATGTGTGCCTGGTTTGGTCACAATCAAGAGAATACACCAGTTCACACATCCACTATTGCGATGGCCAAAATAAATAAAATGGAAGCTCGGCGGAAAAAGATTTGCCAGCAATGTTGAAGTGGAGGTTGCGGTTGAGCCTATTCAGGATCTAGACAGTTCTTACTATAAACGGGGTATCGAAGCTAAAATAACTGGAAAAATGCATCGAGCTAAAAGGAGATTATGTTGAGAAATAAAGTAAACATTTTCCACAATTTATTGTGTTTTCTATATATACAGGGTTGCCCATATTCGACGGACCCATGTTTTTTTTGGGCCCATTCCAATCGACGAGGCTTGTCCGCAGGCAACAATCTTTGCGTCAATTGAATTTTGTACGGGAACAAATGCAAATCAACGCGAATAATCCGTTGTAAAGTGGACCGAGCCATGCCCAACTGCTGAGAACGGCATTTTTGGGATGTTCTTGGGGACCTCTCAACACTGGCTCGTACGGCAGCGATATTCTCGGCCGATCGCCTTGGTCGACTTTTATTTGGCCTCTTCGGATTAGAAAGAGCCTCACCAGTCGAAAATTTTTCGTATAAACGCTTAATGGTGTTCTTAGAAGGCGCACTTCTCACATTTTTTAATATTTTAAAAGCACGTTGAGTTTTCACAATTGACTTCTTCTGTTGAATGTAAATTTCAACTATTTCGCGTGGCGTGTATTGTTCCATGGTAAAAATCTGCTTGGACTGACGCTTCAAACGCGGTATGTCATTAAGCGATCTGACATCTCTGTCAAAAGTTATGGCGTTGCCAGATGGGTCCGTCGAATATGGGAGACCCTGTACACGTATGTATGTCTACATTTGCTACACAAATTTAGATTTGTTGACTCCTCTCTTTCTTAATTCCAAAAATCAATTATTTGGACATGATCTGTTTTCATAGTTCGGTGACGTATTTTGAGATTGTGCTTACCTTTTTGTCATTTTATTTGATTTATGACAATTTTTATTCGTTATATTGAATATACCGAGCTTTGACTGTATATATCTATGTATGTACATACTACATATGTATGTAGATGATCCCTAAAAGATGCAATAGAATGAAATTCTGAACAAAAACCCATTTCATGTTAATCGGGACCAACCAATATTGTTGAAACGTATAGACAAATTATGTAATTATCGCCACAACAACATGACTCCCTCTCCAGAGAGTCGACCGCTGCACGCCATTTGAGAAGAGCCTTGTTTCTTGAAAATATTTTTATTCATATTGATAGGAATTTTTTTAGTTTCCTTTTTTTTCTTCGCTCTATATTTCAATTGCCTTTGACAAGTTGTGACTCCGCTCATATTTTTGGTGAAGAGTGTGGCATAACAATAAAATGCGCTTTTATTCGACATCATCCATGAGTACGCAAATTGTGCAGGAAGCGCTAAGTGCTGCATTTCTCGAAAGTCTATTCACAAAATACCAAATAACTATATAGATAGATAACCAGGGGGTAGTTTATAGAAAATCACAAAGTGACTATAAAAAAAGTTTATCTTGTCATATCAGTTACTAGAAACGATTGTCGGCTGTAGTAGTTTTTTTTTAAGAGCGTCTAGAGTTGTGCTATTGTTGCTGCTACTACTTCTGCTGTCACACTTTATCTCTCCTCCGACAGCAAAAGCAATGATTTTGCTCTTAACTGCGGCCGGTCGGTGGTGATCTGACTGACGTTACTACGTTTATTATTGTTAACAACAATCTGTATATTGTTGCTGTTTTTTGTTTTGGTTTTTCATACAGACGACGAGAGCCAATGTATGTCTGTACATACATTATTTTTTTGTATGGATGAGACCTGCAAAGAATTCCATTCAATAGCAGTTAAACAGTGTGTCTGGCGCGTTTGGTACGGTTATGAATAGCCCAAGTCTCGACTGTCTCGCAAAACGTGTGTGTGGTGCTCTCTATAGGAAATGTTTCTGTTATTAGGAAATTAAAAAATAATTATAATATTATCAACACAATATAAAAAACCATAAACTAACAAGTGGGTGTGAGAAAGAAGATTTGCACCATCCAAAACAAAAAAAATAGAATTGTCAAAATTCACAAATTTATAATGAGATTGCAAATAGGTTAAAAAATATTCGAATGTATCTACATATTTACGTACACAGATAACTAATGCACCTATCCGGAAAGGGTGATATTTCGATTGATTTTTGTTGCTTATCTGCCGGGTTTTATATGTGTTCGCGTTTGTGTTAATATTGTTTCGTTCTCCAAAACTTGGTCAACCACAATGCTCGTAATTTAATGGAAAGTTTTATTTGTTTTATCGAGAATAAATAGGTACAAAATAATTGTTTTGCATTCAGTGTGTTGTTAGTTGCATCAAAATTGCAATAATAATTAAAAGAAAACATTTATACAATCTCATTAACACTTGCTCCTCCAGGATACACCAGCCGGTGCTTTTGTTCGAGCTCCAGCCAAATCCCCCTCAACAAAATCCACCGCCAGCAAAGCATCTCCATCATCCGCCAAGGCCAGCAAAACAAATGGTACATCTGCTGCCAGTAAAACGAAAAGACGCCTTAAAAAGCCTAAAGTCGAAATTGAATATGAGATGGAAACCGAAGCAAACCGGCAAAGGATACATAACTGAGGTAGTTGTTATTGCGAACCAAACTGCAATTTCAATCTGTATTTGTATTTAGTTTTAAACAATTCCTCGTTTCTTTTCAATTTAGCTCTAAAGGCTAATAACTATCTGTGTCAGATTGAAAAAAAATTCAGATTAAGTTTTAAAATAAATAAATATTTTTTTTAAATTAGAACATTAAATGAATACAAATGTTGAGACAGGAGTGCAAATAATAAAATTAAAAAAAAAAATTAAAAAATATACATATTTTTCAGTGTCACTTATTTTTTATTCAAGCCGGTTTACAAACAGCAACGACAACGAAGATACGAATAATTATTTGGTTTTTTATTTTCATTATTTTTCCCAGTTTAAAAAATGAACGGGTTTTGTGTTATATTTCTTCAATGTACTAGAGAGAAGTCGAATTACTGGCGATTGTATTTTAAACTAACTAATAAATTCTGAAAAAAATAATATAAGACAATAGTTTGTTTTATGAAAAGGATTCCATATATAAATAAATACTTGGAACTACACTCTTTTCAACAGTAATTCGAAAAAAATACAATTCAATTTCAAATAAAATGAATTCATAAAGTTTAATTGAAATTTGGCAATTGAAGTTCAAAACAATTGCAGTTCAAAACACATGAATGAAATACAAAATACGACAACTTAAATTCAAAACTCATCAATTAAAATTCAAAATAAATCAACTGCATTTCCAAAGACTTATTTTAAATTCAAAACACATCAATTGAATTTCAATGTTTCCGTTTGAAATTTAAAATTTTCCACTTAACTCCAACTAATATGTAGTATTCATTTTGTTGAATTAGAAGGGGTCTCATTTGGGTTCAAAGAAACAAATTTAAAAACTTGATGTCGAGTGGAAAATTTCGGTTCAAGCCGCATTTGGAATACAGAATATAGGCGATATCTCTAAAACCGGTTTTCGGTTTAACTGAAAATAAAAAACCGGTGAACCGGTTTTTTCTTTTTTAATAAAAGAGCATAAATAATGTTCAAAATTTTGTTAGATGACGTAAAATAAGCGTAGTGCAAATTTAATACGCATTTGAAACATGTATTTTAAACACTTCATATTTATACCCTCACTTTAGTGTAACGAGGGTATATATCATTTGCTACGGAAAAAACTGTAACACATCGAAGGAGTGACCTAAGACCCCAAGTATGTTCGGCGGAAATCCGTTTTGGGTCATTTTAAGTCGAATGAGCAATGTCCGTCCGTCTGTCTGTCTGTCTGCTGGCTGGTGCGCACGATAACTCTCGAAAGGAGTAACCGATTGACTTCAAATTTCGTATGTGGTAATATTTGTTTCTATCTCCGGCTAAGTTCGAAGATGGGCCATATTGGTCCACTCCTTCTGGTACCTCCCACACAAAGGGTTAAAATGTTGTGAAATATTGATTCTTTAATAACTGCTATTATACGTATTCGAGTCTTCTGAAATTCCACATATAGTATTAGTTTGTTAGTCGCTATTAACTCGAGGAAAATGGGCGAAATTGCCACGCCCCTTTTGGTACCTCCCACACAAATGCACCATTTTGCACTAAAAGTTAAAAGCTTATAACATTAATACCAGTGTTTAGAAATACTTGAAATTTTGTACAGTGTAATGCTTTTATAATGCCTATAGTCCAGTGAAAAAATGGCCAAATTATACCACAATTTAATATCTCAACGTTAATATACCATTATAACATTAATACCAGTGTTTAGAAATACTTGAAATTTTGTACAGTGTAATGCTTTTATAATGCCTATAGTCCAGTGAAAAAATGGCCAAATTATACCACAATTTAATATCTCAACGTTAATATACCAGTCCATATAAACGGCTACAATTCGGCACAGTGCAATGTATTTAAAGTATCTACTGTTCAGCGAAATATAGGTGTATTTCTTAAACCCCTTCTGGTACCTCCCACAAAAATTGACAGAATAATTTGTGTAATATTCAATATTACATTACTCACAATGTGAGGGTATACCTTAGTCGGTTTACCCGACTGAAACTTTCTTACTTGTTTTATTTATAATAGGTTATTGTTCCGATTTCATTTATGATATAATATTATAATCTCTGCGATATTTATAATAGTTATGTTCAATTTAAAAAAAAATTCTTTAAAAAAAATTGATTTTGATTTTTAATCATAATAGTGAAGATCGGCAAAATCGTAGCTTTTAGCATCATATGAATGGCTCAAATGGCAAACTGATTACATACATATATTATCAGTAGTAGCGGATTCTGACTTGAGCATACCATAGAGATGAAAACTTGTCGAAATGTGAAACTGGACATAAGTATTTTTATTTATACCTACATTTCAATTAAAAAGGATTGTTAATTAATTTCTATACCGCAATAATCACCTAGACCCTTGATGAAATAGGCAGACGAAGTCTATAGAGAAGTTAGCAATGTAAATAGTACAAATACATATAAAACTGCATTTTGAAATCGATGGATATGCACAAATTATTTCAACGGTTTTTATATTGACGTTTTCAAAATGTAGGTAGGTTCCTGTTTCAAAAACTAATATTTTCTTTATCATTTTATAATGGTTTCAAAAAACCGAGAAGTCGAATAAACCGAGTTGAAAAAACCGACGGTTCGAGTTATTCGCAAATGCAGCAAAACCGAAAACCGATAGGCGGTTTTTAAAGAGAAACTGATTAACCGGTGCGGTTTTTGATTACCCAAATACAAAGGTCCCAACCGTCATATCTTGACGCTCTAGAAAACACATTTTTCAATTTATCTGACTGAAATTTAAGCGTTTTCCAACAAGAGGTGTTATTTTGGTATTCAAAGAAAAGGTCATTTTTTGAGAAAAGGTCATTTTTTAAAGAGGAATATATGCCGTTAAAAATGAAAAGCAACATCAACAAAATGGCCACCACAACCACGCTTACAGGACCATATCCTTTTCATGAAATTTTCCATAACCAAATCGCATAGTGGCTGCCCTATGTCCTCGATAGCCTCACGAATTCTATCTTTGAGGTCTTGAATCGACGCTGGGCTGTTGGCGTAGACCTTATCTTTGACTTGGCCCCAAAGGAAGAAGTCGCAAGGTGTTAAATCACAAGATCTCGGTGGCCAATTGTGATCACCTCTTCGAGAGATAACACGTCCGGAAACTTTTCCCGTAACAGAGCAATGGTTTCGTTGCTTGTGTGGCAGGTAGCGCCGTCTTGTTGAAAGTAAACGTTGTCCAGATCAATACCACCCAACTCCGACCATAAAAAATCATTAATCATCTCTCGATAGCGCAATCCTTTCACCGTAACTGTAGATCCAACTTCATTTTCGAAAAAGTTGGTCCAATGACCCCGCCGGACCATAAGCCGCACCAAACAGTCACACGTTGAGGATGGAGAGGCTTTTCAACAATAACTCTTGGGTTTTCAGAGCCCCAGATGTAACAATTTTGCTTGCTGACGTAGCCACCGAGGTAGAAATGGGCCTCATCAGTCAAGATGATTTTTCGATGGAATTCCGGTTCATTTTCATGCATTTCAAGGACCCAATCAGCAAAGACACGACGTTGTTGATGATCGGCCGGCTTGAGTTCTTGTGTTAACTAAACTTTATAAGCCTTAAGACCCAAGTCTTTATGCAAGATACGGTGTAATGACGTTTGTGGAATGCCCACTTCCAAAGAAGGACGAGGAATGGACAAACCTGGGTTTTCTTCAACACTTTGGGCTACAGCAGCAATATTCTTAGTTGTTCTTGAGCGATGTGCACGGGTTTTATTCATCACATCACTAACATGTCCCAACAGCTCGAATTTTTCCACCAATTTCTGTATTGCGGTCCGAAATACCGGGTGAATCAAAATAACACCTCTTGTTGGAAAACAAATCCTCCCTAGTAGAAATGGAGGACATCGGTCCATATTTTCTTATAGCACCCTTCCTATTATACTTCTTGACACTCTAGGGGACGCTTTTTTAACCTATCATGCTGATATTTAAGCCTTCATAATTTATATTGCATTAAATCGACTCCTGTGAAAATGGTACACATTGGTCCATGTTTTGATATAGCCGGCATAAAAGGTCCCTTCCAATTAACCTTCTTGAAGAAAACATTTTTTAACTGATCATACCGAAATTAAGCGTTCATAATTTATATTACATTATACGACCACATTACATTACGTATCGACCACAGGGAAAATGGGAGACTCCGGTCAATTTTTTGATATAGCCGGTGTATAAAGGTCCCTTCCCTAGAGATCATTTGTACTTTATATTGCATTAAATCGTCTCTAGTGAAAATGGAGCATATCGGTCATTCTATGAATGAAGTTCACAAACCAATTTGACTTAATGGCGGTATTGATCCTATGTGTTTTAACCGATGCGCCTGGAATATAGAAATTAGGCCTGATTACGGTTGTCGTGGCGTAAATTAGACGTTTTTGCAAAAGAATATCGCATTATATCGAAAACGACAAAAATACAATGTTGTGATCTCATTTCCTCATATTGGTTCAACCGTATCTGTCGATTAGTTTTCAGGCCGTAGTCAGGCTGATTTAATCTATTTAATCTACAATAAGTCGTAGTAATAATGGTTAGATATAGTCCCTACACATTTCTCCGTGCATTGGTTAGCAAATAATGTTGGAAGGTATTATACAGTCGGCCCCGCCAGACTTAATTGTTTCCTTACTTGTTTTCACTTCTGTTGTGAATTACTCATTATCTTTTCGATTAAGCCAAAACAAAGCCAAACAACGTTCTGTGATGTAAAACAACTTTATTTATTAGCAAAAATGCACCGATTCAATGCAATATAAATGCAAAAACTTGTAGGCCACTCGAGTAATATTATTAAAATTAAAAAACCTGTTATAAATATATACATATTTGTTATTTTTTTTATCAAGGAACGCATTACGGCATTAGGGCTTCGGCCAAAACGCGATCTTCGGCCAAAATTCGTCATTCGGCCAAAAATTTGCCCGAATTTTGCCGATGGCCGAATTTTTTCTCAAAATGTACAAAAAAGAGAGTTATATGACTGTTTAAAAAAATTCTATGTATTACGGAAATCCTTACGACAAAGTGTACCGACGTGAACACAAATAATAGGACAAAGGACATAAAAGGATCATCAACATCACCTAAAAGCTCACGAATTAGTGACAGCATTCTTAATCAAGAATTAAAAATATACATACAATAATAGGCCATTACGCCCCGAAACATTTATATTTATGAATACTGTAACTCGAGACGTTAAAATAATTTGGAAGCGATGGCAGAAAAAACACTTGTCAGCACCACCAACAAAAGGTTCCCGCGATAATCAGATATATGCCGGAACGAAGTCTGTAATAGAAAAAAGACTTAAGGATTGTCAACTCAGCGTCTACAAGCTGCTACAATAATAACAACAACCAACAAATGCTGCTAGGGAGCAGTTGTTTAGTGCTGCAATCAATAGAAGAAATAATAGTTCGTCAGAAAACTTGCTTTTTTGCCATTAATATTTTTTAATTTGTGATTTACAACATTAATATTTTTTAATTTTATGTACTAACAGATGTAAAGTGACATAAACTGATCAAAAAACAATATTTTATAGAGTCTTTCTAGCAAGTAAATATTTGTTTAACAAATATCAGTTGTGAATTTAGCCGAAGTTCGGCATTGCCCCTAAAATCCGACTTCGGTCGGGCACTATTTGCGAGTTTAAAAAGAGATTAATATTTTTTCCAAAATCTATGAACTATGCACTTAACTATGCGTTTCGAAGACCAACAAATTGTTTTATAAGATGATAAACTAAAAAGCACGCTTCAGTCTCAATCATACCATAACTGTTTGTGGTTTTTTGTTCTTACCAAATTGTGCGATGTCTAGCATTGTGTGCCATATACAAGTTTTGGCAATGAGACTGAAACTTGTCGCTTGCAATCCAATCTAAAACAGACCGGTTTCTAACGAAATATCGCCGTCATGAGCTCTCTAGTGAGTGAGTAATTCAATGCTGATGATGACGGCGATTTGAATAAATTGCATCCACTCGGCGACTACTACCATACTAGGGAAATATTTACACACTTATTTTTTATTATTATTGTTTGTTTGATTGTTTACATCGAAAACATTTTGGTGGTTACCAGTTTTGCACAGTTTCCGAAGGAAAGTTTCTATTGCATCGAATAAACATTGAGGGTATCGATATTTGTATTACTCTTTATACCCGACAGCCCTGTACCACAGCCATTATGGCTTTATTCTTTTATTTGTCACGCTCAAAAAGAGAAGAGACATCCCATGGTTTATTATATCGCTCTGCAAAGAATCACTTTTGAAACGATTTAGCCAAGTCCTTCTCTCTGTCCATATATTCATATGATCAAAATTTAGATTGCAAATATGAAGCGATCTTTACGAAAGTTGGCACATTGGCGTTTATTGGACTAGAGGCGATACCTTTGGAAAATGGGGCATATCGGTCCACGTTTTTATATAACCTCCATATAACGGGTGAGATACTTTTCAATAGCCTTTTTTGATAGATCACATGTGAGTTGTATCATGTCATGTTATTTTTGTTAAGTATTGTTTGGCATTTCATCATGGAAAGACTTACGCCTGAACAACGTTTACAAATTATTCAGTTTTATAATCAAAATAATCGTTCGCCAATTGCGCTAAGTTCATTTTTTTTTTAAATCCAAAAAAAACACTTTCCAGTCTACCCACGACCTTGACACCCATGAGCAATATTTTAGCTCTCGTTAAGAGCTATCTTTTTGCCATTGACCGATTCCCGATCCGACGTACCGGAAACATCGGTCCATATTTCTTCAAAAGTGCACATTAAAACAATTGACACGCCTAAAGGCAAAGCAAAGAATAGACTTAGTTTCTATATCTAATTAAGTCTATTCTTTGCTTTGCCTTTAGGCGTGTCAATTGTTTTAATGTGCATTATTAGTTAAATCTCTTTCTGGCTGGGGGCCTTAAGTTGCATTAGTGTTTTATAGGATTTTTTATATAAATGTTATTAAATTTAAAGTTAAAAATAGTTTTAAGTAAAATCTTTATATGTATTTTTTTAATGGCTAAGTTATATGTTTATATTGTAAAAGTTTTTAAACGCAGTTGCATTCGGTAATGCTGTCAAATTGGCCTTGTTGGCTTGTGCATTACATCGTATAAATAAATGAAATGAAAATGATGCCGGTGCGAACGTAACCGTCAATGGCGACCGTTATTGTGCCACGATAACCGACTATTTGATGCCTGAAATTGAAGCTCGTGATCTCGGCGACATTTGGTTTCAACAAGACGCCGCCACTTCCCACACATCGCATCAATCAATGGATTTATTGAGACAACACTTCGGTGAGCAGATAATTTCACGTTTTGGGCCGGTCGATTGGCTACCAAGATCGTGTGATATCACACCGTTAGACTTTTTCCTGTGGGGATATATAAAGTCTAAAGTTTATGTGGACAAACCCGCTTCGATTCAGGCCTTGGAGCAAAACATCACGCGTGTCATTCGCCAGTTACCAGTCGAAATGCTCGAGCGAGTCATCGAAAATTGGACTCAACGGGTGGACCATCTGAGACGTAGCCGCGGCCAAAATTTGATAGAAATAATCATCAAATAATAAATGCCAAAGAATGTTCTTTCAAATGATAATAAACATTCAACATTCAATTAGAAATTTCTGTGTTTTTTTCTTTAAAAAAGTAGGGAACCTCGAAATGGATCATCCTATATAATGGTACCTCCCATTTCCAGTTCTTGTTGCATTAGAGAACACATTTTCAATTGATTTGGCTGTAATTTGAGCATTTATACTTCATATTGAAGCTGAATATTCTCTAGTGGAAATGGAGCACATCGGTCTATGTTTTGGTATGTCCCACATATAAAGAACCCTTCTGATTATACTTATTGGCGATCTACAGGGCAAAGTTTTTGTTGTTGTGGTAGCAGCTTGGAGACGCTGAGTTGATAATCCTTAAGTTAATTTCTATTACAGACTTCGTTCCGGCATATATCCGATTATCGCGGGAACCTTGTGTTGTTTTCCTCCACTTAATGTTGTCCGGTTGTAAATTAAATTTCGTCTATTAATTTCAGGGAATGGGTGTTATTTTGGGTGTTGCCGTTTCTATTCTCCACTAGAAGCGCTGCATTTCTGTTAATAGTCGTCTGGTGTTATGTCTATTTTTAGCTTCCTTGTTGACTTGGGTGATCAGATGTTGTTGTAGTGGTACTTCGACCGGTGAGTTATTTTTAGCTGCAGAAACTCGAATTATGATGAAAACATGAAATGTTGATATTAAATTTTTCCGGTGCCCTGGCCGGGAGTTGAATCCAGCACCTTCGGGATCTAAGTCTAATGCGCTAACCACTAAGCTACCGCAGGCCCACGGGCAAAGTTTTTAACCGATCATGCTGAAATTTTTATCTTTTACTAGCTGACCCCAGCAGACGTTGTCCTACTCGTCCTATTTGGGATGTATAATTTTGTTATTCATTGATATTTCATTCAAAAATGCATCCCGAGTTTCAGGAACAAATCATCAAAAAATTTATATTGACCATATGTCCACAACATCTACCTGTTAGAATCATACATACAAACTATTATCAAGACAAACTACACATACATTTTAAATTTCAGTCAAATCGGTCAGGAAATGGAAATTTTTCTAATAACTTCACCACTCCGCAATTTATCTCGGTGAAAATAATTCTAAAACACAAATGACCCCAAACTGAATATATTGTTAAATTTTCAGCCCATTCGCTTTTATGGTTTCGGAGATCATGCGTTACTAACAAACGTACAAAGGATTTTATATATAAAGAAGATAATTTATATTGCATATAAATTATAAATAAAGGTCTCTTTCGATTAGACTTCTTGATGCCCTAAAGAAGGAATTTTTCAACCGATGTGGCTGATTCTTTATATAACTATAAATGGTTCCTAAAGAAAATGGAGTACATCAGTCTATGTAATAACTAGATTTAATTTCTTTAATTTCGAAACCTAAATTGAATAGAAAATTGGCTTGCTATGTTTATACAGTATCCCGTATATACATATGTTTACTAGAGCCCGAACGAATGTTCGGCTTCGGCTACGGCTACGGCCAAAACTCGACATTCGGCCAATATTCGGCATTCGGCCACAAAATCAGCCGATTTTTTGTTCAAAAAGTACAAAAAAATAGAATTATATGACTTTTTAAAGAAAATTCTATTATGGAAATCTTCATAGAAGTGTAAAGAAGTGAACAATACTACAAAAATAATTTGAGAAATGACACCAAAGGAAGGAAAGACAACAAAGGAAGAACGACAAAGAAAAACATGACTCAGTTATTCACCTAAAAGCTCTCCAACTAGTGAAAGCATTCTTGTAGAAGTAGTACGAAAGATAATAATGGGCCATTGAGTCCAAGAATCATTAAAATTGTTTAAAACTGTAACTCGAGATGTTTCAAAAATTTGGAAATAGTGGCAGAAAAGTACTTGTGTGTTAGAGAGCAGTTGTTTATGCTGCTGGGCAGCTGTATACAAATTATCGAAATAGTATACAAGGTCTTAATGCAGAAAAATACTTTCTTTGTCATTATAACATTAAGGTTTTTAATTTTATGTGCTAAGTAAATAAATACGTAAGCAGTATATATAAACTGATTGAAAACACAATTTTTTGGTGCAAAGTAAACAATTCTTTAACATATATAAAACATTTGGCTTCGGCTACGGCTTCGGCCGAAGGTTGTAAATTTAGCCGAAGTTCGGCTACGGCTTCGGCCTTAAAATCCGACTTCGGTCGGGCTCTAATGTTTACCCTTACTTAGGTCAATTTGTTACCTAAGACCTCAAGTATATTTGGAGGAAATCCGTTTTGGTTAATTTTATGTCATTTGAGCAATGTCCATCCGTTCGTCTGTCTGTCTGGCTGGAGCGCACGATAACTCTCGTTAGGAGTAACTGATTGACTTCAAATGTTACATATTAATATTTTTCTATATCAGGCGATGGACCATGTTGGTCAACTCATTCTAGTACATCCAGCACACAGGGTCAAAATTTAGTGAAATGTTGATTCTTTAATAACTTTTATACTGCTTATCAGAATCTTACGCCATTCCTCACATAGTGATAGTTTCTTAGCAGCTTAAGGAAAATAGGCGAAGTTGCCACGTCATTTTTGATAACTTCCGCGCAAATTTACCATTTTGCACAAGAGTTAACGCATTATAAGTTTGTTTCTAGTCCATGCATAATTTTGAAATATTGTGCAGTGTGATACTTTTACAATACCTATAATACCACGTTATTTCCACGCCCCTTTTGGTACCCCCACACAAATGGACCATTTTGCACAGAAAGTTAAAAGCTTAGAACATCGATTCCAGCACGTGGAATTTTATGTACTTATACAGTGTGAAGATTTCATTAGCATACTAGCTTTTAAAATATGAATAACAAAATTCAAAAAATTTTTTGACTAAATTTTTTTAAGTATAAGCCAAGAAAATCGGAATTTTAAAGAAAAAAATCTTTAAAATTCCCGAGAGTGGAAGTTGCTGCATGTACGAGGGATGATGAATACTGATTGTCTTTTTTTGGAGATATGCGCTTTTAGCAAACAGTTCTCGCTTAAGATACTTGGCTGTGCGTATATATTCTAATATTCGACTGAAGTAATCGTTGTAATAAGGATATTGACAATGGGAATTTGGTGGCTCCCGAAACAGATCTGTCTATCCAACCACTACAGCCACCCCCAATACATGTCACTTAGTTCTTCTTTAATTTTTAACAAAGTTGTTTTCATATACTGAAAACAACAATAACGATCTTGAGCCTTACTGCAAAAACAAATTATGTAAAATTAAAAAAAAAATACTAAAGGCAATTTCTATGAAATTGATAATTTTGAATAAAAACGGGCCATAATTTTTTTTCGTGTTTAGGGGGTACCAAATTAAAAAAAACTATTGATATTGACGGAAAAAATAGAGTTTGAGTTTTTAAAAACTTTTCAAAGGCGAATATTAATAAAAACACAACAGATAATTCTGTGGTTTTCCGGATCAACATCCTATGTCAGAAATTTTCGATTTCGGGATTTTAAACAAATATGAGAAAAAATGTTTATGAATAGTAAAAAATTTGGCATTTACCAAGTGCTCTGACATTAAAATTTGGCATTTTTCCCAAACACAACTATGCAGATTCAATATCTAATGTACAGTGAGAGAAAAAGTATTTTGGCCACCAAAATTTCGCGTTTTGATAATTTTTATTTATTTTGATTATTAAAAATATATATGATATAGGACTTTTTCTTTATTGAATACATACATATAGCGATATAAATATGTATACTTATACATATGACATCGGGCTTTTTTTTTTTTTTGCTAAAACGTCGACGTTTTTCATAAAATTTATCTAAATTTTCGCTTTAAGTTTAATTGTTACTTTATGGTAATCATTAATTGTTACTTTATGGTAATCAAGAAAACAAAAGGTATTTTCAAAAATCGTGGGTAACGATATTCTATTTATCCGAATATGAGGTTTAGTCGGCTGAGATTTTTCTTCTTTCGACGCGCACGGACTTTTGCACGAAGAAATCAGGAGGCAAGTAGTATGGAGGGATTTGAATTTGTTTAATTTAATAAAATCTACGAAAACTTTATTTTGAAAATGTACGTAATTATGTTATCCAATGTTATTGTTGTCTGACTATTTTAAATGACTAAATTGAAATAATCCAATTTACTGCAGCTTCTCAATTATTCGTACGGATACCAGGTAAATGGTGTAGACTCGTTTATGAATTTGCATCCATACTAGTAGCAATCGTCAATATTTTATAGAAAAATGGTGTCGTCGTTAATATTTATCCATATGCATTTCTGATATTACAATTGAATCTTGTTGCCTTGATCATATTTTACTACATTATTTAATTCGCTATACACTTACATTCGTACATACATCCATACAGTGTATTTTTGAGGAGAATTCTTTTTTGTGTATAAAATACATGCAAATTGACCTTTAACAGATCAACACCATTTTCAAGGGGAATGAAATAAAATATTTATGCACTTAAAATGAATGACTAATAACAATGCTGCAGACAAGTTAAGAGTGCATAAAGTGGAAATCCTAAAAAGTGTGATTGATTTAAATTTGTATTTTAAAACAAGTAAGAAAGTTCAGTTGGGTAAACCGACTAATGAATCCCCTCACCTTGAGACCCAACAAATATTAGTACATTTTTTTATTTTAATTAAATTATTATCAATTTAAATTGCATTTAATAACTTTAAAGTATTTATTGGTATTAATGTTAAAAGCTGTTTACTTTTGGTACAAAATTGTCTTTTTGTGTGAGAGGTACCAAGAGGGGCGTCCCAATAACGGTCACTTTTTTCTGGACTCTAGGTACTATAAAAGCATTGCACTGTACAAAATTTCAAGTGTTTATATGCATTAAAGTTATTAGCTGTTAACTTTTGGTACAAAAATGACCATTTGTGTGGGAGGCACCAAAAGGGGCGTGCCAATAGCGCCCATTTTTCTCTAGACTCCAGGTACTATAAAAGCATTGTACTGTACGAAATTTCAAGTATTTGTATGCACTGGTATTAAAGTTATAACCTGGTTACTTGTGGTACAAAATGGTCTATTTGTATGGAAGGTACCAAAAGGAGCCTGGCAATAATGCCCATTTTTCGCTGTCTTTTAGATACTTTTAAACCATAACACTGTACAAAATTTCAAGTCTTTGCAAAATTTCAAGTCTTTGCACTACTAATAAAGTTATAAGCTTTTAACTTTTGGTTCAAAATTGTCCATTTGTGTGGGAGGTACTAAAAGGGGCATGGCAACTTCACCCATTTTTCTCGAGCTAATAATGACTAATAAACTAATACTATGTGTAGAATTTCAGAGGATTCAAATAAGTAGTACAGAAGTTATTAAATAATCAATATTTCACTAAATGTTAACCCTTTGTGAGGGAGGTACTAGAAGGAGTGGACCAATATGGCCCATCTTCGAACTTAGCCGGAGATAGAAGAAAATATTACCATATACCAAATTGTAAGTTAATCGTTTACTCCTTTCGAGAGTTATCGTGCGCACCACCCAACAGACAGACAGACAGACGGACGGACATTGTTCATTCGACTTAAAATGACCCAAAACGGATATCCGCCGAACATACTTAGGGTTTTAGGTCACACTTTTGGCTCATAGCAAATGATATATACCCTCATCTCTAAGGTGAGGGGATAAAAATAACAAATTTATAAAAATCTCGACAGCTTTACCTCGTAAATTATGTAAAGAAATAGTGTTAAAAATTTAAAAAGGATCGGTTCAGAATTTTTTGAGTTATGAGGGGCAGCGTCTTTGAAAACATGGGTTGCGGGAAAAACGCTTTAAAGTTTTTCTGATGTACTGAGTCACATATGAGGCGCGGTTGCTTAGATTGCTGTATCTTCGTTAGTTTTCTCCGATTCACCTCAAATTTTCACACAATATTTTGAAAGGTTCTATATTCAGAAAAAAATTTAATTTATTTATTTAATTATTATTTTCTAAAAAACGTTGAATGGAAATTGTGTTGTTTGTAGTAAGTAGTAGCATAGCAAATAACAATATAGTAAATAAAAATCGAACAAATATATGTTTAGTCACAAAGTACATTTTTTTAAAGTAAATATAAACAAAATAACACAAGTTGATGCCTATCTGTCGAATGCGCTTTCGTTTACTTACTTCAATAGTGCTTCTATATCTACTTATTGATAGATAGATAAAAAAAATGTAAATTTTGGTAAGCTTGACCCTTTTGTGTGGGAGGTCCAAAAGGGCGAATTTTCACTGGTCGGTAGGCACTACCAAAGTGACAATACTGGCAAAGTGTCAAGTATTGGTACGCACCGATATTCAAGTTACGAGCTGTTTTTGAACAAAATATTCCTTTTGTCCATTTTTCTCGAAATGATGTTATTAATGGAATGGACCAATAGCTTCAAACTTAGCATGAGATCGACAACCATATTACCATATCCTAATTTAAAGTCAAACGGTCACTTCTATTGAGAGTTATAGAGCGCACCACACACAGAAAAAAAACAAGTACTTTTATCACTTGATATATTGTAACAAAAAGTATTTGCCGCAGCAGTCGAATTCTAATTTTAAGAACAAAATCGTAATTTCAACCACTTTAACTCTGGCCTGTTTCTGTATTTCTAACGAAAGTATCTGCGAACGAAAACCAGTCACTCATTTTCGTCAGGAATTTGGTTTCTCTAAGGTTCGTTCGCCTGACCTTACGCCAATGACGTTAGAAATTTACCATTTGGATAAAATGTAATTGCCAGATCAATAATTTCACAACTTCTGGTCTAAAAAAGCACACTTTTTTGTATGGTCGACCTTAGAAAATACACCTCTGTATCCATTACACTAGCGGTGGCCAAAAATCAAACCTGGGTGGGTCAGTTGAGCTGATGCAACACTCCCATTTCTTTCTCTCTCTCTCTCCCGTCTCTCTCATTGTGCACTGATGAATTTTTTCCATTTCAGCGAGCTGCCAATGTTGACTTCTTTGTGTTTAAATATGTATACACATGTATACAATTTTATTACTATTTAATTTTGTTACCATAATTATATTGATATCTACTTATTTGTTGCTTTTTTTGTCATTGTTCCTATCAGTCGACAAATAAAATAAAGTGACTCGATCTGACATTTGTGTTCGCCCAGATGACTGCAAAGAGAGCTGGAGAAACCAAAATTTACACTGAAATGATTACGTTTTCGCACGAGTTCATTTTCGTGCGACTTGTCGTTGTGATTGTGGTTAGTGAAACCCAAATCAGCTGTTTGTCGTCTGGCAGGCGAACGAAAGCAAATTTTTAAGTTACAGAAACAGGCTGTTATTTAAAGAACGAAATCGTCATTTCAACTATTTTTTGTACATGAAACAACAACTTTATTCTTTAAAAAACTACAGCGCTCCTGAATCAAGAGCCCGAGGTTGTTGGGTACGATTTAACCAACAAAGTAGTTATTCCAAAAATTTTGTAGGAGGGTATGCCATTAATAATATCAGTCAAATGATCGCCACTGCTACGCTTGCAGGACCATATTCTTTTCATGAAATTTTCCGTCACAAATTTGCACATTTGAGGCTGTATGTCTTTGATAATTTTACGAATTCCATCTTTGAGATTTTGAATCGATTGTGGGCCTTTGACGTAGACCTTATCTTTCACATTGCCCCAAAGAAAAAGTCAAATTAATGTGTTAAATCACAAGATCTCGGTAGCCAAATGTGATCACCTCTTCGAGAAATCATCATTTTGTACGCTTTTGAAGGACCCAATAAACAACGACACAACGTTGTTGATGGTCGATATGCTTGAGTTCTTGTGTTAACTAAACTTTAAAAGCCTTAAGACCTAAGTCGTTATGCTTAAAACGGTTTGTGGAATGCCTATTCCTAAGAACGACGAGAAATGAACAAACCTGGGATTTTCTCACCACTATGGGCTGCAACAGCAATATTCTCTCTCGATTCTTTACATCACAAATATTTTTCCACCAGTTTCACAATTGTTCACCGAAAAGCTGCTTTAGTTTTGCGAAACGTGGGCGCGACATTTTATTTCACTCTCCACCTATAACTTTATGAAATAAACACTTGATAAATTGTAGGTTAGGTTGAAAGGGACGACCGTCGGAATACAACTGACGAGTTCACTCGGTGCCGACGATTCGGTCCATTGTGTTTTTTTGGTAGGTTGAAATTTGGTAGGCTAGGAAGAGGGAGAGAACGTTTAGGAAGAGGGAGAGAAGGTTTAGTTAATCGTGTTTTCATTTGTCTTTGTGGCTTTACTAAACCAGAGAGATTTTCTGATGAATTTGAGAAGGTGTTTGAGCGGAGCATCTGCTAGGTCGACTAGGTTTTCGAAGAGCCTGTGCCCTAAATAGGCCAAACGGTACTCTTGCAGTCCTTTGCATGAGCATGGCAAGTGCTGTACTGACTCCTCCTCTTCTTCATCCAAGCAGCTTCTACAGAAGTCTTCGTAGGGAAGCTTCATGCGTGCAGCCATATTGCCTAACACGCGGTGCCCTGTGAGGATGCTAAGTGTGTTCTTCCTGAAGGACAGCAGTTCTTTGGTACGGGTCACATTAATGGATGTCCAAAATGTTTTTGCAGTCCTGCACTTATGTATGGTGTCCCACCTCGATCTGGTTAGTGCTGCTCCCCGTTCGCCGATTTGGTTTTTAAGTTCCACGAACGGAATTTGCACGTCCAGGGTCGCGGTTTCATTTCGCGCACCGGATCCTATCCTGGCACATTCGTCTGCTAATTCGTTGCCCTGTATTTTGCTGTGTCCGGCACCCAGCAGAGCGTGATTTCGTGCGCCTCTATATGGGTTAAGGAAAGAAAGCAGTCGATTGTGCAACGTGGTTTGATGGTTCTTGGGTCCAAGGCCTTGAGAGCTGCCATACTGTCGACGTAGATCTTGAATTTTTTCGGAGAAATATCCCTTTCCAAAATCAGTTTCGCATCAAACAACTTTATGTGAAGGGTTTTCCAACAAGAGGTGTTATTTTGGTGTTAAAAGAAAAATGCAATTTTTTTGAGTTAAACGGTATGCCGTTAATAATGAAAAACAACATCAGCCAAATGGCTACCACGACCACTCTTACATTACCATATCCTTTTCATGAAATTTTCCATAACCAAATCGTAAAGTGGCCTCGATAGCCTCACGAATTCTATCTTTGAGGTCTTGAATCGACGCTGGGCTATTGACGTAGATCTTATCTTTCACGTGGCCCCAAAGGAAGAAGTCACAAGGTGTTAAATCACAAGATCTCGGTGGCCAATTGTGATCACCTCTTCGAGAGATAACACGGTCCGGAAACTTTTCCCGTAACAGAGCAATGGTTGCGTTGCTTGTGTGGCACGTAGCGCCGTCTTGTTGAAAGTAAACGTTGTCCAGATCAATACCATCCAACTCCGACCATAAAATATCATTAATCATCTCTCGATAGCGCAATCCATTCACCGTAACTGTTGATCCAACCTCATTTTCGAAAAAGTAAGTTCCAATGACCCCGCCGGACTATAAACCGCTCCAAACAGTCACACGTTGAGGATGGAGAGACTTCTCAACAATAACTCTTGGGTTTTCCGAGCCCCAGATGCGACAATTTTGCTTGTTGACGAAGCCACCGAGGTTGAAATGGGCCTCATCAGTCAAGATGATTTTTCGATGATTTTCGAATTTTTTTTAATTAATTTCAATGCGTTGTTGAATCATGTGTCGTTCCATTTTTAGTAATGGCGTAGTTTCTACTTGTCAAATGTCAAAGAATAAAAGCTTCAAAAGTGACAGCTACCGAAATACCGGGTGATTCAAAATAACACCTCGTGTTGCAAAATCCTGTATATACCCTTGTTCACAATAGTGGGTGTATAAAGTCGATTATGTTGAAATTCTCTAATTTCCACCAAAAGTGCTATACTGCTAGTGTTTTCTTCGTTAGAATGTTAGCTTCCAAAAATTGGAACAAACAATTTTTTACTAATTATCCCCTCACCTTAGAGAGGAGGGTATATATCATTTGCCACGAACCAAAAGTGTAACACATCGAAGGAGTGACCTAATACCCTTAGTATGTTCGGAGAAAATCCGTTTTGGGCCATTTTAAGTCATTTGAGCAATGTCCGTCCGTCCATCTGTCTGTCTGCTGGCTGGTGCGCACGATAACTCTCGAAAGGAGTAACCGATTCACTTCAAACTTGGTATGTGGTAATATTTTTCTCTGGCTATGTGCGAAGATGGGCCATATTGGTCCACTCCTTCTAGTACCTCCCCCACAAAGAGGTAACTTTTAGTGAAATATTGATTCTTTAATACCTTCTATACTACTTACTCGAATCTTCTGAAATTTCACTCCCTTTTTGGTACCTCCCACACAAATGGACCATTGTGTACCAAAACTTAACTGCTTGTGGCTTAATATCAGTTCATACAAATACTTGAAATTTTGTACAGTGTTATGCTTTTATAGTACCTAGAGTCCAGAGAAAAGTGGGCGTTTGCGTTCGAAGAACGGTATGTTATCATAGTGTTTCCGATAGTCATCTCAAAATCTTAGTTTACGGTATCCTGTTTGCGTTCACATACACAATCACAAAAAAAAAAGAAATAGCGTTTGTCTGTTTTTTACCGAACACTGGAAAAATGAGTTATTTTAAATAACACATTTTTCAAACGATTAGGCCGAAATTTTGCTTTGTTTCATGTCTAATTAAATTTATATACATGTCTTGATAGAGCTTTCGCACAGAGGTCGCTCTTAAATATATTTGTCTAAGCCATATATGCCACGTATTTCAAACAATTTGGCTGAAACTATGTGGGCCATCGCAAAAATGCCATCAAAGTTATAAAATATGTCAGTAAAATGAAAAATACGTATACGTATAAAACAGAACATTAACATTTTTGTGAAACAGAACAGAACATTTTTGTAATTTTTAAGGCACTGGATGCACTTTTTTGGGGTAGGTTTGTTCCGCATTTTTTTCCTATTCAACGTCTACAACTTTGCTTCAGACACAAAAGAGATATTCCGTACCGTATACCGAGAAAAAAATATAGAAAAAAAATATTTGATATAGTCTGCATATCGATACCTCCATTCTAAACTATGCTAAGTGCAAAAAGGTAGTTTTTCAGGAGAGGTAATCAAAGTTTGATGAATTTTTTAAATTTGTGTGGAATTTTTTATAATGCAAATTGAGTGACCTTTACTGTTTTGTGAATAACTTTTGATTTGGTTGACGGATAAATACCAAACTTTTAAAACCTTCCCGAACTAATTCGGATAAATGGTTCTCAAGTTATACCAAAATATGTGGTTCAACCTTCCTATTTTTTCAATTCTTACAATCTTCTTTAAACTTCATACATTACCATTTTCCATCCGTTTAGCGGTTTGATGATATCAAAAAACGAGGGAAAACGTCACTTTCCTTAAAATTCGAAAATTTGCTCCCATTTCTACAAAAACAAACTTTGATAAAAAAATATTTTCCCCTTTATTAGTAACAGAAAAGAAACCAAAATTGGACACTCAAATGTCAGACCCAAAAATCGTGTCGACCAGTGTAATAAATACCTACCGCCATATTTTAAAGTTTCTTTATTTCACTGTCATACTAAATATAATTACATATTACAAAGAATGTTTATAAAAACACTTAACTAGTAGCGACAAATTACCTATAAAATATTTGTATTTTTTTCTCGTGATTAATACTCTGAAAATCGTGCTTTCAAATTATTATATATATATGTATATGTAGATATATACATAGAATATATTTTAAATGCATATGTATATGTATACATATATTAAATAGTTACCCGTAACACAGTACTCTGGCAATTGAATGATAAAGTATTATTTGTTGTTAGCCCCTTAAAATTACTTTAATTCTATAATTACTTATACAGCTAACAACTATCGATTTAAAGAAAAAAATGTTTCTACTTTTGTGTCTATCATTCAATAATGATAAATTGTCAATTAGCCTATGTATGTAGTATATCTACGTAAATATTAATAAATTTATGTGTAATTTTTACTTATAGAGATCATAATAATTTTAGCAACTCATCATTATACCCTCACTTTAGTGTGACGAGGGTATATATCATTTGCTACGGAAAAAAGTGTAACACATCGAAGGAGTGATCTAAGACCCTAAGTATGTTCGGAGGAAATCCGTTTTGGGTCATTTTAAGTCGAATTAGCAATGTCCGTCCGTCTGTCTGTCTGTCTGTCTGTCTGTCTGTCTGTCTGTCTGTGTGTCTGCTGGCTGGTGCGCACGATAACTCTCGAAAGGAGTAACCGATTGACTTCAAATTTGGTATGTGGTAATATTTTGATCTATCTCCGGATGAGTTCGAAGATGGGCCATATTGGTCTACTCCTTCTGGTACCTCCCACACAAAGGGTTAAAATTTAGTGAAATATTGATTCTTTAATAACTTCTATACTACTTATTCGAATCTTTTGAAATTCTGCACATAATATTAGTATATTAGTCGCTATTAACTCGAGAAAAATGGGTGAAGTTGGCATGCCCCTTTTGGTACCTCCCACACAAATGGACCATTTTGCATCAAAATTTAACTGCTTATAACTTTAATACAAGTGCATAAAAATGCTTGAAATTTTCTACAGTATAATGTTTTTGTAGCGCCTATAGTCCGGTAAAAAATGGGCATCATTGTACAGCCCCTTTTGGTACCGCCCACACAAATGGCCCGTTTCGTACCAAAGTAAACGGCTTGTAACTTTAATACCAGTGCATACAAATACTTGAAATTTTGTACAGTGTAATGCTGTTGTAGTGCCTATAGTCCTGTAAAAAGTGGGCGTTATCACCCCGCCCCTTTTTGTACCTCCCACACAAAATGACCAAATCATACCAAAATTACATAGCTCGTAACTTTAATATACCAGTGCACACAAACGTTTATAGTTCAGCACAATGCAATGTATTTAAGAATGTACTGTTTACCGAAAAATATGTGTATTTGGAAAACCCCTTCTGGTACCTCCCACACAAATTGACAGATTTATTGGTGTAATGTTATATATTACATTACTCACAAAGTGAGGGTATACCTTAGTCGGTTTACCCGACTGAAACTTTCTTACTTGTTTTAATATTTCAAATACTGAAAATTTGTAAGAGGTTGGTTCGGGAAGAGCAGCTAAACTGAATGTATTTTTTTAATTCTAACATATTCTAATAACTGCAACAAATTCCCGATGGTACCAGGTTGAAAGAGCTGTGGCAGCACGCTTCTCTCATGCTTTAATGGCACTAGCATAAGGCACATGTTTTGGACAGATTTAAAAAAAGCTTGCATTTGAAAACGTTAATTATTACTTTTAAAACGGCCTCCAATAAATATTTAATTATAATATTATAGAAACAACTCTTTTGGGAAAAAAATACCATTAAGAAAATAATAATTACTAGGCAGAATAAGGTTGAACATGTGGACTAGGGGAGTTCTTATTTTTCCAAAATGGGAATACCTTCGCTCCCCTGGGTTATTTTTTTCCTTTACATGTAAAAAGGACGTATATGAAATTTGAGGCCGATCGCAGCACGATTAGTGGCCGCGATTTTTGATTGAAGTTTGAAAATCGTCTTCAAACGGGAAAATTTGGGCTTTTGCTATTTTTCTCGTATAAAAATAATTTTTTTCGGACAAACTTTGTATAGTTCGTACTTTGCTCTTCTTTTTAAGTTCAGAATTTATAAAATAACACATTTACGGGAAAAAAATGTAGGTTTACAATTTTTATACCCTACACCACACTGTGGTACAGGGTATTATGACTTTGTGCATTTGTTTGTAACACCCAAAAGGAGAAGAGATAGACCCATTGTTTATTATACCGATCGGCTTGTAATCACTTTCTGAGTCGATTTAGCTATGTCCGTCTGTCTGTCCGTGTGTCTGTAGACGTATTCTTGTAATCAAAGTACAGGTCGCAATTATCGTCCGATCTCAACGAAACTTTGCACATATCTTTTTTTAGGCCCAAGGACGATCCCTATTGAATTTGGTTAAAATCGGTTCAGATTTACATATAGCTCCTATATATATATATCTCCGATTTGGCATATATGCACTGTATAAGCAACATTTTGTAACCGATTTGTACAAAAATTGACAGAGTGTAGTCTCGTGATACACTTAGATACAATACAAAATTTGGGGGAAATCGGTTCAGATTTATATATAGCCCCCATATATATGTTGCACCCGATTTGACATGTAAGCGCTGTAGAAACTGTATTTTATATCCAATCAGTACGAAATTGGGCAGAAAGAGGTTTCTTATTACATGAAGGAATACTGCCAAATTCGGAGAAAATCGGTTCAGATTTAGATATAGCCCCCATATATAAGTTACCCCCGATTTGAAATTTTATTTTATATCCGATCAGTACGAAATTCGACAGAAAGAGGTTTCTATTTTACATGAATGAGTATTCAGGGAAAATCGATTCAGATTTATATATAAGCTCCATATATACATATGTTCCTCCTGATTTGGTTACAAAGCACTATAGAAGTTGTACTTTACTTCCGATCATTACAAAATTCTCCAGAAAGATGTTAGAAGATGTTAGCGATTATCGGTTCAGAATTAGATATATCCGCATATATATGTTCTTACCCATTTACCAATTATTTCAAATTATTATCGCAATAACCCTTATCGCATTGTTAGGGAGGTGTAGGGTATTATATAGTCGGTCCCGCCCGACTTTCTGCCTTTCCTTACTGGTTTTATTTTTATTTTTTCCAGTGAAACAATATCTACACTTTTATAAATAAACACTTAAGTTAAGCGATCAGAAACCAGAAACATTCGACGATGACAGAAGCCGAAAGAATTACAAATATAAAAACTCGCGACTCTAGTGCGAAATTGTATAAAATATATTTAATTGGTTCTATTCAACATCAAATAATCGGCGCAAAACTTCCATCAAATCGGCAGGTCTTACAGGTTATGTTCTATAACATACGGATTGTACGTCTTACAGCAATAGAAATCGCAAGCTTGACAATCGATGCAGCTGACATATTTTGGCAGCAAGCCCGCATGCCAACTCGAAGAAAAGATAAATGCGTACAAAAGCTCATAAATTTGTACGAATCATGGAAATTGATTAGAAAAACACCTGTGTATCGAAAAGGCATCACAGAAAAACGTGTTAAAGAAAAATAGCTACTGTCAATGCATTACAAGTTATTACGATTTTAGAAGATCGACAGTTCTTAGAAATTCAGCGCCAAAAAGGACGCCCGGGCACCATGGCTGGTGTTGATATGGTTTTATATAGAAAAGAAAACAGAACATTGAATCGACGAGAGCGAGAAGCTGCAAGGAAAAGAAAATACGAGGAGAAAGAATTGAATGTGCCTGGTAAGTATATTATTTTTCTAGATTTCCATATTTAATTTTCAACAAAATTTTAGTTGATTCTCAAATCATGGATGACGATTATGCTGACATAACTACACCACCTACTATGTCTTGCGATGATCTCGATACAGTATCGTATTCTACAACAGTTGCAAAAAGAGGTCGAAGATCAATTATAACACCCCGTTTAGTAGCAGCTCTAGACAATGCAAAATTATCTGATGGAATGGCCGCCCACGTACTAATAGCAGCTGCTGAAGCATTCGGAAATGATGCAAACGAACTTGCAATTAACCGTTCAACTATTCATCGGAAGCGTGCAGAAATGCGTTTACAGGAATTTGGAGAACTTCAACTTAATTTTAGAAATATTGTAATTAATGGTGATTTAATTTTTGGAAAAATGCTGCATTGCTTTTCCCTTTTCCCGAAAACTGTACTTTTCCAACACATTTTTGAAGTTTAAATATTTGAAATAAGTTAACTACGACTTAAAAAGTGCAAGTATTCTCTAGTATTTCACGTCGACGGGGCAGCATTTTCCCCAGAAACGAAATCGCCATAAGAAATAATTCAAAATTTAATTGTAGTATTATGATAATTATTTTATAGGTAAAAGAAATTGATTCATTGGTAGTTCATTTTGATGGGAAGTTAATGCAAGATTTGATAGGGCCCTCGAAAGTTGAAAGAATTGTCGTTCTTGTCAGCTACAATGACACATCCAAGTTTCTCGGTGCACCAAAAGAAACGTCTTCAACAGACAGAAACATCTCTGAGGTAGTTTATCAAAGATTGGCAGATTGGAATATTGTTGAAAAAGTTAAAGGCTTGTCGTACGATACAACATCCGTCAATACTGGAGCCGCTGTTAATTTGGAAAAGCGAATTGGACGATGTTTAATGAACTTACCGTGTCGTGCGTTTTCGAAAAAAATTTACTTCGACATCTTCGCCAAACGTTCCTATTTTCGAACTATTTGCAAAATCATGGCCAGACTTAAATGTTGAAACTTTTAGAAGTGGCATTGCAGACAAAATTGTATGTACGAAAATAAGCCAACCTGAGCGAGATAACTGTATAACGTTTTGTTTGGAAGAGTTGGGAAAACCTCAATGCCGAGACGATTATAAAGAATTACTTCAGTTGACTCTACTTTTTCTTGGTGTGGGCCGATATAACTTCTGCAAACCGGGTGCCACTAGTCATGCTCGCTGGATGTCAAAAGCAATATATTCCTTAAAAATATTTCTTTTCCGGGGCCAAATCGAGCTAAGCGAAGTAAATTTAAATGCCATACGTGATATATGCATTTTTCTTGTAAGGATTTATGTGCAAGTCTGGTTTAAATGTACGAATGCCATATTAGCACCACTCCAAAACCTTACATTTATTCAAGATGCTATAAACAGACGCTGAAATATCGACAACTGTTCTTAAAAAATTGGGTAATCATTTATGGTACATAGCTGAAGAAGCTGTGGCATTATCTTTCTTCGATTCTAATATTTCTTTGGAAGAAAAAGGCCAAATGATTCAAAATCTTAACCGCAAAGAACCAAGAGTAAAATTAAAAAATGGACGTACCCACTTTAACCTGTTGGATTTTGTTAATTATATTATAAGCGACTTTGTTTCAGAGAAAACAAAGCTTTTCTTTAGCCACTTTGATCTGTCTTCAGCATTCATAGAGAATGATCCCTCATCGTGGGAATCGTGTTGTGAATATGAAGAATGCTGGACGTTTTGCCGTGACTTATTCGTTGTAAATGACACTGCTGAGAGGATCGTTAAGTTTATGCAAGATAAAATAAAATATTGAATAATGATGAAGAGGAAAAACAATTATTGCTTCAGGTGGTTGAAGCTTATCGCAAAAAATATCCGTCTCACCAAAAATCTGTACTATTTCAATAAATTCAATATCTGTATTACCATTTATTTATATTAAGCTAAAAAATTTTTATTTTAAATAATAAAATAAGGACATATAATAATAAAATAAAGGCATGTAAATAAAAGAAAATAGAAAAAAAATTAAACCTGTGGTTTTTCCAAAAATTTTGGAAGGTTTTGCAGTTAAAAATGTCATTTTATGAATTCTGAAAAAAGAAAAAATACGAATTGCATAAACTTTACCGAAAAAAATAATTTTTATACGAGAAAAATAGCAAAAAACCCTAATTTTCCCCTTTGAAAACGATTTTCAAACTTCAATCAAAAATCGCCGCTACTAATCGTGCTGTGATCGGCCTCAAATTTCATATACGTCCTTTTCACATGTAAAGGAAATAGAATAACCCAGGGGAGCGAAGGTATTCCCATTTTGAAAAATAAGAACACCCGTACTGTGGACCCTCCTCGGCTAAATGGAGAGAGGCAGCTGGAAAGAGCTCTCTGCCTCTCTGTGACTTGTACACTTGCTTGAAAAAAATGCCGTGCGAATCAGGACTTTTTCAAAGTGCAAATTTTCTAGGTAAAGGGTAATTTTTTAAGAGCTTTCGGATTTGATTAGAAAAACATATAAATTTAGATATATGTACGAGTATTAAACCTTTATTTGAGTCGATAGAACAGTCTATATAATTCAATGTTTAAGGATGATTTCTTTTAAATGTTAACCGCAGCTGCGCATCAAATGGTTTATACGCTAGGTCCAATTTTGGCATACTCTCCAACATATCGGCCTGAATCTCACGAATAAATACTTCAATATTAACTTCCATTGCGTCAACCGTTGCGAGCTTGTCATCTGACCCTGTGTTAGCACTACACCCAGGAAAATAATTGGTTGGAATTCGATTGTAACAATAAAAAATAGTACTAGCAACAAAAAGTATATTGCCTACACCGTGTGTTGGTTGTATTTACATATAAATAGTTGAAACAACAATAATAAAATGGATACGATTAAATGAAAATGCTTGCAACTAAATCGATGGTTGTACCAATCTATTTAAGATTGTTTTTTTTTCATTGACACTAGGTTAATTGTGGTAACTACTTTCAAATTTTCATTATAGTACCATAGATCGATTTTTGGTTGTGTCAACCGAAATTGTATCAATAGACCAAAGATTATTATTGCAACGAATAATTGGTTACTACAACAGCAAAATTTGGTTTTTTGGTTATCCTTATAATTTCCCAAATTTAGAATAACTAAATATATTTTGGGAAATACAACCGAAAGACTGGTTGCTGTTCTTTTGCTGATACATGACAAACAAAAAATAAAATTACTCGAAATAAATAAATCTTAAAAATTTTCTTCAAGAACGGTATACGAGTATGTAGTCAAAAATAATTTCGTGTGGATAATAATGTGTGGAATGCAGAATATGTTGTGCAAAATGTTTTGCATAAATAAAAAATAAAGGCAACAATCATGAAATTGAAAGTACGGGGTTAAGCTATATTTACATAAAAGATTTGTGTTTTTTTTCGTGTACTAAAATTTGTGTCAATTATTTCCACATCTCATAATAGTGATGAATTTGTAATATGGGATTTTTAATTTTGTTATGAATTGTTTGGTTGTTTGTTTAATAAATAAAAATTAATGAAAAATCTTTTTAAATAATTGTACGTAGTATACGACTGACAAATTGTCAGAACAACCAATTTTAAAAACAGTTGGTTGTGGCAACATACAGAAGATAATTTTAGCTACCATTTTCGTAGTTGGCGCAACCAAATATGATTGTTGTCAACATGGAAGCAGAAGTATACCACAACCAAAATGTTGGTTATCCGATGGAATCGCATGACACGTGATCGTAAGACTGGATTATGTTGACCATAAGTTGAGCGAAGTGCACGAAACACATTCCTCACAGAACGTGCATTTTCGTAATAAAGTTGAACGATTTGTAAACGTTGTTCAGGCGTAAGTCTTTCCATGATGAAATGCCAAACAATACTTAACAAAAATAACATGACAGGATGACACGACTGACACGTGATCTGTCAAAAAAAGGCTATTGAAAAAAGTATCTCTACTTGGAGCACCCGTTTTATAAAAATTATATGGGAGCTAAAACAAAGTCTGGACCGATTTTTCAAATTGGGCAATGTTGGTCCATGGATCAAGAAACTTTACCATTCTAAATTTCAAAACGATTCTTTTTAAACTACAGCTTCTATAGGGCTAAGGGGCCAAATCGGACGAAATATGTATATGGGAGCTATCAGGGTTGTTGTGGAATCCGATTGCTGTCGGAATCGGAATTGAAATCGAAAAAAAAATAACTTTCTGTGACACCAAATTTATTTTTTTTCTCGTCGTGGAATTCGACTGTTGTTCGAATCGGAATTGAAATCGAAAAAAATAATCGTTTGTGACACCAAAGTTATTTTCTTTCTCGGTTTCAATTCCGATTCCGGCAACAATCGGATTCCACAACAACCCTGTATATCTAAATCTGAACCAATTTCAACCGATTTCAATCAATAGGTTTTATCCAGCTGCGAAAGACTTCAAAATGCAAAATTTTAAAACAATCGGAGTGAAATTGCGACCTGTAGTCGACGAACAACTTAAAATGGACAGGCGGACGGACAGACATGGTTAAATCGGCTCAGCTAGCGATTCTGAGTCGATCGGTATACTTTAAGGTGGTCTATAGTACCGCAGTGTGGTATAGGGTACAAAAAGAAAACACAAATCGTCGGCTTAATGCTATTTGGTCCATACGCAATTTTTGTGTTTTTTATAAAAAAAAGTGTAGCTCTTCAGTCCCGATCATACGTTATTCTCCGATCATACAAAATGTTATATGGAACAAAATAGCATTAAGCCGACGAAATGTCTAAAATCAAAATTTAGGTACACAAAAACGAAAATTAGCGGCTTCGATTTAAGAAAACCCCACAAGATAAATTCTAACGGGGTCAAATCCCACGTTCTCTGTGGCTGGTTCACATCTCCTCCAAGTGAGATGATGTGGCATTTAACACTCTTGGATATCATGTTGAGTATTATCGTCCCAAATTCGATAATTTTGTTTGTTGACGACGTACATATGTACCTATTTATCAAGAAATGGTCATCATCGCTGAAAATGATTTTTCGATGAAAATTTGGCTCAGTTCCCAACTGCGTCAAGTCTCTGATCGTTCGTTTTTTGATTTTTTCACAGGTACCAAGGGCGAGTTCGCACAATTTACTGCCCATTTATCTAGCACACTATTACGGTGACTATTTTTTTCATCTTATCGACCGCATTGCGAAAAGTCCTCTCAGTATGGCAATTAGGGAACGTTGACCGAACATAACATGCTATATCCGTCCAGAGTGATTTGGCAAAAAAAAGACTGAAATGACAGTCATTTTGACAAATATGATTTCAAAACTCCGATTCGTTAAATTTAATAAATAGTTAGCGCAATCGCATTGTGATTAAATAGTTGAATAAATATAACGTGAACAATTTCCTTGACAATCTTACTTAGATGGCTATCTTCAACCTTAGTAGGTCTTTAGCCGAGTTTATTGTAGAATTCCACTCGTCCCGGTCTTGTGCGCGTGTTCTCCTGTTAACTACTCCAAAGTCCTCTTAAATCTTCTTCGACCTGGTCACACCACCGGAGCCTTGGACGACCCATTTTGCGCGGGACGTGGAAACTTCCGCCGTAAATTCGTGATGCTGGGGCATTTCCATCCATTCGCATAATATGGCTTAACCAGCGTAATCTTTGCACCTTAATGCGTCCTACCACGTCCATGTCAGTATAAAGCTCATGCAGCTCACTATTGTTTCGACGACGATACAATAGTGAGGGGCCGAATATTTTTCGGAGGATTTTCCTCTCAAAAACACCTAAAGCAGCTTCATATGCTTGCGCATGTACCTTTATCTCAGCACCGTAGAGAAGCACTGGTAGTATAAGCGTGTTGTACAGCGTAATTTTTTTCCTTTGAGAGAGGCCTTTGTTGTTTAGCCCATAGTAGCACCTATTAGCTAACATAATCCTTCTTTTTATTTCCAGGCTGGTATCGTTATGTTTATTAATGGCGGAACCGAGGTGTATGAATTTATCAACCACCTCGAAGTTGCTACTGCCAGCCTCTACTCTGCCGCACGGATGTTGTCGCGACATTTCTCTAGTTGTTGCAGCCAGTAATTTTGTTTTGTCCTCGTTTACTATCAGTCCCACTTTAGCCGACTCCTTTTGCAAGTGGCAAAGGGCACAGTTACAGCTCTCAAATGTCTACCATTGATGTATATATTATCAGCATAAGCGAGAAGCATGCTTTGTGATGTTATTAGTGTGCTCCCTGAGTTAAACTCAGAAACAGCTGCTGCGTTTTCAATAATTTTCTGCAGCAGGATGTTGAAAAAATTACAAGATTATTTGTCTGAGGTTCCGCTTCGTATCGAAATGTTCTTCCCTATTTTAAATGTGTAGATTTTGTGTCAGTTAACGCCATTCTGCAGAGAAAACTAGTTTTGCAGGGATACGAAAGTCAGTCATGGTTTCCTTGACAATCGTCATAGAATAATCTGCTTTGCGAATAATTTCTGCTTGTCCGTTTCCGCAGTGTTGGATCTGAAAACCCGCTAAAAACTTCTCTGCCATTCTTGGAACATCTTTTGAGGGTTCAATGCGCTTTGACCCTTCATCAGTCTGTGGGAGAGAGCTTTCGGGCTAATTTTTTATTAGAAAATACTTTTTTAAATACCTCCCTCCAGCATATAATAATTTACCATTAGAATTCATTTTGACCGCACTAATTCAATTGAATATTTTGTAAATCTATCAAGCATATGATGACCAACCATAGGGTCTGTTTTCATAAAACGAATTCATTCAAAATTAACAAATATGTAGTGTTAAATTGCACAGTTTTGTACGTATAAGTATATCTTGATGCACAGGCGATAGACAACAAATTTTACTAGACACATGAGAGGTAACCTCTTAAGGAACACCAATCTACAATAGATATCTGCACTTTATGCAAAACAACATATACGCCCCTGTTCTGAATCAAGTATCTAAAAGTGTTACTTCGGACCCAAATATGTTTCTAATGTCTCAAATATGTTCGAATGGAAAAATAAAGACAATCTGTTTTTTTTAATTATGGACAATTTTATGAATTAGATATTCATTCGTATTAAATCTGCTCTCGGAATACAGCACAGGGGCGATAGTCGAGTCTTTTGGACGTTTCTTTTATCTCAATCGAATTCGAGATATTGAAACAGTTAGTAATGGTAAATAAAATAAGAAATCTTTTTGCCTTTAAAAGTGTATCCTTTTCAACGAAACTGAGAATGCTGTTTGTTTCGTTGATGTTCTACAGTTTCGTTGTTGGAAATCCTATTTCATAGTATTATCAGTACATTAAGGTGTTGAGAACATATTTCTTCCAGTTACTTACTTGCCGTCTCAAAATCCACTACCTATTTTGCCATAATGAAACCAGAACAATTAGTAAATATAGTTTAATTTATTTATATATCCTTTAATACACTTACAAAATTATTGAATGCCTTAAAAACTAATGATTTTAGTTTTTCTTTTCGATCAGGAACAAACAAAAAATAATAGAGAGAGATGGGAGGGAGAGAGGGAAATTAAATTAAACTTCAATATCGTTAAGAAACAAAATGAATAATGGGTAATACAGAGGGGGGGCAGTCATTGGCTTTCTATGTCGGTAGGTCGGTCGGTCGGTCGGTCTACTGTGTATTATAGTATGTGGGGTAATTCATTATATGTATATGTTTATGTTAGCAAATTGGAAAATTGATCGATTCTAATCAATTTAACAGCAGCTGTCTTTGTATTATGGTCATCATTGTTATTATTTTATATTTGTTAATAACACATGTTTTTTATTTTGTTTTGTTTAAAAAGCATGAAGTCATTTACAAAGTGTTTTTCAAGAGGAGATTTTAATGAAGAAATTCAGATTGTTTTAGGTATATTATATATATAAAAAAAAGAAAAATCAAATCAATATAATCCTAAGAATACAAGAATACATACATTCATACTAAATTGAAACTGTATGTGCTCTATATTGTTCTTACAGTGGACTTGGTGCAGTTTAAATAGCTGCTTGCCGGTTCCCGCGCCGCGCCCTTTCCTCCTATCAGTCTGTGCTGCCGGCAGCCTGTCGCAGCAGCACATAGATCTTCTCCTTGATCCATTCTTTGTTATACGGTGCATATGTGTTAGTCGACTTCTGGTACACGAGGCAACTGATGTCGGCCAATTGGTCTAAGAAGTCGAATAGTTGACTGATGTCGTAGGTGATGGTGGGCGTGTTGGGGTTGATGCGTTTCAGGTGTTCTTCGTAAATGCGGCAAACGCCTTCCATGCAATCGTTGACACTGTCATAGTCGCTGTAAGTGCGCGTTTCTGGCCTGGAACCAGGCTGCACGAGTAATATGGTATGAGACATTTTTTGTTGTTGGATATTCTCTCTAAGTGCCCTCTTACGGTATACAGCGTCCAAAAATGTGGTGGTGATGATGCCTGTCACTAGTTTTTAGTTTTGTTCTTGCCGGATTTTAGTATTTTCTTTACTTGTTTCTGCTTCTCAATTTGCATCTAAGTTCCAACAACTATTCGCACTTAGATTTTGTTCAAAGACTCTCACACATATATTAGATAATTTTATCAATATAATTCTTATTTATTTTATTAGTAATTTATTAAACTAGCAGAACCCTTGGTGCTGCTTGTTGTCAATAAAAAATATCTACGGCATTTTTCTTGTAGTGTTGGTAAGATGACGAGTATTTGACTAACCGGTACTCGTTACTGGCGGTGTTTCTGAATTGATAAACATAACTTCAATAGCGGCGTACGACAAACGACGTCTGGCAACAATTTTGTTTCCTGTTAAAATGAATATTTGATATGTTGTAAAACAATTTGGCAATTGTTGTCGTTTGTACGGTGTAATTTATATTGTATTTTTCAAGGTAACGATTAACGAAATGAACGATAAACATTATGTATTCTACACAACACTATTTTCTTGTGCTTATGGCATTGTCAGCGTGGAAAAGTGTCATACTAACATGCAGGGTTGCATGTTTTGGTAGTATACAATGAGAGTGTTGCCATAACGGTAAATAAATTCGAAAACAATCAAATGTGCACGTTAAATGTTAAGGATGGTTTGTACCATAGGACACTTTGAAGAGCATACAAATGTATGCTGTTAACGAGAAGAACCCTGTGTTTTCTTTCGAAAAAAAAAGAAAACACGGACAAAAATTATATTGTTAGAGATAGCGAAGCCAATTTAATGTCAAGTTAAAACTAATGGTACTTTCGGAACTAAATAGTAGCAACAATTCGTGTGTTGTTAGGTGTGAAATTAGGATAGCCTCAAAACGTTAAATAAGACAATTTGGTCCGCGTAGCCGGCAAAAAATGCCTTCCCGCAAATTAACCTTGGTCTGCTTAGCGGGCTGGGACATTTCGATAGCTCGAAAGTTATTGAAAATGTTCACACGATTTTTTTTCGCTTTCGTTCATTGAAATGAGTTAAAATAATAAAAAAGAAAATGAAATCCATTTTTTCAATTTCGATATTGGCAAGATACCCGAGGACCCTCGATCTGACTACATATTTGGAAAGAGCACCTCAAAATAGGAGGAAAAATTTTACCAATAACTCGCTTAGTTATGGGTCGTTAAATTTAAAAAAAAATCGAAAACAGTTTATATTTTTTTGTAAAATAAGCTCAATGTGTGAACAAATTATAAAAAATTAAATACAATTTTTCGATAACTACCTTATTTTTCGAAATACGAGTATCTCAAATAAAAATTGATAACCTTTTTAGTTATCGAAATTGAAAAGGTAAATTTTTTAGAGCCCGACCGAATGTTCGGCTTCGACCGAAACACGACATTCGGCAGTCTGCCACAAAATCTGTTCAAAAAGTACAAAACATAGAATTATGTGACTTTTTAAAGAAAATTCAATTATTAAAATCTTGATAAGAGCAGCAACGTGTACAGAAGTGAACAATACTACAAAAATAATTTGAGAAAGGACTGCGTAGGAAGGAAGGACAAAGAATGACTCATTTCCTTACCTAAAAGCTCTCGAACTAGTGGAAGCATTCTTGTACAAGTAGTAAGAATAAATAATAATGAGAAATGAAGTCCAAGAATCATTAATATTTTTCTTCATAATGTAAACATAATATCATTGTATTTATTCGTCTATTATTCCTATTATATATTCGATATCGATTACATGCATATGGATTATTCATATTCATCACTAATATGTGAATATCACCACTAACACTAAGAAATAAATTACTTTTATAATATTCCTCAACAAGAACGGTTGTTTTATTTACAACATTTTTAATACGGTAACTCGAGACGTTTCAACAATTTGTAAGTGGTTGCAGAAAAGTACTTTTACCCAAGTGTGCTAGAGAGCAGTTTTTATGCTGCTGGGCAGCTGCATTCAAATAAAAGAAATGGTATACAAGGCATCAATGCAGAAAAAATACTTTTTTGTCATTATAACATTAAGGTTTTGAATTTTTTGTGCTAAGTAAATAAATACGTAAGCAGTAGAAATAAACTGACTAAAAAAACAATTTTTTGGTACAAAGTAAACAATTCTTTAACAAATATCTAAACATTCGGCTTCGGCCGAAGCTTGTCAATTTAGCCGAAGTTCGGCTACGGCTACGGCCTGAAAATCCGACTTCGGTCGCGCACTAGAATTTTTCTTCTCATTTTGAGGTTCTCTATCCAAGTATGTGGTCAGATCGTTCCCTCGATATTTCAATAACTACCATATAGTTATCGAAGTTTTCATTTCACTAAAAATAATTTTAATATTTTTACTTCCGATAACTCGACAACAAAACGTGATATCGATAACATGTCCCAAATTGCCTTCTTATTTTAAGATCCTCAGTCCAAAAATGTATCAAATAGCGGCGCATTGCATATAACACAAGTAGTTTTATCACCAAACTGCGGAAGTCAGTACCGGCCTTTATTCATAGAATATTATGGAAGTTTTATTGCACTGATAATCAACGCTAAAATGTATTTTAAATCTTCCAAAACATTTTATGAATAACGTCTTTAGTTTTCGTTGGCGCTCTACCATAATTCTACCCCGACTGTATATGAACAGGATTTGGCAACTCTTGACATAAACTAACTATGATCTTATTCAATATAAACCATATAAGATCACACATGTACGTACAAAAACAAAATACTAGTTATCGTATTATTTCTCTCACATACTCTCGCACTTTGAGCAAAGTCTCTCTCTCTCGCTCTTTCTCTGCCAGTAAAACAGATGGAGCCAGGTAATACCACAAAACACAACTCGCACTACTCGAAAGCCAACAAAACGTCAGTTGTCAGTGAGTCGTTAGTAGTAATTAAACCAAAACATTGACCACACCACCATCAGAAAGAAAAACCACCATCGGCCGAAGAAAAGAAACACAAAAATAAAGTTTATAACAAGTGAAGTGAAAATCGGTAATTGTGCAAAAGAAAAGCCTCAACGCTAATCTACTTAATTTCAATCAAAAGGAAATAAATTGGAAAAGAAAAAATTATCCAATCAGAAGTAGCAGAAAAAGAAGTAGCAACTTCTGCTTATTTCTTGTGTTCTCCTAGTTTTGTCTGTCCCACCTTCCAATTGTCGCAGATAACTGCGCGCGCGAATGATGTGTGTATGTGTGAGATCACTTTGAGTCCAATTAGCAGAGCCAACGAAAAGTGAGAAAGACCAAGAAGAAGAAAAATATAAATATGAAATAATAATAACAACAAAGTGAAAAAGTGTAGTTCAAAATCAATAAAATCATAATAAGCAGCAATAAAAAAATAACATGAAATAAGTGATAAGCTAATCAAAAAAAAAAGGTTACAAATATTTTTGTTAGCTCATTATTCTAAAATATAGTCATTCCAAAAAAATGTTGGTGGTCATTTTATGAATTTAGTTTTGAAATTTATAGATCTCGGAAATCGCTAAGTGTTCCCCATTAAAAATAATTATAATCGCCGGGACGTTATTGTGTGATAAATTGCAACTGCTGGTGGTGGTTCCGCGCGGTTCGGTTCCCACAAGTGGTCATCATCATTATCTTCCGTCTTCCCTGCTTCTTGGTTAATTTGTTTTGATATATAATTTCGGCAAAAGTTCAATGTTCGTCGCGTCGTGTGTGTTGCGGTAGTCTTCATATTTTTATTTTTGTGCATAAAATTCGTTTTATATTCGCATAATAGTTATTCTTGACAACTGTATTGTTGTTTACATTGCTCTCTCTACCTCTCTCTGGCTCTGACGAAAGAGTGACAATGTTTATATTTTTGTGTACTAAAGCAAACAAATCAAGTTGTGCTGCATATCGTTGCAATAGTAAAAGGAAAACATAACATAACGCCACAACAAAAAATCTGTTCCCCAACCCTTATAATAATTTCGCGCATTTTTTCGTTTGTTTACATCTATTTGCACTGCGGCCCTGTTAAATAAATGCAATTTTCAATGTTTTCCTCATCCTCATCAACATCATTAACTAAAGTTAAGGGCAAGGTGAGAAATGTTTTTGATGCATGTTTTTTTTTTCTTTTTGATTTGTTATTATGTTGTGTAGTTTCACTTCCGGAACATATGTATTTACATACATATGTATCTCTAAATCTTATAAGATTTGTATATATGTAAGTATAGGTAATCTAATAACACAGTGTAGAATTTTTCAGCTCATTGATTTGGGACTCAATTCTGAGAATTGGACGTGAAAGTAGCCCCAAAAAATAAGAACTTCTTCATCATTCGTTTAATCAAGTTGGATCAATTAATCATTTAATGACCATACTATTTTTGTTTGCTCAAGGTGGATTTTTAGCACTTTTTCTATATTTTTTTTTCTCGGTACCGTTCGGAATATCTCTTTTGCGTCTTAAACAAAGGTGTTGATATTGAATAGGAGAAACAAATGCGGAACAAACCTACCCGAAAAAAGAGCATTTAATATTAAGGGCTAAAGTGCAGTTTATGGGGAGAGGGTACTCTCAAGATTAAAAAGATTGCCCTGACCTGTTCTGTTCAGTCCAAAAGTAATTAATTTCAGATCGTAATTTGAAGCTCGGAACCTTAGGACTCAAGAAATCGACCTGGTCCGGAACGTGGTAAATATTATACACAAATTAAAGAAAATTTTCCGAAGATTATAAAAATGGCAGAAAATGGATTTTGGGGCCATAAATCGTCCCACCAATTAAATTAAAGGAATATTACCGAAGATAACAAATCTATGCAATTATCTGCCTCCTCCGCGGAGTCGCCTAAAGGGCTGCCGGGTAACCGTCTTTGGATTTACCACGCAGACACGGAATGAAGTCTAGCGGCCTTTGGACATACCCAGAATTAGGGTACACGGGAAAGTTTTTGAAAACGTGCTTAGAATCTAAATTTTTGCTATTTGACTATATTTTAAAAGAAGAGCCCATTGTGCAGAATCTACCATGGGTGGGCTTATCTAGTAATTACCCATAAATTGGTCTTGCAACGACCTCGCCAAAAATATATATCCCATATTCCAGAACGTGTTCAGATTCTGAATATTTGTGATTTTCTATTTGACTAGTTTTTAACAGAAGACCAAACTGTGCAGAAACTACTAGGGGTGGGTTCATTTTGTATGTACCCATGAATAAGTCTTGCAAAGATCTTACCAAAAATATATATCCCATATTCCAGAACGTGTTCAGATTCTGAATATTTGTGAGTTTGTATTTAACTAGTTTTTTACGCAAGAGCCCACTGTACTTCTATATATACCAGATATTTCAACATCGATATCTCGAAAACTAAATACATGAATCGGTCGAGCGAAAAAACAAACGTATCTGATAGTGAGAGGATTAATTGGGCAAATGACCCATATGGCCAGATCATCTAGGACTTGAGATATATAGCTTCTCAGATACCGGCTATAAATATAGTAGATATTGTAACGTATAAATCTCGAAAACTACAATACATGAATCGGTCAAACGGAAACCCACAAGTAGCTGACAGTGAGAGGATTAGTGGGAAAAAGCCCCATATGGCCAGCTCATCTAGGATTTGAGCTATGCGGTCCTCAGATATCGGCTATATATGGGCAAATCCCAGAAACAGTCCACCAAACAAAATATTTTAAAATTGATCTAACTTTAGTTTTCCTCACATCATATTTCTTAATTTTATAGGAAAAATACCTATTTTAAGGTGTTTTTATCATTATTTGTAGTGCTAACATAGATAACCCATAACATACATTCATAAATATATTTTCATTCAAAAATACATTTATAAATATAAAAAAAGTTTTACAAAATGTTATTAAAAATAATGTAACTTGATTTGTTTAAATTAAAAAAAATTCCACTATAAAAAGTTTGACTGGAAAAAATGAAGCGTGCGTCACATAGAGATCACGGCTTTTGATAAAAAAAACTACAACAATTTTTGGCTGCAAATAATTTTTTTTAGAATTCTCCTATATACATCTTTCTTATAGGTATTTCATTTTGTGTGCTTTATTTTGCAAAATTTGCTAAAAATAACGAAAACATACCTTAACCTTCAAAGCTACATTTTTTGATACATTTTTTCGCAACTTATACCTGTTACAAAATTTTTTTTTAATGGCTTTCGAAAGAACACTCATATCCAACTAAACACTATGTATAAGTTGAAGGTATTGAAAGACCAAAAAATTGTTATATTTTAATCCGAAAACGCGTACGAATGTAGCGTTCGTCACGCAGGATTTGCCCATATACCAGATATTGCAAAACCGATATCTCGAAAACTAGAATACATGAATCGGTCGAGTGAAAAACCACAAGTATCTGATAGAAGAATAATTGGGAAAGGCCTCCTATGGCCAGCTCTTCTAGGATATCGATACATACTTTGGGTTAAGAAATAACACTGTACCAATTTTCATTAAGATTGCTTCATATTTGCGACCAGTGGTGTCGAATATAAAAAAGAACGGAACGCTAAACGTAGTGATACTGTCAGTGTTCTGTTCAAAAGAACAGTATCACTACGACGTAGTGATACTGTTCTATGAACCGTACGTTATCGTAGTGATACCGTTCGTCGTGTTATAAGAACGGTGCGTTATCGTAGTGGTACCGTTCGCGAACAGTAACGCTAAAAAATGTTTAGTGTATTCTGTTCTTTTGTAAGGGTTGCAATACTGTTCCGTTCGCGACAAAGGAACGGTACAGAACGCTAAGGAACCGTTCCTTAGTGTTTTTTTCCGAACTCTGATGAAAACCTCTGCCACTTCTCTTCAAAACAGTTGAAAAAATATGTTTGTCCTTGTGGTAACAGGAAGTAAAAATATGGAAAACATTATTAATACTCGAATATCCTGGAAAAGTATCAGTTCAGTTCCTTAAATTTGCTGGTACTAAAGGGTCAAACTATTATTCGCATTCGCTTTCACAAAAATGCCTATTTTACTATTCGCTTTCGCATTCGCAAGAAATATATTTCAATATTCGCTTTCGCTAAAGTCACTTTCGTTACATCCCTGATATATTTGTAGTAGATATTGTGACGCATATATCTCGCATAGAATACATGAATCGGTCGAGTAAAAAGCCACAAGTATCTGATAGTGAGAATATTAATTGGGAAAAGCCTCATATGGCCAGCTCATCTAGGATTTGAGATATATTGCTTCTTAGAAATTGGTATAGAGCTTCGACATCTGAGAAGCTATATATCTCAAATGCTAAATGAGCTGGGCATATGGGTTTTGTTCCAAGTTAATTCTCTCACTGTCAGCTACTTATGATTTTTCGTGTGGGACGAATTTAACTCACGAATTTATTTTCACACCCTTATCTACAGGAAGTATCTGTACCAATTGTTAGTTATTTATCTCAATTATTGTGATTAATCAATTGTTGTAGCATCATTACAACAGAAGTGGGGACAGACAGACGGACATGGCTAAATAGTCTTAGAATTTTATGACGATAATTAACATTTCGAAGTGTTACAAACGGTCTAAAAATAAATTAAAAAGTTATAAATGTATTACACTATACAATGTATGTGATCGGGAAATCTCTGTAGACCGGCAGTCATATCTCTTCAATATTGACATATTCAGCCAGTTATGAGATCTGCGACAGTCGAGGGCTTTTTTTGAATTCATGAATACAGTTTCCAAGGAATTTATACCAGTTTTACTGTCAGAGAAAATATTAATACTGACTTTAGCCAAAACATTGATTTTCAGCCATTGTGATACTTATCTAATAGCTAAGATACGAGTATTTGCCTTGCCTTGGTCTTGTTGAAATGGATAGCTCAAGTTTCTCTGAAAAATACACCAAAACCTACTTGGTTGTTGTGTTTGGAACTGTTTTTTATAGAAGTTAATGAATCTCCTGTGTCCTGTTGTACGATCATTCTGATATATAAAAAAAGTGTTTCACACATATATATAAGTAATATATAATAATGTCCTCGAGGTCAGACATTGTGTCTAAAATGGCACTAAGTCCGTAGCTATTTCCTGACCAGAACGGCAATATCTTAAGTCTAACAGCAGTAAATGTGGAATATTACGATATTGCGGTTGTATGAAGGAGAACCTCTTAATGAAAGAAAGTTTTTTAAATCTGTCCTGTAGTTTTTGCGTGATGCTCTTACAAAGAAATTTTCAACTTTTTGTACCCTCCACCATAGGATGGGGGGTATATTCATTTTGTCACTCCATTTGTAACACCACTAAATATTGATCTGAGTACCCATAAAGTATATATATTATTAATTGCGTAAAATTCTAAGAAGATTTAGCCATGTTCATCTGTCCGTCCGTCCGTATGTTGTAATCCCGCTACAATCTACAATACTTGAGCTAGGTGGCTGAAATTTGGTACATATACTTCTTATATCTGCAGGTATGTTGGGATAGAAAATGGGCAATACCAGTCCATTTTTTGGTATAGTCCCCATATATACCTTCTCTCCGATTAGACTTCTTAACGCCGCAGAGACTACAAATTTAAACTGATCGGGCTGATATTTGGTAGCTGGGGTTTTTTTATACCCGGAATTCTTTACACGAGCAACGGTAGTCATAGGTCCATGTTTTGATATAGCCCCCATACAAAGGTCCCTCTAGATTTGACTTCGTAACGCCACAAAAACCTAAAATTTCAATTGGGCTGAAATTTGATATAATGAGTTTATTTGTATCCGAAACCATTCCCATGCAATCCATGGTGGAGGGTATATAAGATTCTTCATTTTTTATATATACAGGGTGTTTTTTCATATTCACAACTTTGAGTTGTTAATACTGCTTTAGTTGACCACCGATTTAACAGCTGATAGCTGCTTTTTGTTTAGTTTGGTTTGTCATTTTAATATGTACAGGTATACATGAGAGCATCGCTTGTAAATTGTTGAAGTTTTCTATCAAAATAATGGTCTGTTCGTCAAACTTCAGCGACGAAGCGCATTTTTGGTTGAATAAGTACGTAAATAAACAAAATTGGCCCGGCGGAGTAATTGGTCCATATGTCCTTTAAAACGATAATGGGGAGAATATAACTGCCCACGGTAATTACAAGTTCTTTTTGTACCTCAATTAGCTGGCATGAATCTTGCTGACATGTGGTTACAATGGTTACGACGGAGCCACATGCCACGCAGCGCACGCTGTACTTTGATTTGGGTCACATGACATTTTTCTTTGCTTTATTTGAAGTTAAAATTCTGTAACTCCAAAAAAATTGAAAACTATTTAAACATTAATGGCATAAAATTATCTATTCAACAAAGCCAGTTTAATTGGTGTTTAAAATATTTTTGTTTGCTATATTTTCATTCAAAGTTCTGTAAATCTAAAAAAACACCCGTTAATAGTTACGTAGAAATAGTTACGTTTCGTTATACTCATATACATACATGTCTTCTTATTTATTTTTTCTATTCAATTGTAGATACCTTCAGAACCTACTACACCCACCTTGCGCTGTCTTGTAAGTGGTCCTTTCCGCGATTTACATTTCTCCGTTACCGATCATCGCATAACACCGGTACACGATGTGGTGTTTTTTGATGAAGTGGATAACCCTACGGTAACACCATTAATATATCGTCCCAGACTTGTCGATTCCGAGAAAATCAACGGTTACTCTAATGGATATCATCATGATTAGTAAGTAGTTATTGTTTTTACTTCGAAATATTAATACGATTTAATACCAATATATATATATATTAGTAGACAAATTGTGCAAAGAATCGATCAGCTGTAACTTAGATATGCTACAGTAACGATATGTTTACGCTTGGTTAATCAAGACATTATCATTATGTGGCGTTTTAACTTTGCCAGATCGAATAAAGTTGACGTTCGGCTGATCAAAAACCCGGTTATATTGAAAAGACAGTTTTCGATTTCTTCGAAAATGAACTTGTTTTAAAAAAAAGTAAATCGTAGCTTTTGGCAACATATATAAATATCAGTATAGCGTATTCTGACTTGTTTTTACTGTAGAGATGTAAACAATTCGAAATATGAAACTTTATATACGTATTTTTGTTTTTACGAGTATTTCCATTAGAAAGGCTTGTGTTTAACAAAATTCTTAAATTCAATACCGTAATATTCACATATACCCTTGACAAAATATGCAGACTAGGTCTATAGAGAAGTTAGAAATTGCAAACAGTATAAATATATCAATGCGTTTTGAAATGGGTCGAGAGGCCTACATGATGTCATGTCATAAATTGATGTTTTCAAAATTGTAGGTAAGTTATTGTCCTATCTCTCTGTAATTATTTAACAAAATCGAAAAACTCGAATAAAGTTATGGAAAATGCAGAAAAGCCAACAACCGATAGCCGGTTATTAAAGAGAAACCGATTAACCGGTGCGGTTTTTGATCACCCTAGGCATGTCCTTATTCAAATATCTGATTTTATATTGAGCATGTAAAAAATATATATTTCTGTAAAGTCAGAATAACTTGAAGTATCTCGGATGTCGCACGGCTGCGTAAGATATTATCCACTGCACACTTACAGTGGGTTATCTGCAGGACTAGGCTAATAACTGGCCAATAAACAGCGAGTAGTCGCTGCTCGACACACATTTTCCGGGGAACTCACCAACAGAACACGGGGAAGAGCTCGCTAGCTTGTTGACTGATAAATCCAGAATTAGCTGAGCGATTAACAGCTTTGAGCCCAATGAATTACTTGGACTTTGACCAAGTTTTGTACTTACAATTAAGAAAATGAACTTAATAGTAATGAAATTATCTATATTTTATGTACAAAATGTAATTATTTTAAAGACTTAGGACGCCTTTGGGGCCATTTTTTTACGACAAAATTTTTTCTAGTGTAATGAAGGGGCTTTTAACAACATTCACTCAGATTCGGTAATTGCAGCGCTGTTACATCTAAGGGTTAACTCTAGTTTGATGGTTGAGACTAATTCAAAGCCTGCTCAAGCCAAGACGTATAATAGCTAGTCTTGGGTCCACAACTCTTACAGGGTTGGTAAACAGAGGGACCTCACAAGGAGGAGTACTGTCTCCACTAATGCAATCCTGTTAGATCTGGAACGTTGTAGCTGCAAAGTTCGGGCATATGTGGACGACGTCGTCGCTGTAACTGGGAAATTCGCCAGCTCCCTCGGAGACATCCTATTGGGGGCTCTGAGGCATTTCAATAAAGGCATTGAAAAATATTTATCCGCATTTTTATACCCTCACTTTAGTGTGACGAGGGTATATATCATTTGCTACGGAAAAAAGTGTAACACATCGAAGGAGTGATCTAAGACCCTAAGTATGTTCGGAGGAAATCCGTTTTGGGTCATTTTAAGTCGAATGAGCAATGTCCGTCCGTCTGTCTGTCTGTCTGTCTGTCTGTCTGTCTGTCTGTCTGCCTGTCTGTCTGTGTGTCTGCTGGCTGGTGCGCACGATAACTCTCGAAAGGAGTAACCGATTGACTTCAAATTTGGTATGTGGTAATATTTTGATCTATCTCCGGATGAGTTCGAAGATGGGCCATATTGGTCTACTCCTTCTGGTACCTCCCACACAAAGGGTTAAAATTTAGTGAAATATTGATTCTTTAATAACTTCTATACTACTTATTCGAATCTTTTGAAATTCTGCACATAATATTAGTATATTAGTCGCTATTAACTCGAGAAAAATGGGTGAAGTTGGCATGTCCGTTTTGGTACCTCCCACACAAATGGACCATTTTGCATCAAAATTTAACTGCTTATAACTTTAATACAAGTGCATAAAAATGCTTGAAATTTTCTACAGTATAATGTTTTTGTTGCGCCTATAGTCCGGTAAAAAAATGGGCATTATTGTACAGCCCCTTTTGGTACCTCCCACACAAATGGACCGTTTCGTACCAAAAGTAAACGGCTTGTAACTTTAATACCAGTGCATACAAATACTTGAAATTTTGTACAGTGTAATGCTGTTATAGTGCATATTGTCCTGTAAAAAGTGGGCGTTATCACCCCGCCCCTTTTTGTACCTCCCACACAAAATGACCAAATCATACCAAAATTACATAGCTCGTAACTTTAATATACCAGTGCACATAAACGCTTATAGTTCAGCACAATGCAATGTATTTAAGAATGTACTGTTTACCGAAAAATATGTGTATTTGGAAAATCCCTTCTGGTACCTCCCACACAAATTGACAGATTTATTGGCGTATTGTTATATATTACATTACTCACAAAGTGAGGGTATACCTTAGTCGGTTTACCCGACTGAAACTTTCTTACTTGTTTTATATCAATTTTAAGGTCGCATTCCACAAATCGCCTTTGAGCTATTAACTTAAATGACACAAGTTTGAGCTAAAAATTTTAAAATAAAAACATAGTTTTTGAAATAAATTACAGATAAAAATTTTTGAGATTTTTTTTTTTGTTTTTTTTTTTGGGAAATGCTATCGAAAACACTTTGGGCAAAATTTTCTACGTTTTATAACAGGTAATTAGTTATATGGATGGAAAAAAGATCGCTGTCAAAATTCAACACCCTCCAACTCGGACAGTCCTTAACTGACCTGGTTGAATTTTTTGTCATAGCTACTATCCAATAGGACTAAACTTGGGACAAGTTTCATCCTGATCAGAAGGTATTGAAAATTCGCTCACTTTGCTTGAAATCCTAATAAATTCCACCTTTGCGTCATTCATTCAAATGGAACTTTGAATAACGAAAGTCACGAGTGACAAAAGGAGGACAAATACCACATTTTTGAAAAAGGAGGGAGGGCGAGAGGACAAAGGTAAAAATAAGGACGAATGGTAACCCTGTACTTAATCTATTGTCAATTGATATTGTGTAGTTTCAGAAAACTACTTGTTTTCTCACAGTTTCTTCGTAGTTTCTCCCACTGTTTCCCTATACTGCGCAAATTTTTGGGCCATCACTGCCCAGTGCTTCAACTCATCGTTCGTGGCTTCGAAAGATTTCCAATTTTCTAAGTTTATTACTCGAAGTTCTCTCTGGAAACATCGGAGTGATTGGAAACAGCTTAGTTTACTCAGGCTGTCATCAATTCTATGGAGTCCACATAACTAAATTCTCAAAAAGCCCTCGATTGCCGCAGATCAGATTTAACGAGATGGCTGTGTACTTTAACATACATCGCATATGGTTACCTGTACATGGGCATATCCCTGGGAACTGCAAAGCTCATGAACTTGCTAGGGAAGGGACGATATTACAAATTCTCGAAAAATTTGCATGTATTGGTGCACCACTGTCCACATAGAAGCTTTGGCTAAGGCAAGATACAATCAAGCAGTTCACTGAAAGATGGATAGAAATCGGCACCTAAAAGGTAGGTAAAAAACTGTCTACGTTAGTGTCAATTCTGATGGGACACTGTCTGATCGGCGAACACGTCAAAAGGTTAAGTATTGGGTCCAATGGCGTCTACAGAAGTGGTGGTGATGAGAAAGAAGTGGAGAGCATTGAACACCTGCTTTGCTACTGTGCCTTATTAAATAAACGACGTCTGGGTATACTGGGATCGGCCATTCTCGCATGTCTGACAGATCTTTCGGTACCGATATTCGTACTATTGATTACTTTGTTTATCAACCAGGTTGGTTTCGATGAGTGGCATCTGAGCTCGTTGTATTACTAGGGACCTACATAGGTCTATGTGAGCTGGCAAGGCTTGTTGTCACCCTAACCTAACCTAAACTTAATATATGTATCTACCTCTAAACTAAAGCCTGAATTCTCAAGTATCTTTTAATAAAAATCAATATATTACATGTAACAAAAGTAATAATTAATTATAAAAAATGTCATTTATCGATTTGTCATGACATGCCGAACAATACCTCTTTATCTCACCCAAATACATGCATTCATTCGTCTGTGAATATATGTGTATTGCCTATTGGGAATTTCTTGGGTCATTTATCAAAATCGATGTACTTGACTTGACGTTGAAGTGTTACCATTTATACGATCCATTCTCTCTGGAACGATAATTGACACCTGTTAATCCGGTAAAAATACACACAGACACCGTATACACGTAATACACGGTCAGCAGTGAGAAATTCATAATAAATTATGTATAAATAAATATATTATTAAAACAGAAAAGCCGGTCATTGCATTCTCATGGCAGTCGCAGACAAAAGCCGGTCGTGGTACGAGCACACAATAGATAACAAACAATAAATATGTCGAGAAAAGGGGCGTGAGAATTCACACTCTGCCAACGAACAAATCTTGGCACAGTTTCAAAACAACACCAACAAAATAAGAGCTAAAATGAAATGAAATGAAATAAAATAAATAAATTCAAATGCTGCTGCTGTCGCCGCTAATGTTTTTTGTTGTAGCCAATTTTCCACCGATAAGAGCGCCACTTGTTTATTTTTACATATATAATTATATCTCATATAAACAAAATAACAATCGATAAAAAAACAAAACGTGAATGAATCAACATTTAATGACGTATCACCGACGACGACCACCCACCGCTGTTCAATCTTTCGAGCACGATTTTCATTTAACATTCCAGAGGAACTGCAATACAGCAGGTGGAGTGTTAGATTCACCAGCTGGGTTTGTTACATATTGTTTGGAGATTTTTAGGCGCCCGGAAGAAAACATTTCGGCCTTAAATTCTAGTTACCTAGACAACAATGTCCATACTGGTGCTGCTGTTATCATAAAATCAAATATTCAATACGAAATTGCCAAAACTATAAGAGAACCATTTTTACACGGGGCTGGCATCAACATTATTTGCGACAATACGAACTCGATACAATGTGAAAATTTATTGTCGGTGGCGATTTCAACGCTAAACACCCATGGTGGGGATCTCGATTGCCGAATCCAAATGGTAGAGTACTTTAAAAATGTATATCTCAACGTCAATTTAATGTTATTTTTACTGGAAGTCCCACATAATGGTATACAGATGTTAGAAAAGTGGCAGATCTACTCGATTTTTTGTTTTTTTCGGTATTTACCAATCATTGTTGTACATATATTGTTGCGTGTGTTGATCTTACAGGGTGGCTGATATGTAATGCAACAAAGTAAAGCGCTATATTTTTTGAATTATTTTTTAAATTTTATTGTTCAAAAGCAAAAAATGTCGGAAATAACATACAATTTTAGAAACAGTTTAGATTTGTTCGAATTGGCCACCTTTGGCACCAATTATGGCCTTCAAACGGCCGACAAAGCCATCACACGCTGCACGAAAGTGGCTCTGCGGTATTTTGGCCCATTCCCGGCGAAGCGCCGTCTTGAGATGATCGATACTTTGGTATTTTTTAGTGCGAACCTTACTCTCTAAAATGCCCCAGGCGCAAAAGTCCAACGGATTGAGATCCGGAGATCTTGGTGGCCATTGTGCGGTATAAATGAAGCGAGGAACCTCCTTTTTAAGCCATTCTTGGTTGACGCGTGCTGAGTGCGATGGTGCTGAGTCCTGTTGGAATGTCCATGGTCTGCGGCCGAAATGTTTGTCTGCCCAGGGCTTCAATACTGGCTTTAGGACATTTTCCCGATAATATTCGGCATTTATTTTGACCCCATGGTCGATGAATACGAGCGGGGAGCGACCATCGGCCGTTACGGCGGCCCACACCATTACCATCGGCGGCGCTTGAGTTCTGGTGGCCAATCGAAGGTGTACATTTTCAGCTGACCTCTTTGGCAAGTAAACCCGATCATTTTGTTTGTTCACAAACTGCTCAATTTGGAATGGCTTCTCATCGGAGAAAACCAAATTCGGTAACTGGCCACTTTCGTGCAAGCGAAGCAACTCCTTGGCTCTTTCCAGTCTAACTTTTTTTGTGCATCGGTGAGCTCTTGCACTTTTTGGAACTTCAATGGCTTTAGTCCAAGCTCATTTTTTAATATGTGTTGTATCCGTTCTCGCGATATGTTCAGCTCACGAGCAATTTTTCTACCACTGCGGCGTGGATTTCGATCAAATCTGGCCTTCACTTTTCGGATCATTTCTGGTGTTGTTACCGTTTTTTTTCGTCCACTTTTTGGACGCGATGCAACACTGCCAGTATCACGGTAACGAGCAATGGTACGAGAAACAAAAGATTTATTCACATTTAAATGCTGGAGGGCTCTAACGATAGCCACTTGTGTTTTTCCACCCATATATAAAGCAATCACACTATCACGCTTGAATTCCATCACGAATAACATTTTTCTGAATGCAATAGATCAAAATGCTTTTGTAAGCTTGTAAACAATAAAATGAACTGTCACTGAAATAAATCTGTCAGCTATCAGTCTAGCGGTTTAGAAATGATAGCAACCTGAAGTTGGTTGCAATACATATCAGCCACCCTGTAGTTCTGACCATAGCCCAATAATTCTGAATTATAAAACCTAACATTGCCAAAGGAACAAAAATCCCAAACAAATTAGCACCTTCTCTGACATACAAGCATTTCAAAATAGGATTGAAAATAATATAAATTTAAATATGCTAATTAAAACTAGTGCAGATTTTGACTCAGCTGATTTACGAAGCAGCAGCTCTGTCTACTCCACAAGAAAGAGATACCAGCATCTCCAACTTTGCTATTACAACGGAAATAAGAACTCTCTCACTCAAAAGGAAAAGTCGTCTTCGTCAAATATGGTAAAGAACAAGGCAGCCACCTGATAAATCTGATTTTTACCGAGCATCAAATTACCTACAAATTCGACTCAAAGAATATAAAAACGAATCCATTGGGAAATTCTTAAGTAATCTTAGCCCTACTAACAATAACAAGCGTAATATTTAAAAAGCTACAAAGTACCTGAAAAGGCCACAACGGAGAAATGTTCCAATAAAAAATTCGGATGGTATATGGTGTAGATCTGACAAAAGCAAAGCTAATGCTTTCAAAAAAATTGTAGAGGAAACATTTTCACCATTTAATTTTCAGCAACCGAATGAAGAAATCGACTTTCTGGATGTACCTTGTCGAATGTGTCGGCCCATTAAACACTTTACAGTACACCAAATTCAAAACGAAATAAAAAAACTGACCAAAATACTCCGGGATATGATCTAATAGACTATAACGTTATCAAGTCTCTACCAAATAAGGGTTAGTTTTTCTTACAGTAATCTACAACTCAATTTTAAGTTGTAAGTCCCCACCCAGTATAAATGCACTAAAATAACTATGGTGCCAAAACCAGGAAGACCTGAAAACTTGATATCGTCACACTAACCTATTAGTCTACTACCTGCATTTTCCAAACTGTTCGAAAAACTTCTTCAAAAAAGGTTATCCCCTATCCTAAAAGCTATAAATATAATACCAGATCACCAATTTTATAATAAATTTCGACAAAGTCATGGCACTCCAGAGCAATGTCATAGGTTGTAAAACTAATACGAGATAGTTTGGAAAATAAACTATATATTCATCAATACTTTTAGATGTTAAACAAGCATTTGCTAGAGTGTGGCATGAAGGATTGAAATTGACACATCACTTACCAACCCCATTTTATTTATTGTTTAAATCCTAACTGTTTAAAAGAACTTTTTATGTATACGTTAATGACGAAGAATCCAAAATTGCCACTATAAATGCTGGAGTCTCACAAGGAAGTGCCCAATATTATATACAATTTTTACATCTGACATGCCTGTTTCCGATTAAGTTAATATCGCTACCTATGAAGTAAGTAATTGTCACATTGAAGCCGCAAATGTTATCCAAAGATAATTAGAGTTAACAGAAAAATGGTTTAACAATTGGAACATTAAAGTTAACGCTGAAAAATTAACACACGTCACATTTATTTTGCGAACAGAAGACTGCCCTTCACCGAAATGAAACGGAGTCACAATACCTTCATCTAATAGCGTGAAATATATTGGCCTTCACATTGGCCGAAGACTAAACTGGAAAAAGCCTATAGAATCCAAAAGACAGCAATTATATGTAAAGACTAAAAAGATGTATTGGCAACTAGGACCAAATTCCCAACTAAGTCTTAATAACAAAATGATTCTTTACAAAGCCGTCCTCAAGCCCAGGGCATGTGGAATTCAATTATGGGTGCAGAAAGCAATTCAAATGTTGAAATCTTACAGAAATATCAGTCAGAAAACTTTAAGAATGATCACAAATGCTCCTTGGTTTGTTAAAAATAACACAATACACAACGGCCTTGGTATCCCGAAAGTTATAGATGAAATAAAACGTTTTAGCACTAATTACTTAACTAGATTAAGCACACATCCAAATACTTTAACTATAAACTTATTAGATGATACTGATGAAGTAAAAAGACTGAAAAGATATCATGTATTAGATTTTCCTTTATTTAGAACCATAACAAATATTATATTTAATTTTTATGTACGCTAAAACGCCACATAAAAAGAAATTAATGTAATATCGATAAATCCATTCTAAAACATGCTGTCGCCTTAGCATGTTTTTAGGGAGATTGAATTTTTAACTTCTAAATATTCCCAATTATATTCTGTCAAAATTTGGTGTTTATCCGTCAAACCAATCAAAAGTTATTCACAAAACAGTACAGGTAATTCGATTTTCATTACAAAGGAATTCCACACAAATTATAAAAATTCATCAAACATTGATCGCCTCTCCTGAAAAACTACCTTTTGCACTTAGCATAGTTTAGAATGGTGGTATCGATATGTATGTATACATATAGTTGTTAAGTTCATTGGAGTTTAACAATACTGTAATTTTTAAGTTGCTTCTACTTTTGCTTATTGTTTCTTGTAAATAGATTGCAAATAAAGAATATATTTAAAAAAATCTATTTGCTGTCAGATATGTATATAACTAAAGTAATTACTGTCAGTTAGTATGGAATTAAAAAGAGTTATTATTCCGTTAGTTCTAAGCAGACATTCTAAAAATGGTGGTGATATGTACTATTGAAGATAGCCTTGCACCAAAGAGTACTTTACATTTTACTTTACGACTTTCACTAATTCCTAATAAAGAAAATAGATTTTTCTAGACTTTAGACCGTAACGTAACATTTACGTATGTCTAATCCAGTATATTTTTTCCCATGGTTTCTCTAGACTCCAGCGTAATCTTACTTTGCTGTAGCGTAACGAATCAGCTGATTGAGTCTACCTTACACAAAAAGAAATGTCTTAAGAAATTATTGAAGTTTTAGTTATCTTAAGTTATGAAACTAATGATTTAATTAACTTATTAGATGGCATAGAAAATATTTCATCGTGTCCATGTCTTTGGTACATGCATAGCGTGCGACATAAGAAAACCCAACAATTAAATGTGTAGCGGGGTCAAATCGTACGATCTCGATAGCCAGTTCACATTACATCCATAGGAGATGGCCATGTCCTGAAATCGCTCGTGCAAAATGTCCAATGTGACATGAGCACGTAGTGGCGTCCTTTTTAAACCACTTGTCGTTGATGTCCATAACATCCAATTCAAGCCAACAAGAAGTGGGAAAGCATCGAACTATAGGGCTGCCCGTGATGGTCTGGGCAACGTCCTTTTTAAAGAAATATGAACCCATACCAAACATTGACCTTTTTGAGATGTATTGGACATTCTTGGATCTTATCGTCCCGAATTTGCCAATTTTGTTTGTTGACGTACCCATTCCTCAAGGAATGGATGTCATCGCAAGCGCGCAGAACGTTGCCCGAACCGAACACCCATATTGGTAAAATGGTTTTATCATTTACACGGGTTGTTGAACGGTATATCCGTCCATTGTGATTGGGCAAACTAGACTGAATAAATGACTGCCAATATTACAGATGTTTCATCAACAATATGACCGCTATCAACTGTCATAATTTGGTAGTCCCTTTGGAAAGACCATTTATCTTTGAGGTTTCACCCACTGTTTCGTCGTTCCACACAATTCTGTGAGCCAGACTTGATGAATGGGAACATCAACAAAAAATATTTTCGAATTTTGAACGATACAAATCCACATGAGATGTAAGAGGGTCCAATGCTTTCCGAAAAAGACACTGTTTGGTGTGGATTTTGGGCTGGCGGCGTCATCCGTTCATATTTCTTTGAGAACGACTTTGGCCACGACAACGTCATCAACAGCGAGAGTTATAGGTCGATGATTACCAACTTCTTTTGGCCTGAATTGGATGATATCAACACCAATCACATGTGGTTTCAACAGGACACCGTTACGTTACATTCTGCACAAGCGATTTGAGGGAACGGTAATTTGACATGGAGGTGATGTGAACTGGCCACCGAGATCGTACGATTTGACCTCGTTCGACTTTTTCTTGTGAGATTTTTTTAAGCCATAGGTCTTTGCTCCGGTCATGGAAAGTTTAACGTTTTGGATGAGCGCCCCCTAATTGAAGCCGCTGTGGACATTTGCCCGATGTTATATTCCATGCACAATGACTTTGATAGGTCTTTCAAACGAAACGAATAAAGTTTGATAGCATCTCACACACACTTTGTTTTTTTACAAATTACAAGATAGGAGCCGCCTTATGAAAGACCATTTACATTTTAATCACAGAAGGAATCTTCTACTTATGTGGTGCATAGCTGTTTCCATTGACTTTAGTCTTGTGTTGTGTATATTTGAGCCTGTTATCCGGTATCTATCTGTAGACCATGTACATTATTCGTTTCATGATTTCGAGCAGAACAGGAGTTACAAAGAATAAAAATGTTGTCTTAAAATTAAAGATTTTCGCCAAAGACGCCCTTAATCCTTGAAATGAGTACGTGTTGTACTTAAAATTAAGGATGTGTACTTAAGTACAAAACGTTCTTATTATAATATGTCGATAAGCTTTTGGAGTTGCATACCTGCCTGTCCAGATTTGAAGATCACCCCTGATTCTTGTAAATTGTTTGGAGGTACTTATATGAAAAAAGCCTATATATATGGGAGCTATATCTAAATCTGAACCGATTATCTTCAAATTCAGCAAAGTTGGTCACTAGACCAATAAACTCTACCATGTTAAATTTCAAAACAATTGGGTGTAAAATACAGCTTCTATAAGGCTAAAGGGCCAAACACGTATACGAAACATGTATATAAAATCTATATTTAAATCTGAACAGATGTTCTTTAAATTCAATAGGGTTCTTTCCAGGTACGAAAGACTCCTAAATTTCAGCACTGTTGGAGTGAAATTGCGACCTGTACTCAACGAACAACATATAATGGACGGACGGACAGATATGGTTAAATCGTGTGTTTCTGAGTCGTTCGGTGTACTTAAAGATGGCCCTAGCTTTGATATTTCTAGTTGTTACAAACATCTGCTATGAAACAAACTTATAAAAAATCCTGTACCACAGAGTGGTATAGGGTATAAAAAACAATAAACACGGAAACAATATTTTCCTAGTCCATTCCCGTATTTTCCCAAAATTGTTTTTATGACACCCTTTTTCGCGCAATTCTCAAATGCCCAAGAATGCTTTTATTGCAGCAATACAAGTTTTAAACTCACACATATTTCACATAATTCTTTGAAATTTTCTAACAAACTTCTCTGGTACGAGCACTCTCATTTTAACGATTAAAGATACTCTCAATTGTCCCCTCGCAAATAAAACGTGCTATATAAATTCAAAGACAACCGATCTATAATTCAAAGGCAGAAAAGTCGACGAACACTTAGTAAATATAGGACATGTTGTTTTTAATCATTAAAACTATTGACATTTATCCAGAAATTGCTGACAGATGCCATTATCTGTGAATTTTTCATTGATTTAAAGACAGTTTAGAAAGTAAAACTAAAGTCAACATGTACAATGTACAATGCTACTTAGAGCTTATAAAAAACCAGATATAAACTTTAATTGCACAAGTTACACGGAAATGATCAATATGAATGACATAAATAACGTATTTGAACCACCATTCACGCGAAGCATTCCGTACGATACATTTAAAGAATGTTTAAATCAAGATGATCCACCGTTTAATGATCCAAAAATTCCATCACACATACAAGGAACGGAACGACATGTTCAATTGCTAGCTAGCGTTTCCAAACGGGTTATACCGGAAAATGTAGAGGCTGTTATGGCGACGACATTAGAGAGCCGTGCGAAATTGCCCAGACTTGAAAGTAAAAAAGACTTCAAACAATATTTTTTTTTACTTTCTTTTCTATAACTAACTTAAATTATTTTTTTCATTTACATATGTATGTTCTGACTAAATAAATTTCTTAAGAGAAAAAATAGATATTGTTATAAATAAATATTATTATAAATAAATAAATAAAAATAAAGAAAAAACAGGCATTTCGCTGATTTTTTCATGTAAAGTGCCAAAACTGGCGATTTTTTGAAATGTTATGGCGACGATCGGCCCTCCAATGTTAGTGGCGGTCGGTCTTACATTTGGACTCGATTGGAGCACTCTAAATGGGTCAAAGTGGGACTTTTCAAAATTTGCCCCTACCCAAAAGTTCGACCCAAATTCCGGGACATCAGAATTCGTTTTAGAGGTATGGTTCCTTCGGCAAAGTTTCTTCTTTTGATCCCTAGAATAAGATTTTCACTGAGCAATGGCCAACTTTTTTTGCCTCCCCACAAATCGACCCGGCCTAATGTACATACATACATAATTTTAAGGACAACTGTTATAAAAATAAGGGCAAATTCATTCAAAATAATGGGAATTTCCTTAAAATCTTGTAAATTATCTTAAAATTAATGTAGTTTGTTCTCCAAACAATGACAGAAGAAAATCACTAGTTTAAAGGCAACGGTTTCTTTAGTCTGAGGTAAATTTTTTCAGTGCGTGCAGGGCATGCAGTTAAAACTTCAGCCATATGAGTTGATTCCATGTATTTAGTATATAAAGCATTTTCTAGCGATTATGGTGATTTAAAGTCATCGAATGACAACTCAGATATAATTTTATACGCCCCCTTTTTTCAACGAGATTCTTCCATATCTACACTGAAAAAAAAATTAAAGACCGCTGTCTTTAAATTTTTTTCGAGCCAATGACGAATGATTATCGAGTCAATGACGAATAGGTCTTAAAGTTAGTACACTTACTACTTAAATTAAAAATAATTTACCTAATATTAAGAAACTCGGCTTAATTTTTTTTAATTTGTCTTTATTTTAAGTGTGGGATGTTCTTACTTTTAAGATTATTTGACATTGGCTCGAAATCATTACCACTTTAAACATTTTTGTCTGTGTACATGACACATTGAAGCGTGTATCTCTTTGTCTGTCCATGAGAAAGATATCTGTGAAATTGTTCCCTGTTGTTGTTTTTTATTATTTGTTTTGTTAAATACTAGAGAAATGCTTCGAGAGCAATAGAACCCCTCAGAGGCATAGCAGGAAGAGTAGATTAGGAAATGGTCTTGCGTGCTGTGCTTATCAATTACCCGATTACGATGTCGATAGCTACAAATACTACTGCTGCCGTTTATTTTTGTTTTTTTTATTGAGTACTTTAATGCCAATTCAATTGCTCGATTTGTATTTGATGTTGTTGTTTTCAGTTTGTTTCGTCTATTGTCTTTCTTCCTATTCCTATTTATCACAAGCCGGTAGACACACACGTTTCTCTGTTACTGTCATTTACCTTCAGGTTAATTTTCGCATTTGATTCGATTTCAATTGAAATTCAAAATTTCAATTTGAATTTTGTCTTATGTATTTCAGTTACAGAGATAGAGAGAAATGAGACGATGTGAAGGTCAATTTGATAAACATTGAGTAGTTCATGGTGTGAAACCTAAATTTGAAATATAAAGGAATATGATTTTGTGTTTATATACTGTCTTCGCTCTCAATTCGGTTTTTATTGTGAGTTTGAAACTTTTTGTAGTTTTTCGTCTTGCAGATTCTGCAATGATCTTAATGCTAATCTGTAGTTCTTGAAATGTTGGGCCGAACATATACATATGTGTTTAAGATGCAATGTCGTTCTGAAATATATACACGGTTTCGTTAATACCTTTTTGACATTTATCGACTGCTTTTAAGAGGCAAATGCAGAAATTTCAGGTCTATACATTAAGAGGTCTATGGTATCATTATATAACATTAAACTTAGAGACTTCTGTCCTTTAGAGGTAATTCGTTATCTCTAAGAAAGATAATGTCTAAAGAAAATAGTCGTATAAGTTATATTAATATGATAATAGGGGTGACGTATGAATGATATTATTACTTATACGATCGCATAGTTGATGACGATGGCTTGGATAAAAATTTATGTTATTTTCAAATGCATAACTAAATATTTTCTATTTACAGCGCTAAAGAATACGATAGGCAACAAAAAAATTGCTTGTGCCGTAAAAGTTTTTTAAATTTTTTTTTCTAAAATTAAAATTTTGATGGAAGCTACTGGTACTAGCGGGTTTTCCAATAGGGTTGATATGATTTTGAAGTGTGAAGCGTTTCGGCCATTTGTTTTTCATTGTATTCAATAGTGTTTACAATTTCATCATGGAGAGATATACGCAAGAACAACGTTTACAAATTATTCAGTTTTATTATCAAAATAATCGTTCACCAATTGCGACTTTTCGTGCGCTAAATCCATATTTTTTAAATAAAAAACACTTTCCAGTCGACCTGCGACCTTGACACCCATGAGGTCTCGTTATCTTTTTGCCATTGACCGATTCCCGATCCGACGTACCATTAAGGAGCTAGAGCAAACTTTCCGTTCACATTTGAAAATGATGCCAAGTCCATTTTTTTTAAATAAAAAAAACACTTTCCAGTCGACCTACGACCATGATACCCATGAGCAATACTTTAGCTCTCGTTAAGAGCTATCTTTTTGCCATTGACCGATTGTGGCTACTTGCCACACAGCAAATGAAACAATTGAATTGTTGCGAGAAAAGTTTGGAGATTCGATTATTTCAAGAAATTGTGATATTGAATGGCCTCCAAGAATTTGTGATTTAACACCATTAGACTATTTCTTGTGGGGTTATTTGAAGTCATTGGTCTTTCGAAATAAACCAGACTCTCTTCAAGCTTTACAAGTCAATATTGAACGTGCCATGCGTGACATACGACTTGATTTAGTCTAAAAAGTGCTCCAAAATTGGGTTCATCGAATTCGTTCCTGCAGAAGAAGTCGTGGAGGACGTGGCCCAAAAAAAGGAATTTTAAAGAAAATTTTTTAAAAAAAATTACCATAATAATTTTTTTTAATATTTTTTCGTGTTTAGTGCCCCATATCACACCAGAAATTTTATGCACAGCCCTTCGACAAAAATGTTGATGCATAGTGCTATTCATTCCATGTAAAAATGCATACATCCGAGTTTCATGAAAAAGCATCAACAAAAATTTATATTGACCATAAGTCCACTACCGCGTCATCTGCCGGTTAGAATTATACATACAAACTATTATCGAGACAAGACAATCGCTCTTGAAATGCGAATTTTGCAAATATCTTGACCACTCCGCCATCTATCACAGTAAAAATAATTCTAAAATACAGATAACCCCAAACTGAACCTATCGTTCATTTTGCAGCCCATTCGCTCTTATGGTTTCCGAGATCGTGCGTTTATAATTTATAATATTTTTTTATATTTTTTCTGAAAAGTTACGAAAAATACCAACATTTCAAAAAAAAGATATTTCAAATCGAACCATAACTTAAGAAGTAATGACCAAAAACCCGATACACAGAGTGATATCTTAACGACTTTTAAAAATATAGATAACTTCTGAACAAGTTATCGGAAAAATCTCGAAAAATTCCACAAAGCGTTTCTTCAGGTGTACTAAACAATATAAAAAAATGAAAAAAAAAAAATCAAAACCGACATTTTTGAAACAGTAATTTTGTCGTGGAATTCCCCTTATATATAAAGATTTAAAAAATTCTGTTCCAAATCTATTTTCATTTAATTCAAACATATCCAAAACGGCGATTTTCCCCGTGTATATATGTATGTTCCCAAGTAATAGGTCATGTAAGTGAAGCAGATTAATCATAACTTGGGTTTCTTAAAGTATAGCCTAGTCAAGGTCACCAGAATCATGGCTATTAAAGACTACATTTACGTCAAGTGTTTTCGCCAAAGTTGTTTATGGTGGCAATTAACAACTTCCACTTGAAAAGTGAAATCTAAAATCGTATCGACAAAAGATGTACAATTGTAGTTGTTAACGCCGTACACTTACCGCTAAGTAAAATTAGCCCTTTCGTGCTAATGGGTTATTTATTTTATTGTATTTTATTTTTAAACAACGTACATACTGAAATAGCTTTTGGAATTTAAACTGGGGATTAGAACATCAGTCGATACTCATTAAAAAAAATACAAGTGAACAATTTCACACCCATAGCTGGGATACTTAAAAATGTAAACAAATATCTTTCCTGTCGTCTATATACCCTCACCTTAGTGAAAGTGTAGCACATCGAAGATGGAATCCAAAACCCTAAGTAAGTTTGTACTTCTTTTTTAGTCATTTGAGCAGTGTCCGTCCTTCTGTACTCCTTGTGCAAACGATAACTCTTCAAAGATGTGGCCGAATGACTGCAAATTTTGTAGTTGGTAATATTTTTCCAAACTTAAGAAGATTAACAGCCTGTTCAGCTAAATGTAACAAAACGCAGACGTGCGATAGCCACCCAAGCAATAATTTTCTTCTTCTTATTCTCACCCAAGCGATCATGTTTTTAATTTGGTTCATTGTCACTTATCGTTCGGTTAAGAAAGCTCTTTTCTTCATCGTCTTCCTGTCAAATGCCACTATTACCTACATGTTGTTATTGACATTTCTTAAAGCTTTTTCCACACGAAAATATCAGAACGGGGGCAACCCTATCCAACAGCTGTAAAAGTAGCAACAGCTGATTCTAGACAATGAGAAATAATCAAGCAACCGAAAATAAATACAATTGTTTGCTTGATTGATCATATATGTATATATACGGGCTATATATAAATCGGAAACCTTCTGTACCCATTTCAGTAAGTCATAGAGTTAAAAAGAAAGTTCTTGCTAAATTTTATAGTGATCTGAGCATAATTGTGGCCTGTATTTGGTAACAAGAATACATTTACAAACAGACGGACGGACAAAACCAAACCAATTCAGAAAGAGATTCTAGGTCGATAGGTATAATAAACGATTGTTTGGGTCACCTACTTTAAGGTATTATGAAACAATTTAAAAAGCAACAGTGTAGTTGTAGGATTTCAATACATTTTATACACACTAACAAACAGAGGTTTTTTGAAATTATAGTGGATACTTCAACAAAAGATACATCTTGTTTGGTTCGTTTATCCATTTTTTTAATTCATTTTCCCAACAATTTTCACTTTATCTTTCAAAATGACGGTAAAAATAACCGACACGAATGAATTTTTCTGATCGTCAGATTTGACATTTCATTTCGTTCGTTGATGTCTTATAAGAACCAAAATGTTGGCGATAATTGAAAGCTTCTTTGTTTACAATTAAAACAAAGTGTGCAAAAACCACACACGAAATGAAATGTCAAATCAGACGATCAGAAAAATTCATTCGTGTCGGTTATGTTTGTCGTCCTTTTGAAAGATAAAGTGAAAATTGTTGGGAAAATGAATAAAAAATGGATAAATGAACCAAACAACATTAACATGTATCTTTTGCTGAAGTATCCACCATAGTTTCAAAAAAAAACCTCTGTTTATTAGTGTGTATTGAAATCCTACAACTACACTGTTGCTTTTTAAATTGTTTCATAATACCTTAAATTAGGTGACCCAAACAATCGTTTATTATACCTATCGACATAGAATCTCTTTCTGCATTTGTTTGGTTTTGTCCGTCCGTCTGTTTGTAAATGTATTCTTGTTACCAAACACAGGTCACAATTATGCTCAGATCAGCAAGAACTTTCTTTTTAACTCTATGACTTACTGAAATGGGTACAGAAGGTTTCCGATTTAGATATAGCCCCTATATATACATATATGATCAATCAAGCAAACTTATTTTCGGTTGCTTGATTATTTCTCATTGTCTAGAATCAGCTGTTGCTACTTTTACAGCTGTTGGATAGGGTTGCCCCCGTTCTGATATTTTCGTGTGAAAAAAGCTTTAAAAAAAAGCTTAATAACAACATGTAGGTAGTATTGGTATTTGACAGGAAGACGATGAAGAAAAGAGCTTTCTTACCCGAACGATAAGTGACAATGAACCAAATTAAAAACATGATCGCTTGGGTGAGAATAAGAAGAAGAAAATTATTGCTTGGGTAGCTATCGCACGTCTGCGTTTTGTTACATTTAGCTAAACAGGCTGTAATTTTATTATACTTTGAAACGTGCATACACGGGGAAAAATCTTCGTTTTGTTTTTTTTTCATTCATATGTTTGAATTGAAAGAAAATATATTTGGAATCAAAATGTTCAAATATTACATATTTTTGTAAAAAAAATGTATTTCAACAAAATGCATATATTTTTGAGAACTGACTTTAACAAATTAAAAAAAGTACACCAGAATACAGTTTGGTTGCCTCAACCGAATTTTGGTAGTTCTGTCTACTATCATGTGATTTTATCAGGACAACCAACATTTTGGTTGTGGTATACTTCTGCTTCCATGTTGACAACAATCATATTTGGTTGCGCCAACTACGAAAATGGTGGCTAAAATTATCTGTTGTGTGTTGCCCCAACCAACTGTTTTAAAAAATTGGTTGTTCAGACAATTTGTCAGTCATATACTATCGACAATTAATTAAAAACATTTTTCATTAATTTTTACTCTATTTATTGAACAAAAAACCAAACAATTCATAACAAAATTAAAAATCCCATATTACAAATTCGTCACCATTATGCAATGTGAAAATATTTGACACAAATTTTAGTACACGAAAAAAAAACACAAAACTGTTATGCAAGTATCGCTTAACCTTGTGCTTTCAATTTCATGATTGTTGCTTTTATTTTTTATTTATGTAAAACATTTTGCACAACATATTTTGCATTCCACACATTATTATCCACACGAGATTATTTTTGACTTCATATGCCGTTCTTGAACAAAATGTTGAAGATTTATTTATGTCGAGTAATTTTATTTTTTCTTTGTCATGTGTCAGCAAAAGAATAGCAACTACATAGAAGTATTGCACTGTACGAAATTTCAAGTATTTGTATGCACTGGTATTAATGTTAACTTTTGGTACAAAAAGGTCCATTTGTGTGGAAGGTACCAAAAGGAGCGTGGCAATAATGCCCATTTTTCACTGTGTTATAGGTGCTATTAAACCATTACACTGTACAAAATTTCAAGTCTTTCTATGCACTGGTAATAAAGTTATAAGCTATTAACTTTTGGTTCAAAATTATCCATTTGTGTGGGAGGTACCAAAAAGGGGCGTGGCAACTTCCCCTATTTTTATCGAGGTAATAGTGACTAAATATTTGCATATATTGGTGCGCCACTATTCACGTGCAAGCTTTGGCTTAGGCAAGAGGCAATCAGGCAGTCCAACGAAAGATGGACACAAATCGGCATCTGTAGGGTAGCTAGACAAATCTGGCCAAGGTATGACCTGAGAAGGTCAAAATATCTCCTCGCACTAGAAAGGAAAAGATTGTCTACGTTAGTATCAGTTCTGACGGGACACTGCCTGATCGGCGAACACGCCAGAAGATTGGGTATTAACTCCAATGACTTCTGCAGAAGCTGTGGAGATGAGGAAGAAGTGGAGAGCATTGAGCAACACTGCCAGCAACACTGCCAGTATCACGGTAACGAGCAATCGTACGAGAAACAAAAGATTTATTCACATTTAAATACTGGAGGGCTCCAACGATAGCCACTTGTGTTTTCCACCCAAATATAAAGCAATCACACTATCACGCTTGAATTCCATCACGAATAACTATTTTTCTGGTCGTAAATGAAAAAAAAAAATGCTGTAAGTTAATGTCTGAGAGATTTCTTATTGTCAGAGTTATATAGTGGAATTTTATGAGGATAATTTTTGTGGAAGATCTTAACCCTCTAGCTGCACTCCTAATGGGTCAATTTGGCCCTTTTTCGAAAAAAATCAAAAAGTCCTTTCAAAAAGAACATTAAAGGATTAAAATATTCTACGAAAATTTTTGCCGGAAAATTTCAGTTGGGGTCGTCAAAGACACCAATGTTGTAAATATAGCTATTTACTCCTATTTAGCAATATTACACGCCAACTTATACAAAAAATAGGGCATGTTGAGTAGATTATTTTTGTAGAATAAACTGGTCTGAGTTTTTTTTACAGTTGGTCAAAGTTTTCAATTTTTGGTCGAAGGGAGCATTATACTAAATGAAAAAAATGCAGTAAGTTAATGTCTAAGAGATTTCTCTATCTTCCCTCCTAATTGGTCAATTTGGCCCTTTTTCGAAAAAAAGTCCTTTTAAAAAGGAATTTTAAAGATCAAAATTTACTACGAAAATGTTTGACGGAAAATTTCAGTTGGGGTCGTCAAAGACACCAATGTTGTAAATATAGCTATTTACTCCTATTTAGCAATATTACACGCCAACTTATACAAAAAATAGGGCATGTTGAATAGATTATTTTTGTAGAATAAACTGGTCTGAGTTTTTTTTACAGTTGGTCAAAGTTTTCAATTTTTGGTCGAAGGGAGCATTATACTAAATGAAAAAAATGCAGTAAGTTAATGTCTAAGAGATTTCTCTATTTTCCCTCCTAATTGGTCAATTTGGCCCTTTTTTTAAGGATCAAAATATTCTACGAAAATGTTTGACGGAAAATTTCAGTTGGGGACGCCAAAGACACCAATGTTGTAAATATAACTATGTATTTACGCCTAATTAGCATTATTACACGCCAACTTTTTGTGTATAGATTGATGCATATTATTTTATGAAACCAAAGCAACATTTTTTTATGTCCGTGAAGATAAATATGCATTGAAAATTAAATATGAGTCAAGACACAAACCACCTTATATTAACAGAGCACTGTTACTGAGCCAGCAGAGCGCTGTTATAAATTTAACAGAGCAAAGTAAAAATGTTCATACTGATACTATATTTACAAAATGCAAATTTTAGCAAATCTTAATATTTATTTTAATACAATATAATGAAAATACACGAATAGAAGAAGTCGTATATTATGCAATATAACACAGGCCATAAATAAATAAGCGAAAACCTATAAAACTAGAGGTTACCTAACTCGCAAAGTTGTATACGCACCAAATCTGAACAAAAAAAGTTGGAGTATTCCGGTATTCAGCTAAAATTGCAAAATCGATGCTGAATCGAAATATATAAACCATTTTGGCCAAAAAACCCAGGTATTCGAGTTATTAAGAATTTTTAGTTAAATATGTGTTTTTGAAAATCGTCCACTGTGGCTAAACCAAAAAAGTTGGAGGATGCCGGTATTCAGCTAAATATGCTATATCGATGCTGAATCGAAATATATAAACCATTTTGGCCAAAAAACCCAGGTATTCGAGTTATTAAGAATTTTTAGTTAAATATGTGTTTTTGAAAATCGTCCACTGTGGCTAAACCAAAAAAGTTGGAGGATGCCGGTATTCAGCTAAATATGCTATATCGATGCTGAATCGAAATATATAAACCATTTTGGCCAAAAGACCCAGGTATTCGAGTTATTAAGAATTTTTAGTTAAATATGTGTTTTTAAAAATCGTCCACTGTGGCTAAACCAAAAAAGTTGGAGGATGCCGGTATTCAGCTAAAATTGCAAAATCGATGCTGAACCGAAATATATAAACCATTTTGGCCAAAAAACCCAGGTATTCGAGTTATTAAGAATTTTTAGTTAAATATGTGTTTTTGAAAATCGTCCACTGTGGCTAAACCAAAAAAGTTGGAGGATGCCGGTATTCAGCTAAATATGCTATATCGATGCTGAATCGAAATATATAAACCATTTTGGCCAAAAAACCCAGGTATTCGAGTTATTAAGAATTTTTAGTTAAATATGTGTTTTTGAAAATCGTCCACTGTGGTTAAACCAAAAAAGTTGGAGGATGCTGGTATTCAGCTAAAATTGCAAAATCGATGCTGAACCGAAATATATAAACCATTTTGGCCAAAAAACCCAGGTATTCGAGTTATTAAGAATTTTTAGTTAAATATGTGTTTTTGAAAATCGTCCACTGTGGCTAAACCAAAAAAGTTGGAGGATGCCGGTATTCAGCTAAAATTGCAAAATCGATGCTGAACCGAAATATATAAACCATTTTGGCCAAAAAACCCAGGTATTCGAGTTATTAAGAATTTTTAGTTAAATATGTGTTTTTGAAAATCGTCCACTGTGGCTAAACCAAAAAAGTTGGAGGATGCCGGTATTCAGCTAAATATGCTATATCGATGCTGAATCGAAATATATAAACCATTTTGGCCAAAAAACCCAGGTATTCGAGTTATTAAGAATTTTTAGTTAAATATGTGTTTTTGAAAATCGTCCACTGTGGCTAAACCAAAAAAGTTGGAGGATGCCGGTATTCAGCTAAATATGCTATATCGATGCTGAATCGAAATATATAAACCATTTTGGCCAAAAAACCCAGGTATTCGAGTTATTAAGAATTTTTAGTTAAATATGTGTTTTTGAAAATCGTCCACTGTGGCTAAACCAAAAAAGTTGGAGGATGCCGGTATTCAGCTAAAATTGCAAAATCGATGCTGAACCGAAATATATAAACCATTTTGGCCAAAAAACCCAGGTATTCGAGTTATTAAGAATTTTTAGTTAAATATGTGTTTTTAAAAATCGTCCACTGTGGCTAAACCAAAAAAGTTGGAGGATGCCGGTATTCAGCTAAATATGCTATATCGATGCTGAATCGAAATATATAAACCATTTTGGCCAAAAAAACCCAGGTATTCGAGTTATTAAGAATTTTTAGTTAAATATGTGTTTTTGAAAATCGTCCACTGTGGCTAAACCAAAAAAGTTGGAGGATGCCGGTATTCAGCTAAATATGCTATATCGATGCTGAATCGAAATATATAAACCATTTTGGCCAAAAAACCCAGGTATTCGAGTTATTAAGAATTTTTAGTTAAATATGTGTTTTTGAAAATCGTCCATGTGGCTAAACCAAAAAAGTTGGAGGATGCCGGTATTCAGCTAAAATTGCAAAATCGATGCTGAACCGAAATATATAAACCATTTTGGCCAAAAAACCCAGGTATTCGAGTTATTAAGAATTTTTAGTTAAATATGTGTTTTTAAAAATCGTCCACTGTGGCTAAACCAAAAAAGTTGGAGGATGCCGGTATTCAGCTAAATATGCTATATCGATGCTGAATCGAAATATATAAACCATTTTGGCCAAAAAACCCAGGTATTCGAGTTATTAAGAATTTTTAGTTAAATATGTGTTTTTGAAAATCGTCCATGTGGCTAAACCAAAAAAGTTGGAGGATGCCGGTATTCAGCTAAAATTGCAAAATCGATGCTGAACCGAAATATATAAACCATTTTGGCCAAAAAACCCAGGTATTCGAGTTATTAAGAATTTTTAGTTAAATATGTGTTTTTAAAAATCGTCCACTGTGGCTAAACCAAAAAAGTTGGAGGATGCCGGTATTCAGCTAAATATGCTATATCGATGCTGAATCGAAATATATAAACCATTTTGGCCAAAAAACCCAGGTATTCGAGTTATTAAGAATTTTTAGTTAAATATGTGTTTTTGAAAATCGTCCACTGTGGCTAAACCAAAAAAGTTGGAGGATGCCGGTATTCAGCTAAATATGCTATATCGATGCTGAATCGAAATATATAAACCATTTTGGCCAAAAAACCCAGGTATTCGAGTTATTAAGAATTTTTAGTTAAATATGTGTTTTTGAAAATCGTCCACTGTGGCTAAACCAAAAAAGTTGGAGGATGCCGGTATTCAGCTAAAATTGCAAAATCGATGCTGAACCGAAATATATAAACCATTTTGGCCAAAAAACCCAGGTATTCGAGTTATTAAGAATTTTTAGTTAAATATGTGTTTTTAAAAATCGTCCACTGTGGCTAAACCAAAAAAGTTGGAGGATGCCGGTATTCAGCTAAAATTGCAAAATCGATGCTGAACCGAAATATATAAACCATTTTGGCCAAAAAACCCAGGTATTCGAGTTATTAAGAATTTTTAGTTAAATATGTGTTTTTAAAAATCGTCCACTGTGGCTAAACCAAAAAAGTTGGAGGATGCCGGTATTCAGCTAAATATGCTATATCGATGCTGAATCGAAATATATAAACCATTTTGGCCAAAAAAACCCAGGTATTCGAGTTATTAAGAATTTTTAGTTAAATATGTGTTTTTAAAAATCGTCCACTGTGGCTAAACCAAAAAAGTTGGAGGATGCCGGTATTCAGCTAAATATGCTATATCGATGCTGAATCGAAATATATAAACCATTTTGGCCAAAAAAACCCAGGTATTCGAGTTATTAAGAATTTTTAGTTAAATATGTGTTTTTAAAAATCGTCCACTGTGGCTAAACCAAAAAAGTTGGAGGATGCCGGTATTCAGCTAAATATGCTATATCGATGCTGAATCGAAATATATAAACCATTTTGGCCAAAAAACCCAGGTATTCGAGTTATTAAGAATTTTTAGTTAAATATGTGTTTTTGAAAATCGTCCACTGTGGCTAAACCAAAAAAGGTGGAGGATGCCGGTATTCAGCTAAAATTGCAAAATCGATGCTGAACCGAAATATATAAACCATTTTGGCCAAAAAAACCCAGGTATTCGAGTTATTAAGAATTTTTAGTTAAATATGTGTTTTTGAAAATCGTCCACTGTGGCTAAACCAAAAAAGTTGGAGGATGCCGGTATTCAGCTAAATATGCTATATCGATGCTGAATCGAAATATATAAACCATTTTGGCCAAAAAAACCCAGGTATTCGAGTTATTAAGAATTTTTAGTTAAATATGTGTTTTTGAAAATCGTCCACTGTGGCTAAACCAAAAAAGTTGGAGGATGCCGGTATTCAGCTAAATATGCTATATCGATGCTGAATCGAAATATATAAACCAGTTTGGCCAAAAAACCCAGGTATTCGAGTTATTAAGAATTTTTAGTTAAATATGTGTTTTTAAAAATCGTCCACTGTGGCTAAACCAAAAAAGTTGGAGGATGCCGGTATTCAGCTAAATATGCTATATCGATGCTGAATCGAAATATATAAACCATTTTGGCCAAAAAAACCCAGGTATTCGAGTTATTAAGAATTTTTAGTTAAATATGTGTTTTTGAAAATCGTCCACTGTGGCTAAACCAAAAAAGTTGGAGGATGCCGGTATTCAGCTAAAATTGCAAAATCGATGCTGAACCGAAATATATAAACCATTTTGGCCAAAAAACCCAGGTATTCGAGTTATTAAGAATTTTTAGTTAAATATGTGTTTTTGAAAATCGTCCACTGTGGCTAAACCAAAAAAGTTGGAGGATGCCGGTATTCAGCTAAATATGCTATATCGATGCTGAGTCGAAATATATAAACCATTTTGGCCAAAAAAACCCAGGTATTCGAGTTATTAAGAATTTTTAGTTAAATATGTGTTTTTGAAAATCGTCCACTGTGGCTAAACCAAAAAAGTTGGAGGATGCCGGTATTCAGCTAAATATGCTATATCGATGCTGAATCGAAATATATAAACCATTTTGGCCAAAAAACCCAGGTATTCGAGTTATTAAGAATTTTTAGTTAAATATGTGTTTTTGAAAATCGTCCACTGTGGCTAAACCAAAAAAGTTGGAGGATGCCGGTATTCAGCTAAAATTGCAAAATCGATGCTGAACCGAAATATATAAACCATTTTGGCCAAAAAACCCAGGTATTCGAGTTATTAAGAATTTTTAGTTAAATATGTGTTTTTGAAAATCGTCCACTGTGGCTAAACCAAAAAAGTTGGAGGATGCCGGTATTCAGCTAAAATTGCAAAATCGATGCTGAACCGAAATATATAAACCATTTTGGCCAAAAAACCCAGGTATTCGAGTTATTAAGAATTTTTAGTTAAATATGTGTTTTTGAAAATCGTCCACTGTGGCTAAACCAAAAAAGTTGGAGGATGCCGGTATTCAGCTAAATATGCTATATCGATGCTGAATCGAAATATATAAACCATTTTGGCCAAAAAACCCAGGTATTCGAGTTATTAAGAATTTTTAGTTAAATATGTGTTTTTGAAAATCGTCCACTGTGGCTAAACCAAAAAAGTTGGAGGATGCCGGTATTCAGCTAAATATGCTATATCGATGCTGAATCGAAATATATAAACCATTTTGGCCAAAAAACCCAGGTATTCGAGTTATTAAGAATTTTTAGTTAAATATGTGTTTTTGAAAATCGTCCACTGTGGCTAAACCAAAAAAGTTGGAGGATGCCGGTATTCAGCTAAAATTGCAAAATCGATGCTGAACCGAAATATATAAACCATTTTGGCCAAAAAACCCAGGTATTCGAGTTATTAAGAATTTTTAGTTAAATATGTGTTTTTGAAAATCGTCCACTGTGGCTAAACCAAAAAAGTTGGAGGATGCCGGTATTCAGCTAAAATTGCAAAATCGATGCTGAACCGAAATATATAAACCATTTTGGCCAAAAAACCCAGGTATTCGAGTTATTAAGAATTTTTAGTTAAATATGTGTTTTTAAAAATCGTCCACTGTGGCTAAACCAAAAAAGTTGGAGGATGCCGGTATTCAGCTAAATATGCTATATCGATGCTGAATCGAAATATATAAACCATTTTGGCCAAAAAAACCCAGGTATTCGAGTTATTAAGAATTTTTAGTTAAATATGTGTTTTTGAAAATCGTCCACTGTGGCTAAACCAAAAAAGTTGGAGGATGCCGGTATTCAGCTAAAATTGCAAAATCGATGCTGAACCGAAATATATAAACCATTTTGGCCAAAAAACCCAGGTATTCGAGTTATTAAGAATTTTTAGTTAAATATGTGTTTTTAAAAATCGTCCACTGTGGCTAAACCAAAAAAGTTGGAGGATGCCGGTATTCAGCTAAATATGCTATATCGATGCTGAATCGAAATATATAAACCATTTTGGCCAAAAAAACCCAGGTATTCGAGTTATTAAGAATTTTTAGTTAAATATGTGTTTTTGAAAATCGTCCACTGTGGCTAAACCAAAAAAGTTGGAGGATGCCGGTATTCAGCTAAATATGCTATATCGATGCTGAATCGAAATATATAAACCATTTTGGCCAAAAAACCCAGGTATTCGAGTTATTAAGAATTTTTAGTTAAATATGTGTTTTTGAAAATCGTCCACTGTGGCTAAACCAAAAAAGTTGGAGGATGCCGGTATTCAGCTAAAATTGCAAAATCGATGCTGAACCGAAATATATAAACCATTTTGGCCAAAAAACCCAGGTATTCGAGTTATTAAGAATTTTTAGTTAAATATGTGTTTTTGAAAATCGTCCACTGTGGCTAAACCAAAAAAGTTGGAGGATGCCGGTATTCAGCTAAATATGCTATATCGATGCTGAATCGAAATATATAAACCATTTTGGCCAAAAAACCCAGGTATTCGAGTTATTAAGAATTTTTAGTTAAATATGTGTTTTTGAAAATCGTCCACTGTGGCTAAACCAAAAAAGTTGGAGGATGCCGGTATTCAGCTAAAATTGCAAAATCGATGCTGAACCGAAATATATAAACCATTTTGGCCAAAAAACCCAGGTATTCGAGTTATTAAGAATTTTTAGTTAAATATGTGTTTTTGAAAATCGTCCACTGTGGCTAAACCAAAAAAGTTGGAGGATGCCGGTATTCAGCTAAATATGCTATATCGATGCTGAATCGAAATATATAAACCATTTTGGCCAAAAAACCCAGGTATTCGAGTTATTAAGAATTTTTAGTTAAATATGTGTTTTTGAAAATCGTCCACTGTGGCTAAACCAAAAAAGTTGGAGGATGCCGGTATTCAGCTAAAATTGCAAAATCGATGCTGAACCGAAATATATAAACCATTTTGGCCAAAAAACCCAGGTATTCGAGTTATTAAGAATTTTTAGTTAAATATGTGTTTTTAAAAATCGTCCACTGTGGCTAAACCAAAAAAGTTGGAGGATGCCGGTATTCAGCTAAATATGCTATATCGATGCTGAATCGAAATATATAAACCATTTTGGCCAAAAAACCCAGGTATTCGAGTTATTAAGAATTTTTAGTTAAATATGTGTTTTTGAAAATCGTCCACTGTGGCTAAACCAAAAAAGTTGGAGGATGCCGGTATTCAGCTAAAATTGCAAAATCGATGCTGAACCGAAATATATAAACCATTTTGGCCAAAAAACCCAGGTATTCGAGTTATTAAGAATTTTTAGTTAAATATGTGTTTTTAAAAATCGTCCACTGTGGCTAAACCAAAAAAGTTGGAGGATGCCGGTATTCAGCTAAATATGCTATATCGATGCTGAATCGAAATATATAAACCATTTTGGCCAAAAAACCCAGGTATTCGAGTTATTAAGAATTTTTAGTTAAATATGTGTTTTTGAAAATCGTCCACTGTGGCTAAACCAAAAAAGTTGGAGGATGCCGGTATTCAGCTAAAATTGCAAAATCGATGCTGAACCGAAATATATAAACCATTTTGGCCAAAAAACCCAGGTATTCGAGTTATTAAGAATTTTTAGTTAAATATGTGTTTTTAAAAATCGTCCACTGTGGCTAAACCAAAAAAGTTGGAGGATGCCGGTATTCAGCTAAAATTGCAAAATCGATGCTGAACCGAAATATATAAACCATTTTGGCCAAAAAACCCAGGTATTCGAGTTATTAAGAATTTTTAGTTAAATATGTGTTTTTAAAAATCGTCCACTGTGGCTAAACCAAAAAAGTTGGAGGATGCCGGTATTCAGCTAAATATGCTATATCGATGCTGAATCGAAATATATAAACCATTTTGGCCAAAAAAACCCAGGTATTCGAGTTATTAAGAATTTTTAGTTAAATATGTGTTTTTGAAAATCGTCCACTGTGGCTAAACCAAAAAAGTTGGAGGATGCCGGTATTCAGCTAAATATGCTATATCGATGCTGAATCGAAATATATAAACCATTTTGGCCAAAAAACCCAGGTATTCGAGTTATTAAGAATTTTTAGTTAAATATGTGTTTTTGAAAATCGTCCACTGTGGCTAAACCAAAAAAGTTGGAGGATGCCGGTATTCAGCTAAAATTGCAAAATCGATGCTGAACCGAAATATATAAACCATTTTGGCCAAAAAACCCAGGTATTCGAGTTATTAAGAATTTTTAGTTAAATATGTGTTTTTGAAAATCGTCCACTGTGGCTAAACCAAAAAAGTTGGAGGATGCCGGTATTCAGCTAAATATGCTATATCGATGCTGAATCGAAATATATAAACCATTTTGGCCAAAAAACCCAGGTATTCGAGTTATTAAGAATTTTTAGTTAAATATGTGTTTTTGAAAATCGTCCACTGTGGCTAAACCAAAAAAGTTGGAGGATGCCGGTATTCAGCTAAAATTGCAAAATCGATGCTGAACCGAAATATATAAACCATTTTGGCCAAAAAACCCAGGTATTCGAGTTATTAAGAATTTTTAGTTAAATATGTGTTTTTGAAAATCGTCCACTGTGGCTAAACCAAAAAAGTTGGAGGATGCCGGTATTCAGCTAAATATGCTATATCGATGCTGAATCGAAATATATAAACCATTTTGGCCAAAAAACCCAGGTATTCGAGTTATTAAGAATTTTTAGTTAAATATGTGTTTTTGAAAATCGTCCACTGTGGCTAAACCAAAAAAGTTGGAGGATGCCGGTATTCAGCTAAAATTGCAAAATCGATGCTGAACCGAAATATATAAACCATTTTGGCCAAAAAACCCAGGTATTCGAGTTATTAAGAATTTTTAGTTAAATATGTGTTTTTGAAAATCGTCCACTGTGGCTAAACCAAAAAAGTTGGAGGATGCCGGTATTCAGCTAAATATGCTATATCGATGCTGAATCGAAATATATAAACCATTTTGGCCAAAAAACCCAGGTATTCGAGTTATTAAGAATTTTTAGTTAAATATGTGTTTTTGAAAATCGTCCACTGTGGCTAAACCAAAAAAGTTGGAGGATGCCGGTATTCAGCTAAAATTGCAAAATCGATGCTGAACCGAAATATATAAACCATTTTGGCCAAAAAAACCCAGGTATTCGAGTTATTAAGAATTTTTAGTTAAATATGTGTTTTTAAAAATCGTCCACTGTGGCTAAACCAAAAAAGTTGGAGGATGCCGGTATTCAGCTAAATATGCTATATCGATGCTGAATCGAAATATATAAACCATTTTGGCCAAAAAACCCAGGTATTCGAGTTATTAAGAATTTTTAGTTAAATATGTGTTTTTGAAAATCGTCCACTGTGGCTAAACCAAAAAAGTTGGAGGATGCCGGTATTCAGCTAAAATTGCAAAATCGATGCTGAACCGAAATATATAAACCATTTTGGCCAAAAAAACCCAGGTATTCGAGTTATTAAGAATTTTTAGTTAAATATGTGTTTTTAAAAATCGTCCACTGTGGCTAAACCAAAAAAGTTGGAGGATGCCGGTATTCAGCTAAATATGCTATATCGATGCTGAATCGAAATATATAAACCATTTTGGCCAAAAAACCCAGGTATTCGAGTTATTAAGAATTTTTAGTTAAATATGTGTTTTTGAAAATCGTCCACTGTGGCTAAACCAAAAAAGTTGGAGGATGCCGGTATTCAGCTAAAATTGCAAAATCGATGCTGAACCGAAATATATAAACCATTTTGGCCAAAAAACCCAGGTATTCGAGTTATTAAGAATTTTTTAGTTAAATATGTGTTTTTAAAAATCGTCCACTGTGGCTAAACCAAAAAAGTTGGAGGATGCCGGTATTCAGCTAAATATGCTATATCGATGCTGAATCGAAATATATAAACCATTTTGGCCAAAAAACCCAGGTATTCGAGTTATTAAGAATTTTTAGTTAAATATGTGTTTTTGAAAATCGTCCACTGTGGCTAAACCAAAAAAGTTGGAGGATGCCGGTATTCAGCTAAATATGCTATATCGATGCTGAATCGAAATATATAAACCATTTTGGCCAAAAAACCCAGGTATTCGAGTTATTAAGAATTTTTAGTTAAATATGTGTTTTTGAAAATCGTCCACTGTGGCTAAACCAAAAAAGTTGGAGGATGCCGGTATTCAGCTAAATATGCTATATCGATGCTGAATCGAAATATATAAACCATTTTGGCCAAAAAACCCAGGTATTCGAGTTATTAAGAATTTTTAGTTAAATATGTGTTTTTGAAAATCGTCCACTGTGGCTAAACCAAAAAAGTTGGAGGATGCCGGTATTCAGCTAAAATTGCAAAATCGATGCTGAACCGAAATATATAAACCATTTTGGCCAAAAACCCAGGTATTCGAGTTATTAAGAATTTTTAGTTAAATATGTGTTTTTGAAAATCGTCCACTGTGGCTAAACCAAAAAAGTTGGAGGATGCCGGTATTCAGCTAAATATGCTATATCGATGCTGAATCGAAATATATAAACCATTTTGGCCAAAAAACCCAGGTATTCGAGTTATTAAGAATTTTTAGTTAAATATGTGTTTTTGAAAATCGTCCACTGTGGCTAAACCAAAAAAGTTGGAGGATGCCGGTATTCAGCTAAAATTGCAAAATCGATGCTGAACCGAAATATATAAACCATTTTGGCCAAAAAACCCAGGTATTCGAGTTATTAAGAATTTTTAGTTAAATATGTGTTTTTGAAAATCGTCCACTGTGGCTAAACCAAAAAAGTTGGAGGATGCCGGTATTCAGCTAAATATGCTATATCGATGCTGAATCGAAATATATAAACCATTTTGGCCAAAAAACCCAGGTATTCGAGTTATTAAGAATTTTTAGTTAAATATGTGTTTTTGAAAATCGTCCACTGTGGCTAAACCAAAAAAGTTGGAGGATGCCGGTATTCAGCTAAAATTGCAAAATCGATGCTGAACCGAAATATATAAACCATTTTGGCCAAAAAACCCAGGTATTCGAGTTATTAAGAATTTTTAGTTAAATATGTGTTTTTAAAAATCGTCCACTGTGGCTAAACCAAAAAAGTTGGAGGATGCCGGTATTCAGCTAAATATGCTATATCGATGCTGAATCGAAATATATAAACCATTTTGGCCAAAAAACCCAGGTATTCGAGTTATTAAGAATTTTTAGTTAAATATGTGTTTTTGAAAATCGTCCACTGTGGCTAAACCAAAAAAGTTGGAGGATGCCGGTATTCAGCTAAAATTGCAAAATCGATGCTGAACCGAAATATATAAACCATTTTGGCCAAAAAACCCAGGTATTCGAGTTATTAAGAATTTTTAGTTAAATATGTGTTTTTGAAAATCGTCCACTGTGGCTAAACCAAAAAAGTTGGAGGATGCCGGTATTCAGCTAAATATGCTATATCGATGCTGAATCGAAATATATAAACCATTTTGGCCAAAAAACCCAGGTATTCGAGTTATTAAGAATTTTTAGTTAAATATGTGTTTTTGAAAATCGTCCACTGTGGCTAAACCAAAAAAGTTGGAGGATGCCGGTATTCAGCTAAAATTGCAAAATCGATGCTGAACCGAAATATATAAACCATTTTGGCCAAAAAATTCCAGGTATTCGAGTTATAAGAATTTTTAGTTAAATATGTGTTTTTGAAAATCGTCCACTGTGGCTAAACCAAAAAAGTTGGAGGATGCCGGTATTCAGCTAAAATTGCAAAATCGATGCTGAACCGAAATATATAAACCATTTTGGCCAAAAAACCCAGGTATTCGAGTTATTAAGAATTTTTAGTTAAATATGTGTTTTTGAAAATCGTCCACTGTGGCTAAACCAAAAAAGTTGGAGGATGCCGGTATTCAGCTAAATATGCTATATCGATGCTGAATCGAAATATATAAACCATTTTGGCCAAAAAACCCAGGTATTCGAGTTATTAAGAATTTTTAGTTAAATATGTGTTTTTGAAAATCGTCCACTGTGGCTAAACCAAAAAAGTTGGAGGATGCCGGTATTCAGCTAAAATTGCAAAATCGATGCTGAACCGAAATATATAAACCATTTTGGCCAAAAAACCCAGGTATTCGAGTTATTAAGAATTTTTAGTTAAATATGTGTTTTTGAAAATCGTCCACTGTGGCTAAACCAAAAAAGTTGGAGGATGCCGGTATTCAGCTAAAATTGCAAAATCGATGCTGAACCGAAATATATAAACCATTTTGGCCAAAAAACCCAGGTATTCGAGTTATTAAGAATTTTTAGTTAAATATGTGTTTTTGAAAATCGTCCACTGTGGCTAAACCAAAAAAGTTGGAGGATGCCGGTATTCAGCTAAATATGCTATATCGATGCTGAATCGAAATATATAAACCATTTTGGCCAAAAAACCCAGGTATTCGAGTTATTAAGAATTTTTAGTTAAATATGTGTTTTGAAAATCGTCCACTGTGGCTAAACCAAAAAAGTTGGAGGATGCCGGTATTCAGCTAAAATTGCAAAATCGATGCTGAACCGAAATATATAAACCATTTTGGCCAAAAAACCCAGGTATTCGAGTTATTAAGAATTTTTAGTTAAATATGTGTTTTTGAAAATCGTCCACTGTGGCTAAACCAAAAAAGTTGGAGGATGCCGGTATTCAGCTAAAATTGCAAAATCGATGCTGAACCGAAATATATAAACCATTTTGGCCAAAAAACCCAGGTATTCGAGTTATTAAGAATTTTTAGTTAAATATGTGTTTTTTGAAAATCGTCCACTGTGGCTAAACCAAAAAAGTTGGAGGATGCCGGTATTCAGCTAAATATGCTATATCGATGCTGAATCGAAATATATAAACCATTTTGGCCAAAAAACCCAGGTATTCGAGTTATTAAGAATTTTTAGTTAAATATGTGTTTTTGAAAATCGTCCACTGTGGCTAAACCAAAAAAGTTGGAGGATGCCGGTATTCAGCTAAATTGCAAAATCGATGCTGAACCGAAATATATAAACCATTTTGGCCAAAAAACCCAGGTATTCGAGTTATTAAGAATTTTTAGTTAAATATGTGTTTTTGAAAATCGTCCACTGTGGCTAAACCAAAAAAGTTGGAGGATGCCGGTATTCAGCTAAAATTGCAAAATCGATGCTGAACGAAATATATAAACCATTTTGGCCAAAAAACCCAGGTATTCGAGTTATTAAGAATTTTTAGTTAAATATGTGTTTTTGAAAATCGTCCACTGTGGCTAAACCAAAAAAGTTGGAGGATGCCGGTATTCAGCTAAATATGCTATAATCGATGCTGAACGAAATATATAAACCATTTTGGCCAAAAAACCCAGGTATTCGAGTTATTAAGAATTTTTAGTTAAATATGTGTTTTTGAAAATCGTCCACTGTGGCTAAACCAAAAAAGTTGGAGGATGCCGGTATTCAGCTAAAATTGCAAAATCGATGCTGAACCGAAATATATAAACCATTTTGGCCAAAAAAACCCAGGTATTCGAGTTATTAAGAATTTTTAGTTAAATATGTGTTTTTGAAAATCGTCCACTGTGGCTAAACCAAAAAAGTTGGAGGATGCCGGTATTCAGCTAAAATTGCAAAATCGATGCTGAACCGAAATATATAAACCATTTTGGCCAAAAAACCAGGTATTCGAGTTATTAAGAATTTTAGTTAAATATGTGTTTTTGAAAATCGTCCACTGTGGCTAAACCAAAAAAGTTGGAGGATGCCGGTATTCAGCTAAATATTGCTATATCGATGCTGAATCCGAAATATATAAACCATTTTGGCCAAAAAACCCAGGTATTCGAGTTATTAAGAATTTTTAGTTAAATATGTGTTTTTGAAAATCGTCCACTGTGGCTAAACCAAAAAAGTTGGAGGATGCCGGTAATTCAGCTAAAATTGCAAAATCGATGCTGAACACGAAATATATAAACCATTTTGGCAAAAACCCAGGTATTCGAGTTATTAAGAATTTTTAGTTAAATATGTGTTTTTGAAAAATCGTCCACTGTGGCTAAACCAAAAAAGTTGGAGGATGCCGGTATTCAGCTAAAATTGCCAAATCGATGCTGAACCGAAAATATATAAACCATTTTGGCCAAAAACACAGGTATTCGAGTTTTAAGAATTTTTTAGTTAAATATGCTGTTTTTGAAAATCGCTCCACTGTGGCTAAACCCAAAAAAGTTGGAGGAATAGGGCCCGGGGGGT